>OX463775.1:10790329-11165018 GCA_949825005.1 Gasteruption jaculator
CCTTGTTCTTTCACCTCTTTTTTTTTAATTCTTAATTTTACCTACGAGTGAGAAAAAAAATGTTACCTCGGTACCTGAAGCCTTCTCTCATTTTCGTTTCGTTTAAGGATAATCCGGTTCGAGCAAAAAACGGCGAAACGTTTTTTTTTTTAATGAAATATCGGTAGTTGCATATTATTATTATAATAGGTAACACCGATAAAATAGTGAAACTACAGAGGGAAAAAAAATGGAGTGAATTTTTGATTTCCAATTTTTTGGGGGAAAAAATCGATAATTTCAAAATTTTATCGTCCCCGACGTACTTGATGGTTCCAATTACGCCATTACGGAATTCCTGTACCCTATTGCGCATTTGTATGCATTTTAATGGGATTTCCGTCGTTCGTTAATAAAAAGATAACGGTGATAAAACAACGGGAGAGAAAGAGACAGGAATTGGGAGAAAGAAGGACAGAGAGAAAGAAAGAAAGAATGAGAAAGAAGAAGAGTAGAGTGTAAGTACGTATAGCACATGGAAATGTTTGAAAGAACGATTTGTCAAACACTTTACCAGCTGCCGCCCGTCGACAGGAATATGAGAGGTACAACGTACGTAACGTTGTTCCTACACTCGTTACACTCCTCTTTATTATTGACGTACTAACTCATTGGAAAAAGACGTCATAAAAGCAATTCTAACTCATTTAACATATTACACTTTTTTTCCCTCCCTCTCTCTCTCTCTCTCTCTCTCTCTCTCTCTCTCTTTCTCTCGCTCCACATCTTTCTCTTCCCTCCTCCCTCCCCCTCCCCCTTCTTATCATCCTCCTCTTTCTCTCTTTTATATGCCTTTTATAAGAATTACACCTATAAGCGACTACACATTTTCCTCTTCCCTCAATTATAATAACAAGCAACCCCTTCCTCCGTCTCTCTCTCTCTCTCTCTCTCCCTCTTTCCTTTTTTCCTCGATATTTAAATTTATTACAGACGTCCTCTAATTTAAACGACGATGAAACCAGTCCCGATAATCATCGCAACGATACTGGTAACGATAAAAAAAAATAATATCTCGTACCGTCAAATATCGAAATAGATGAAATTATTTGCGATACAAAAATTGTAAAACATGAGAAAAAATTCGGTGTACGCGAAATTATGCCACGCATTGCCGATATCGATTTTCCAAATTTTTACGATTACGCGTAATCGCAAAATAGGGAAAATTAAAAAAATGTTTTCATAACGAAATTAATGAAAAAAGAAAAAAAAAATTTAATTGGTTTAAACAACATTTTGATTATGAAAATTCAAAATTAATTCACAAAAATAATAATAATAATAATAATAATAATAATAATAATAATAATAATAATAATAATGACACTAACAGTAGCGATAATGAAAAAAAATAATAATAAAAAGAAGAATAGGGAAAAGACAAGAAAAGAAATGTAGGGAAAATAAATCCATCCATCGTATTTTGATGCGCCGTATTACGAAACGGCTTCAGCACCGGCTGATAAAAATGAAGGCAGCGAAAGAAATTAATTGATGAAGCTATTAATTAATATAACGATGAGTTTCTTCTAAAAGACTTTTAAGAATTCATGCGCTCGATCGTGTTCATGTTATTCTGTTATGTGAGCATTTGATTTTTGTTGTTGAAGAATTTCATGTTGGAGAAGAAGAAGAAGAAGAGGATGATGATGAAGAAGTAGAGGAGGAGGATGAGGATGGGGATGGGGATGAGACGGAGATAGATAGAGGGAGAAAGGAGGGTATATAGATGCAGGGGAAAAAAAAGTTATATGGGATTCGAAATCTTATATTTGAAATTTATTATCGCCCAAGAAGTAAAAGAGAACTTGACTAAAAGTTGCGGAGAGAGAAAGATGAGATACATTATTTTGCTTCTCAAATCTGCCTCCTCTCTCCGCGTCTTTCTTTGCTTCTCTCGGAGACTCGGAATCTATACCGCTCTCCCTTCTTGTTCGCGCCGTCCCGCCGCCGGTCTAATTTATCGTTCCTCAACTTTTTATTAATTTCGGCGAGTTTGGGAAGCCGCGGGGCCAATACCCACTACTACCAAGCCAATACCGATACCGCAATATCAACCATGCGCCCATTGGACCGATACCGATACCGATACCGATCTTGGTACCACTTTAACGCAAAGTGGTACTCGTTTCTACGCGATTTGATTGACCAGCTAATTATGTAATTAACCTCCTTATCGGGAATTGTTCGATTTGCCTACCGAAAAATTATCCCTAGAAATGACCTGTCCAATCCCGTTTTTGAAACTTCAATTTTTACCCCATTTTCGGAGGAAGGGGTAGGTGTGCCCAAAAAATTCGACTTTTGCAAACTTTTTTTTTAAATTTCGGGAGACCCATATCCGATGTATTTTTTTCCGAGTAATCCAAATCTGTTAATTAAATTCTCGAAATCCCACGGGAAATACGATTTTCCCTCAAAAAACCTACTTTTTTCCAACTTCCGCTGGGATTTCATTAAATTTGACATTTGGAATCGATTCTACGGGAAAAATTACCCCTAGAAATGACTTGTCCAACCTCGTTTTTGAAACTTTAATTTTTACCCCATTTTTGGGGGAAGGGGTAGGTGTGCCAAAGAAATTCGACTTTTGGAAACTTTTTTTTGGAACTTCGGGAGACCCATATCCGATGTATTTTTTTCCGAGGAATCCAAATCTGTTAATTAAATTTTCGAAATCTCACGGGAAGTAGGATTTTTCCTCAAAAAACCTACTTTTTTCCAGCTTCCGCAAGGATTTCATTAAATTTGACATTTGGAATCGATTCTACGGGAAAAATTACCTCTAGAAATGACTTGTCCAACCCCGTTTTTGAAACTTTAATTTTTACCCCATTTTTGGGGGAAGGGGTAGGTAGAAATTCCTTTCCCAGAGAAAACCGGGAATATCGTATCCTCGGGGGATGAATAATTTGTAGAAAAATTACAACTTCGGGAATTCAAAAAATTGTCATTTGAAAAATAATAAAAATAATGAAATAATTTTTTTTTTCGCAACGAGAATCGAAGCCAATTGCTCATAAAGTTTCCGAAATAATTTGGAAGGAAATCGAGAAATGCAAAAATGAGGATGAGGAGCAGCGGAGGTGGAGGAAGAAGAAGAAGAAGAAGAGTGATTTCAAAAGATGCATTTAAGGTTAAAGTTGAATAGCCGAAGTAGATACACAAAAGAGATTGAGTTGAAAGAAGGGAAAAAAAGGAGAAGGAATGGAAAAAAGAAGGAAGGAAGAAAGAAAGAAAGAAATGACGTGGGTGGGTGTGTAAGTAGCCTTTTTCATACATCTCGAGGTGTCGAGTTGCGTCAAAAGAAGATACACGTATGGTTAAAAGCACCACGCACGCATACTCGCTTACTTTTCATGTACGCACACGTCCCGTGAAGTCCGTATGTAACAATATACGGCAAATAGTCGTGTATGCATCCACTAAAAGGGATAGAAGAAGTACGTATATAAGAATAAGATGAAATAGAAGTGGAAGACTACAAGAAAGAGAAGAATAATACGCTAAAGCAGGCAAGCAGCAGCAAACTACATGTAGTCTAATTGGCCACTTTGTCCATTTATTCGATTTATTTAAATTATGGGACAATTGACAGTAGGCATTCTATTTTTTAAATCTCCCCGACCAACCGAGGGGCTGATTGGGCGAAATTGGCGTGAGACACTGGCCCCACAGATTCCCCAGTTGTGGGCTTAATCAACTTTGATTGCTACACTCTCTCTCTCTCTCTCTCTCTCTCTCTCTCTCTCTCCCTCTCTCCCTCCCTCTCTTTCCTCTTTTTTTCTCCCGTTCTTTCGAACAAATTAAACAAAGAGGAGAAAAAAAAACAGCGAGTAATTGTAATAATGGTCCACGATAAATACAACATTTTAGATTGCGTTTATATGTATTCCCTCTCGATTCTGTCCTCGCCACCAACGAGGTACTCCCGGTCTCAACCTCTTAGGCACGACGCGCCAATATTGTGGCTTTCGCGGATGTCATCTTTTTGAACGACGCGCCACCATGGTGGCGTTCACGTATGAACCCTGAAACAGCCCCGCGCAACATGCAACCGTTCCTAAGAGGTTAATGAAATCCCAGCGGAAGTCGGTAAAAAGTGGCTTTTTTGTGGAAAAATTCTATTTCCCCTTGGATTTTGAAAATTTTGACAATGAAAATGGATTCCTCGGGGAAAAATACATCGGATATGGGTCTCCCGAAATTAAAAAAAAGTTTCCAAAAGTCGAATTTTTTGGGGACACCTACCCCTTCCCCCAAAAATGGGGTAAAAATTAAAGTTTCAAAAATGGGGTTGGACAAGTCATTTCTAGGGGTAATTTTTCCCGTAGAATCGATTCCCAAGGTCAAATTTGACGAAATCCTAGCAGAAGTTGGAGAAAAGTAGGTTTTTTGAGGAAAAATCGCATTTCCCGTAGGATTTCTGGAATTTTGACAATGAAAATGGATTCCTCGGAAAAAAATACATCGGATATGGGTCTCCCGAAATTAAAAAAAAAAGTTTCCAAAAGTCGAATTTTTTGGGCATAACCCTTCCCCCAAAAATGGGGTAAAAATTAAAGTTTCAAAAATGGGGTTGGACAAGTCATTTCTAGGGGTAATTTTTCCCGTAGAATCGATTCCCAAGGTCAAATTTAATGAAATCCGAGCGAAAGTTGGAAAAAAGTAGGTTTTTTGAGGAAAAAGTCTGCAAAAGTCGATTTTTTCGGACACCTACCCACCTATCAATAATTAATTAGTAACAAATGGAAAGATTTAAATCTTAAAAAAATTGTCAATATTTCGAAACATTTTTCAAAAATTGGTAAATAAAAAATTCGTTTTTTTTCAGTTCGAAATTTTCGACTTTCCAATTTTCTAAAATAAATATCACAAATCATCCCCTAAAAATGCAAATTCCTCTCTCGTTGAGTAGTAAAATTGTCAAAATTTGAACTATTTTGCAAAATCGCTTTTTTTCGCTAAAATAATATCCCACAACGTTAAAAGAAAAATTTTCCGTTCTATTACGTAACAACTCGCACTCAAAAAAAAAAAAAAAGAAACAGGTTCGCATTCTTTTTTTTCCCCAATATTTTCAGGACCATGAATCTCAAAGCCATCATGCAGAAAAATTGCATCCCAACTAAAAGCCCCCTAAAAAAAAGATAAAGAAGAATGGAGAAAATGACATGTAAATAATGCGCATGTTGCGTTCCGTTTGAATTTCGTAAAAAAAGAGTTGATAAACCCTTCTTCTGATTTTGTTAACCCACTGATGTACTCATCCCATTTCCTGGATAATTCCCATAATGCTGTGGGCGGATATTCCAATAAAGGGGGAACACATAAACTCCCCAACCCCGAAACCTTCAACGATTCGTCAGGTTCCACGCGATTTACGGGCTCGTTCTCTTTTACATAATAGACGCACGAGAGAGCGAGAGCGAGAGGGTCGGAAAAAAACACGAAAAAAGGAGAGGAAAAGAACTGCGAGCTTAAAAAAAAAAGAGGAAACTTATTCGGGGCCATCAAACTCGAGACTTTGGATGCAGCTTCCAAGTCCAAGTTTGTTCGCTCGGTTTGGGATTATTAATAAAAATAAATTATCAACCAAATCCACTATTTTTGGGGGAACTTTTATATTTATCATTTTTTTGCGGTGTTCAGTTTTTTATCGTTCATTTTGAACGATACATTTTTTTAAAAATATTTAATCTTAAAAATTGAAAAAAGGAAAAAATAGGGATACCAGGAAATGAAATGAACGTTAATATTCATGATTTTTTCTTCTTTTTTTTCAAATCGACCGTTATGGTGAAAAAAATCCTAATCTTGTCACCCCATAAAAAATTCACGAGGTATCAAAATTCCATGTACGCGTTTGTATAAAATCAATAATAATAATGATAAGGATAATAATAATAATAATCATAATAATTCATGTAATTTTCTATCGTTGTTTTTATTATTATTATTATTATTATTATTATTATTATGGAACCGGTGAAAAAAAATCGCGAAGAAATATATACGTTGCATAATAAAAATAATGTTGAAACTTACCGGAAACTTTTGGATCGGATCCCTCAACTTTCATTGCAGCGAGGCTCGCTATTGTTGGCGGTACCTAAAAAGAAATACATTACGATGATACAATGCACCACCATAAGAGCTGAATTTCAAGGGACGTTGTGTGCACGCCATGCCGTATAGAAAGAGTCGATGGGCGCCAAGCTATCGCAAGAAATACGACACGCTTGGAATCCATCGATCCTTTACTCCATCCTTCATCCCTTTTGCTTTCTTTTATTCCCTTATCCTTATTTTTACTCGTCTTTTTATCAACAGTCTTTTAATACCGGATTCAACGCAAATTTCTCAAATTCCTCCTTCGAAAATTATGCAGATTCTTCGGCAAAAGGGAAGAAGAGAAGAGAAGAACCACGTCCCATCGGAAACTGGTAGATTTTACTATATTGTAATTTAATAGGATAAATTCTTCCAATGCAATTGTAATTCGACGATTGTACGGTCATTTTTTTTTATAAACCGCGGAGTTACAATTATTCATTAATTATTATATTAAAATACTTTTATTAAAATACGAAAAAAAAAAAATTCGGTAAAATTATGATGAATTTTCCGTTTCGAAATTTTCCAAAATCACAATTAATAAAAAATTTTCGAAATTCCCCATTGTCCAGCGAAAAATCCTCAATTTCCCTTTTCGGTTATTTCTCGTCGGTGGAAGGGGGGAAGAACTTCGTAATCCCGGTAACCGATTACGTATGGGAATACGCAAAGAATCGATGAATATTCATTCCCGAGTGCATAAGAGAACCTGTATGTGTGCGTACGTGTGCGCTCAGTGCCATTTAAGACCTCTCCGGTGTTTCCCCTCCTTCCCCCGTTCGCTTTGACGGTGAAAAAAATTTTTTTTTCTTCCTCAATTTCATTATAAATGTAAGTACGCGCGATTACGTGAACCCCGATGTCCGGTGTTATGGGGAGCCGGGAAATCCGTGGACACTTAACGGAACGGTATAAGAAAGACGGTATCGAGGCATGGCGATGCCATCGGATCAGTGACCTTGCCACGAGCATTCGATGGCATCGTTTATTTAAATGAACTTCCGGTTTTAAGTTCGGTTTCAACGGCAGGGAACGAAAGACAGGAAAGCCGAAGAAAGTAAAAGTGCATATTTATGTAGAAAAATGCAGCGGAATTCAATGCGTTATCGAGCTCCGTCTGTATAATATATTGGTACTATTGTGTGTGTGTGTATATATATGTCACCGTTGTCGGGGAAAAAATAGAGCCGATAGTGGCCAAGAAAGTGCACCAAGTGCGTAAATGCAGCCATTGGTGGATTTTTCAAGTGCTCTTGCAACGAGTCTCTCCCAAAAACTACCCCTTTCTGGTGTTTCTCTTTCATTAGAGCCATTTTTTTTGGTAACAACGCAAGTAAACCAATCGAGAAGAGGAAAACCAATAGAAAAAGGCTAAAGAAAGAGAGAGAGAGAGAGACAAAGAAGCGAAGATGAGGGCTACCGGAAGCCCCAACCGTGTGCATCAAATTATTCGTATCCTCTACGATTTCCGAAGCCTTAGATGCGACTTAGATGAATTTATAAAAGTCCGTTGCCACATATCTCATTCGGCTCGTTTCTACGAGTGTCTTTCCGAGGAAACTGATCTTATTATTATTCCCGGGTCTTATCTTCGAACCCCCTGCAAGTTGCACCGTTGCACCGACTGTGGTGTCAATTCTCCCTTTTTTTTCCTTCCCAGTTCGATTTCTTTAAAAAAAAATTGCATGTTTCTCTTTTTTTTCTCTTTCCAAACCAATATTCATTTTTAGGGATTCCGAATTTTGGACATTGTTTTTGCGCCCAAATTTGGTTCCAATCCAAATTCCACTGAAGCTGAAATTTCGTGGTGGTTCAAATTTGGAGGTTTCCAATTTTTTTTGTTGGTGGGAATGGACGGAGAAAGAAGGGGATAAAGAGAGAGATGGGAAGATAGAGAGGCTGAGATAAGGAGATACGGGTAAAGAAGGAGGAGGAGAGAAGTTTAAAAAAAAAAGAAAAAAAGGAAGATGGTATAAAAAGCAACCTGCGGAGACATTCCGGGTGCGGGAATAATATCGTATCTACATATATACTTAACGGATAGAATTGAAATTATATTCCTTCTTCTTCTCCTTCTTCTTCTTCGTCTTCTTTCCTCCCCGTAAAGGAGGATTTTTCTCCGCGTCGTTTTACATTACTTTTCGCCTTTGAATATTAATGGGCATATGCAGTGCTCTCTACGGCGTTATGGCACAAGAAGTAACAACAACGGCGTATAATACTCGACTCTCTTAACGTTATTCTATTGTTTGCAAATCAGCCTCTATTGTTTTCTCATATACCTCCTCTTCTCTTCCCTTTGCTCTATACTCTTTCTTTCTTTCTTTCTTTCTTCCTTTCTTTCTTTCTTTCTTATAAGACTTTTTCTCTTTTACTCGAAACTCTTCTTCTTCGTCTCTTTCTATTCCTTCATTCCTTTTTTCTTAACTTGCCCTTCTTCATTTTCTAGATCCTCCCTCTTTCCCTCTCACTCTATTTCTTCATGACTTTGTCTCTCCTCTTTTCCACATACTTTTTTTCTTCTTCCGGTATTTATAAAATTATCGTAGACTCAATTTTCCCGGATTCTAATATTCGCGTTGTCCTTTATTGGCCTTTATCCGAATTGTTTGAAGTAAAAATTCGATAATTTTTTAATTAAAATTAATTCCAGGAGTAATTTCATCCAAAGCGATTAGAGGATATTAGAAATTAGAAATTCTACTCGAATGTCGACCCCTACTAATTCCAAGCTTACGAATTTTTTTGTTTCCATTAGAAACTTTACTTATGGTAATTTTAATATTCCGAAGGATCATTAGAAATTCGAATTTTCCGAGAATTTTTTCGGAATTTGTTTTTTTTTTATTTTTTCAAATTACTCCAAGATCTCACGAATTGGAAAACCGAACATCGTGGAATAAGTGTACGAACGGAAGCGTTTAAAATCGTAGTACATGGCATTTTACGTACGCGCAAAAGAAGGCTGTTAAATTTTTCATTCGTCACGAACGATTAATATCGAAACAATGGACCGTTCAGGAAAATCAAGGTTCTTTCGATTTTATATTCATTTTTTTTTCCCTCGCTATAATAATTTTTTTTTTTCAGTTCCTATTTCAATAATATTCGCGTACGTTAGAAATGGTTTCTGCGAAAAACCGATTTTTTTTATTTAATTGCGGAATTTTTTTCCAATCGCAAAGTGTGGCATTAAATATTATTTTATTTTCATATTCAAAATTTTTGTTTTTTCGAAAAGCAAAAATATAATATTTTGGAATTTTCTTGAAACCTACGAAAATCTTTTTTTTTTTCATTATTTTAATTTTCGAAACGATTGTTCCCGGTTTGTCGTCCCACCGTTTTTCAGTCGCTATAAAAACACGTTTCATGATTCGAAACAAAACAGGGAGAAAATAATATGAAAAAATAAACTCACCCTCGTCTCTTCCTCGTCCGCCCTCCTTTGAAAGAGAACGTTGCCCATGTGAACTTGGAGATTTTGTTGCAACAGTTGAGCGAGTTGCGGATTCTGCGTGAGAATCGCCGGGTTTTGTTGCAACAATTGCGCCAACGCTGGATTTTGTACGAGTATTTGACTTAAGGGGTTGGAATTTGACATCGCGTGTTGTTGCAACGGATGTATCGAGATATTTGGTGAACTTGAAGTTTGACACGATTGCGACGACGATAAACTACTACTATTATTATTATTATTGTTATTGTTATTATTATTATTACTATGAGTATTGCCACCCGATGAATTTTGCCGAAGTGGACTTTGAGGTGTATGCGGTGGTGTCGGAGGACTTCCGGGTGCCATCGAGGAACCGTCTTTCTCCTCCTTTACTCTCACTCTCCCTGGAAAAATAAACATTCGATATTTAATAAATAAATATTAAATATTAAAAAAATTAGAATATTATCGTGGAAAAAAAAAACTTTAATTTGTTCTGAAAAAATTACTCGAAGTTATCGGTCACGGAATTTCTCCAATTCGTTTTTCCAAAAATCCGGAATTTCTTTCCGGTCCGAGGACTTAATTTTTCCGAAATGTACGAGGGATCCAAAAAAAAAAAAACAAACCCATTTTTATGAGATACTTAAGCTTTTAAATTATACGAGGGTTTACGTTCCCAAAAAAGAAAAAAAAAAAGTAGGATGTTATTTAACACCATCCGAGGAGGGGTTGCGACAAACGCGAGGTTTAGATTTCAAATTTTGCAGGGAAATCGGTTAACCCCCGAGTCGACGACTCGTAGATCTTTTTCTCAGGGATTAAATCGAGCGTGGCTTCGAAATTCCCTTTTTTTTCTCTTCTCCTCTCCTCTTCCTCCTCGTCTCTCCACGGGGAAATCGGGGAGTTAAAGCTGCAGGTACACTTTGCTTCGTATCTACCTGCACGCGTTCTCTGCAACGAGGGGTCCTGCGAGAAGAGACAAGCCCCCGTCTGGAATCAGACGGCGGCGTCTCCAGGACCCCCCGATGCACAATTACGCCCTTTTGAAACTCGGCCACCCGGATAGGGGTTGACTACTCATATATAAACGTTCCATTCGATCGGTAAAAAAAAAACGGAAGATTACGCGAAGCATAAAAGCCAGAACGGGGGGTATTTTGCCCTTAGACCTGGAAAAACACACGAATCTCTTTTTTTCAGCCCAAACTTTTTATCCCCCGACCCCGTTGAGGGTAAAAGTGAGTTAATAGTCGGTAAAACGGTATTCACCCTGTGACCCCTGTGCGAAGGTTACGGTGTTTCCTTTCTCCCCGTTTCTAGTTTTCTTCCTTTAAATCCTTTCTCCCGTTTTTTTTTCACATTTGGCTTTCGCTGCTTCCGGAATTCCGGAAGGGGGTTGTCGAGTTGTGTGAAAAAAAAAGGAAGAAATCCTTGCCTTGCTCTTCAGGGGCACAGAGAAGCTACAGGTAGTCTCATCCAACTCCTTTTGGAATTTGAGTAATCGTTCGAGGAAGTCTCTGTTTCCAGGATTTTTTCATCCCTCGTTTCCAAGGGATGAAAAAAAAGAGGGAAAAAGACTAAATAACGGACCCAGAAAAAAAAATGTAGAATGAAAATGATGATGACGATGGTGGTGGTAATGGTAAAAGAAGAAGGGTAGGTAGGTTTCGGATCTGTGAGAAAAAAAAATCCTGCGACTCCCGCAAAGGTGTTAACAGTTAGTTTCCACCCGAGAATCCTCCCATCCCGGCTTTGAAATAAGTGAAATATAAATAAAATGAAGAAAAAATATTTAAAAAATTGAAAATTCTCGGAATTTCGAACGACGGAAAATTAAGATCTTACGTATATTTTATTTTGGACACGAATTAATAAAAATTCCGAGACATTCGTGTCGCGTAAAAAAAAAATTCACTCATGTTTGAAAAAAGGAATTTTTATTTCACCTGCGCGAAATAAAATACACGAGCGTTGATTAAAGCGGATTATTTACGAATACATAACAGGCTGCCCGAAATTAATTCCGCCAAGAATGAAAGGAAACGGAGGAAAGAAATTGGTGGTAATAATGATCGAATGGAATTTTATATGTTATAGGTACGGAATAAAGTTACAAATTATAAGAGAAGGGAGATAAAGTTCTTCAAGTGGACAAGAAAAATTCATTGAAATAAGCGAAACGTATGGAAGGAATAAATATCCCGCGGTGCGGAATACCTTCTCCTGCCGGGACTTTAAAAATTGGCTCAATTTAAGAAGCTCCATTTCATTTTTTACCTCGCAACGCGAACACGGTACTCGCGTTGCGAATAATAATAATAATAATCGCGATAATAATAATAATAATAATAATAATCGCAATAATAATAATAATCATAATCATTATTATTATAATATTCGTGTACATGAAATTCCTCAATTTGTTAAACTCGAATTTTCGTTTTTACAGAATCATTTTCCCACGCGAAATTATTCCAAACCATTTTCTTTATTTAAAATCCCCATAAAAAAAAATACCATCAATTCGGTTTTTGGAAATTCATCGTCAAAAAAAAAATTTTTTTTTCTAAAAGAAAAAGGATTTTCGGGGTGGCGAGGTGCATTTCGAAATTGCAACGTGAGAAAGAAAGATTTTTTTTTTTTGAGGAAAACCCCCTACACCCTTTAACTCCGGTGGCTTTTTTTTTTCGTCGCTCAGGTAAATTTCCAAATTTCGCATCCTCCAGCGGGAAGTTTGACGTTCATGAGAACGTCGAATCTCCGAATCCAATCTCCAGTGGTTACCCGATCCTGGTAAAAAAAAAAAAAGAACGAATCCTTTTCCTTTACCTCTTTCTCCCTCTCCCTTATTATCATCATCGGCATCATCGGTTATTATCGTTATTACTTTTGCCACTGTGTGTGTATTTTTTTTTTTGGCAACTGCCCAGCCCTTTCTCGCCTCGTGGGGAGAGAGAGAGAGGTCGCAGGAAACACAAATGTAATAAAAGCCAGAAAATGGAAAAAAAGGTGGCGAAGTAGCAGGAAAGGGATGAAGGGAAGCTTTAAAAAATTGGGAAAAGGGCCGAGAGGACCCTTCCGGAGTCCTTCCCGACCCCCCTGCATATCCTCCGTCGCGTTAGACATTGGAAAAGTATCTAATGGTAGGATGGATCGATGACGTAGCATCGTATTACGTAACAACCCCTTTTACACACGAGTTTTCTCCATTTTTTTTTTCACCACCTTTCCTTCGTCCCTCTTTTTTTTCCCGTGCCCTACACAAAAGGAGAAATCCTTTGTACCCACGTGGAAAAAAAAATATCGTACATCATCTTACAGACTCATCTTTCAAGATTAAAACGATGACATGTGATGCTGAATTTCATTCGTGGATTTGGATTTTCGAGTATTGCACGAGTGTGTGCGTTTTCGGTGTGGGATTTTTCGCTCTTTTCATTGAAAATATTTGCGATCCCTCCAATTCTAAATTCGAAATTTTTTTTAAATAAGATTTATTAGTATAATTAAAAAAATTCAATTCCGGAAAAATTAAAAATAAAAAAAAAGTGAATCATCATTTTTCTTTTACTACACAATTCCATCGCAACAATGATAATAAAAAATAGCGACAATCGACGAATTCCTCGTATCCGTCACACCTGTTCCCTCATTACCCGAACGTTTTAGACATCTCAATTTCATACCCTATAAAAAAAAGTGTCTCACCCTCTTTCTTATTCTCATTCTCCCCTTCTATATAAATTTATATACGGCAATTCCTTTCTTCCACACCGTTCACGGGAATTTGGACTTTGGAAATAGATCCAAATTGAAGTTTGCGTCGACGTGAATTGACGTCGAAATTTCTCCGTTGAAAATCTAATATCCGGAAAGAAAACGATACACGGGGGCTGGAAATTGGGGATGAAATTACGCGAATCGCCGTGATAAAAATAATCATTTCTTTCGGAATTTTTTTTTTTTCGTTCCGTCGTTCGAAATTATTTTTGGAAAAAAAGTAAAAGAAAAAAAAGCGGGGTTTCGGGCGAAACGAAAGATTCACTTGTTTCTTCGTGGAAGAAACGGCGCTGCACCGGGAATCATTCTTAAGAGTCAGAAGTCGGAAAGAAAGAAAGAAAGATTGTTCAACGTTCAAGAGTCAAGATTCCACCCGGTGATTACAAATTTCGTTTGTGTACATATAGTAGGGAAAAAGGAGAGAAAAACAAGAGGAGAAAATAAATGGAAGCATCAGAAAGAGAAGAGAAGAGAAAAATCTCGACGGACGTATTATCCCATGAGATATTGTGGTACATTCAAACTTTTGTTCCAGACGATTTTTTATTGACTCAAATTCCGAAAAAAAAAGAAAAGGCCGCACAAAAATCTACATGTACGGCCAGGCCACGCAAACGTAGAAACACACCGTAAGGGAGCCATTTCTTCTCTTCTTTTTCGCCAAACGCGCGTGGGAGGCGAAGGAAGGGATGGAAAGGGCAGAAATAAACAAATTTTTAAATGGGGGAAGAGAAAGAGAGAGAGAGAGAGAGAGACGAAGATAATACATATATTGTATGTATATGTATTAAACAAAAAATAAAAGGATTTCTTGCTCAGTTTGGATGTATAGGTATCAGGTATACGCATACTTTGCAGAAACTATGACGGTTATATGCAGGCGTGTGTATAAATATATGTATAGAAAAAATAGCCCGTATATGTGTGACCTGGACTCATTTTTTTCTCACCCGTATCCCCGAAAACCCTTTTATGCCCTTTTCTTCAAGATTAATTATCCTCCATATTCAAAAAATGGAATCGAGTCCTTTATTTTTTCCCTCCAACAAAGATTTCATACGTTCCCTATTTTTCTCCTCGTTTTTGTAATTTGTAGAGAAAAAAAATTAAATACATTTTTCTTCTTTCGAGAAGAATTTGGTCATAAATTGAATTCAATATTTTCCAAGGTAATTCAACGCAACTCAAATTTTCTATTCATTTTTGAAATCCTTGATTAATCGTGGGATCAACTGGTATCGAATAAATATTAAAAATTAAAAATTTTTCGAATTTTTAAAAATAAATCATAACCTAAAATAAATTTTTTTTTGTTTGGGATTCGATAAACAGCGAACGTCAATTCTTCGAGCGAAAAATTTTTAGCGAAGCGAGAATATTTTTACTACAAATTCTATGCGAAATTTGAGATACAAGAAAAAAACAACCACCTAATTCGAGCAATTCCGGTAAATGCGAAACAACCCGGGCAATTTTCCCGGCCCTCTTTGCACACTCGCTTTTTTGGGGAAGACCGAATTAATTTTCGAACACGATGAAATTGTTCGAAACTTCCATAAATTTGAATTTACTTAAATCGACCTGGTATTAAATATATTAAATCACGCGTCTCATTAGAATATCCTGTAATATATTAAAACGAAAGAGGGAAGAGGACGGGAAGAAAAAAAAGGGGGGGGAGTCGCGTCCCTCTTTGTCCGCCACGATATTCGAAATTCAAAAAAGGTACCGGCTACCGTTTTCGTCGGTCGCTTCCAAAATTTATACGCATATTTATTCATACCGGGCGCGTTTTCAATAATGGCTTTAAAAATATAATATGCAATGTGCAATTTGCAACTTGCTACTTGTAACTCGCAATTTGCAATTTCACGGAAGATATATTATAAGAATTTTTTTTTTAATCAATTTTTGCATATTTTTCAAATGCCAAAAAAACCAAAATTAATTTATATGTAGTGACAACATCGTGTACGTAAATGATAAATTTCCGAATTTATGAGAATGCCCTTAAAAATAATTGTTTCTCGAATAAAAAAAATTTTTTTGTTTTCTTCCAAATTTTCGTCAAGAAATTTATGGAATCTTTCGGAGCTAGAGTTTTTAATTGAAGATAACAAAAAAAAATTACCATACACTCGTGTGCCTATTCTTCCCCATAACCCATTTCGGCCATGGGGGTAAAAAGGAATTCTAGTTAAGAAGAAAAAAAGAGAGAGAGAGAATAATTCCCTAAACCAAAGTCCCTCCTTCTCTCTCTCTCCCTCCCCGGGCTCTCCCTCGGTCCCATTTTATTATATTATTTTTCCCAGGTCCAGCGCAAGGATCTTGTCTTATTTTAATCCGAGGTCGGGTCCCATCGCGCGTCTTTTCTTTTTGCTTGACATAATTTAAAATTTATGAGTTCGGGAATCGGTTATGGCCCCCACCTTTTAACCATTAGGAGCGATCTTAAAAAGGATTTTAGTGAGAGAGGAAAGAGAGGCCAGGCCGAAGGGGGGCGAGGTCTTATGGGATCCCCCGCGATCCGGGCCCTTCCGAACCTCGTGAATGCGCTACCTACGCGGGAATTTGAATATTAAGATTAGGATGCATGGAAAGGAAGAATTAAGGAAGCTTCGAAATTTTCGTTTTTTTTTTCTTCTCCCCCCTGATACTAATAAGAGGGGGGGGGGGGGGGGGGGCGAGAAAAAAGGGAAATGAAATTTCGTCTTCCAGAATTTTTTTAATCTCCTGTCAGCATCTTCCTGCGTTCTTCGGAAAGATTTTCAACCGCGATAAAAAGGCGCGTCATTTCTCAAAATATCGCAATTAACTTCTTTCGTAAGAGACCTACTTGTCTTCCCGTCGTACGCGTCTTTAAAATTCCATCGTTTCTTCTTTTTTTTTCCTTTACCTCCCTTTGAGAAAAATTGAAGAGAAAGAAAGGAAGAGAAACGTGTCATCATCGTCATTATCGTCTCCTCTCGGCGGGATTTTTATTCCCGCGTGTAATCGTTCGCAATTTAGTCGCGAGACCTTTGAATATTTATCGGAGTCCCCGAGCTACAATTTCGAATTTCAAAATATATCGAATTTTAAAAAGAATTTTCGAACCCCGAAAATTTCGAATTTGCACGAAACTTTCCCCTCGATTCCAAAATAAAAAGAATTTTTTTAGAACTTCCAAATTCCCACTCATGGAGCTGGAAATGCAAATCGACCCCGCTGGAACGATTCCAAAATTGCCCTTCCAGCGGTATTTCTCGACTCGGCAACGAAGTAAATTGCCGCCGTTAGAAATCCCGTTTCTGGAATCAGCGCGAAATGAATTTCAGGTTGAAGATCATAATTACGACGTGATAATTAACGTTAATATTCCCGCAGTAAATAATAATTATAATCATTATTGGCGGTAAGTAATAAAAAAAGCCAGTACGAGACGCCAATGAGGTCAATGATGTATGTACACATTGAATAGCAATGAAACGAAGGAGAACACGAGGATCTATTGATCATCGTATGATCTAATAGCGCTGTTTTCCTTCTTTTTCTTCTTTTTTTTCAGAATATTTTTTTCAGAGTGTCTCTTTCTCTCTCTTTTTAGGAATTTCGCGTCTCTCTACCACCATTCGGCCTTTCTCTCTGTCTCTCTCTCTCTACGAGTGTGTTTTCTTCTTCTTTTTTTACAAAATAAAAAGGTACTTCCCAACTTTTTCAGGCAGTTGCCTTTTTTTACAAGCGCAGCATCTTGTTTATTTGGCCCATCAGAGCGCTGACACTTGGACATTCGTTTTAAATTTAGAATTCAATGGGTTCCTTATTTTACTCGGCGTTTTTACATATACGTATCAATTTCTCGTATCGCGCACGGAATTCCACGGTGGTTATTATTTTTTTTTTTTTTTCGAAAAAACCTTCGCCTCAAATAATTACGAAATTTTGATTTTCCAAACCCGAGCCCTTCGAAATTTTCCGTCACACTCGGATTGAATTTCGTTTTTTTTTTAAATTTTTTATTTTAACGAGCGGAAGCAACTCGAGAAAAACGATGAAATACCGTTCGACTTCGTCGTCGTGTACAAAATAAACCCGATATTTTTCAAAAGATAAAAAATATCGGTTTCCCCGTAAATTTTTCATTGGCCGGTTTAAAAGGCTTCTCTCGTCTCCTTGTTTTGTTCCTCCGTTCCCCGGACTTTTGGTTGTTCCTCTTTTTTTTCCCCTTTTCGAACTCGGAGTGAGAAAGAGGCTCGACCATTAGCATTTCCACGGAACATCCGATTAATTTTTCAAACAATCCCAGTGACGAGCGCCGATTCGAGTCGAGAGATAGCGTATAGCTCTGTCCCCTTTCTTCTCGCATTCGGACGAAGGAGAAAGAGAGAGAGAGAGAGAGAGAGACGCAACATAGAAGAAGGGAAAAGAAGGAGGAACTCCATTAGAGGCTATGCTTATAGTCTAAAGGTGGATGGGTCCTTCTGGGCCCTTCTGTCAGTCTCCTAAAACCTGAAAGTCAGCTTGTCAAATTAATCACAGATGACCAATCCATCAGCAAACATTCCAATCCTCCAAAAATCGACCATCTTTTTATAATATCAGAAAGATTCTTCAACAAGAAAAAGGGACCTTTTCTTTTTTTTCTTTGCATTCGGCATCTCGACTGTTACCGATTTTTAATGAGAAATTGGAGGAAACCGCGCGCATCGCAATTTTAATTAATTATAAAAAATTGATTTATTTATTTTTTTCGAAATTTTGTGATATTCATTTTTGGAATCGTTCGTTCCAGTTTTCGTTTGGATAAAATTGTTGGAGGAAAATAAAAGAAACCGTGGGAACCAAATTTCCATAATTTTCCTTTTTTTTTTCCTTTTAATTTGCGTCACTTCATAGTCGGTAATAAATTAGTAAAAATTGCAATTCCCGTTTCCAAATTTTTAACGGTAGGCGAAAAATCGAAATTTCCGTGAAAATAGAGTTTCGAAGATTTTCGATAACTTTCCGAATTATTAATGTCACCGATACGGTTGCAGCTTTTACTCGATATCGGCAGAAGTCGCTCTCCACGAGAAATTGCAACGCGAATTATTATTTTCCACGGGGTCTCTCTCTTACACGACGATATCGTTTCAATTGTTCGCTGAAAGGTATTAGTTTCTCTCAATTTGAGGCAATTTTACTTGGAGAAATAGTAGTTATTTACATATCATCAAGTCCCGATGCACATACACGTAGAATGCACACTGTATGTGTGCATATGTATATATATGTGTGAATGCATACCATCCAACCGTACCTTTTTCCTTATTGTGTCCCTTTCCATCAACTAACTTTCTATATCTTTATGTGTTTAGATTTCTCGTGAGCGCTGCAAAGATTGCTTAGATTCGAATCGATCGTAAACTTTCCTTTTGTATTTTTCTTACGTACAACAAATCGAAGGAGAAGTATAACATTATTGTTGTAATATACTTATTACCGTAACACCGCGCATAACTCGTACGCCAATTACCGGAGGATCTCTTTGCCATGGGGAAAAAAAAATAATTATTTTCTCATGGTGTTTCACTGGTTTTTGCAAAATGGCCTATTAACCCTTAACGCAGCAAATAAAGCAAAATTTGTTATCCGAGCTGTAGGAAATTTTTATAATATCCCAGAATTTGCTATTTGAGCTGTAGAAATTTTTATAATATTCCAGAATTTGCTCCCTGAACTATGGGAAATTTTTATATTCCAAAATTTGCTATCTGAGCTGTAGGAAATTTTTACAATATTCCAGAATTGGCTATTTGAGCTGTAGGAAATTTTTCTAATATTCCAGAATTTCCTACCTGAGCTCTAGAAATTTTTATAATACTTCAGAATTTGCTACCTGAGCTATAGAAATTTTTATAATATTCCAGAATTTGCTATTTGAGCTTGTAGAAATTTTTCTAGTATTGCAAAATTGACAAATTACAATGTAAAAATTGTTGAAATCTCTCTCTCTCTCTCTCACTCTCTCTCGCGTTTGCAAAAGCATCCAATCAAAGTGAAATTGTAACTACAATCGTAAAATTCTAACGTATCGATTAATTTATTCGCGCATTTCGTCGAGAAATAAAGAAGATTTAGTCGCGAACGTTGCGATAAATTTTCTGTGGAGAAAGTAACGTCAATCCCCGTGCAACATTGCCGCGGCTAATGAAATACTGAATTAGAAATAAAAAAAAATTGAAGAAAAACAGGAGGGGGGAGAAAAAAAGAAAAATTTTATAATGCCCATAAATTTTATGACACTCTGCCTTTCGACTTTCGAGTACAATCTTATGAAATTTTTCGTGCGTTTCTCGGGATTTCATTTTTATGTCAAAACGATAAAACGAAACTGGTTGAGCTCCAAATTCCCGAAATTTGGGATAAAACTGAGTCCGTAGGCCCAGGAATCTTCGACTTTTTTCGGATTTCACCGTTCCACCATTTCAGAATATATTAAAATGCAACCCTCTTTCATCAGGGGTTGAAAAAAAAAATAAGATTAATATAAACGATCTTGGATATTAATTATTTGTATTAATTATTTATTAATTATCTTTATTTTGGATATTAATTATTTTTATTTTATAATTCAAATAAGGCGAAAAAAAAATTAAATATTCTAGGGATACAAAATTCTCATTAACTTCTAGAAAAAAAAGACACCCAAAAATTTCATATAAATCCAACAAGGGAAACACTGCGAATGAAAAAAAAAAAAAAAAAAAAAAAAAAAATAACGATTTGATTTCAAATCTATAAATCTCAACGGGTGGCGGCGAGTTAAGATCATATCCTTTATAAGTACAACAAAGTCTTCCATTTTTTCCTTCCTCCTTTCTTCCATTCTTTTCCGTCTCTTCTTGTATATACAATTGTTGAGGATAGAATGATACAGCCAAAGCGAAAGAAGCGATCTGTGATATCAGTTAATGAATCTTATTTTTTTTTTTAAGAAGAGCATCGGCACAAAAGATGGATCAAAATGAGAGTTGGGAAAAAAATCCGAGGGTTACGTACCCGAATAATAACAAACGGGTCCAAAACAAAAAAAAAAGAATCAGCTACCATCCATTTACACCAAAAAAAATAAATATACGAATAAGTACGAAACAATGAATCAAAAGTGGAAGGAAGAAAAGTTCTGTCAGAAAACAATTAAAAATTAATTCCTCTTCGTCATCGTCATAATTATCGTTATCGTCATCAGCGGGAACGAGATTTCTCGAGTTGGTCGAAAATTTCTTCGGTAAGAATTTCAGTGTATGGGTTTCTACGTGTATGCAAATGAGCCTCGACGAGCATTGGAGATGTAGGTATTTTCTGTTTTTATGGTTATTCCAGTTATGCCCTTTTGTTTCGTGGCTAAGAATGGATCTGGGTCTCTTTCTTCTTCTTCTTCTTCTTCTTCAACGTCTATCCATCCATCTATCCATCCGTACGTTTTAACAGTGTCCATCTCTCTTTGTGTCCATCCGCAGGCTGGCTTTTATCCGCTCGGAATGATTAATGGAGTCGGTGTTAGAAGCCTCGTTGCATGGTACTTTCGATCAAGCTTCGCTCGTGAAACATATTCGAAGCTTTGGGAAAGAGACGGAACGACGGTTTTGGAATCCCTTGTCGATTGATTTCTAAAATTCGTTTCCCAAAAAATGGAATGTTCGAGTCCCGCGATTTAATAAATTCCCCAAAACTCACAAAAATTTCCAACTTTCCCTATTTTTCGTTCCAATTTTTTTCTTCAAAACCGGAGGTCGTCGATATACCATCCCTCGAATTTTCAAAATTAAAAAAAATGGGCGAACGAAGGGAAGGAAAATTTCTCATCTCCGCAGAAACTCGCGTAAACGCATATCGCAGTGACAAAGTGCATGGAAGAGAGAGAGAAAAGGCGGGAAAGACGAAGAGCACCTCCGTTACGAGGAAAATCGTCGGTTCCGCTCCGTTGGAGGAGAGAAACTGACGTTCTTTGAAGTGAAGTCTTCTGCCCCCGCGTTTTCTTAAACGCGTGCTCCGCGCAAACCTCGCTCCTTTCCATGAAACAAAAGGCAAAATACGAACGACGCTCCCTTTTGCCCGAAAATTCGGACCAAACCGAGCCGAAGCAAAGTAAGCAAGCAAGCAAGCAAGCAAGCAAGCAAGCGCACGTGTGACAAAGTCCTCAGTCCTCCTCGGTTTTGCTTTTTCAAAAGCCTCTCGCGATCTATCCATCTTTCTCTTTGACTCCGAGACGAACCGTGTCTGATTTCATTTCATGCCAGCCACTTTTCACGAATTGGGGTAACGCGACTCCTGCGCCTACTCCTTTCTTCTTGTTCTCATTCTTCTCCTTCGCATCCTCTACCCTCTCGCTCTCCTTTTTTCTACTTCATTTTATTACGTCGCGTTACGTTGCTCCTCTTCCTTTCTTTTTTTATACAATTCCGACTCGTTTTTTCCGACTTCGGCCAGCTCGAGTCTTCTTCTGCTCCTTCTTAAACCCATTAGTCACGTCGTTTCTTTACACTGGATTTCTGATAATTCCTAACTAATCCATTCTCGTTATTTATATAAATTTCAGTCTCTCTCTCTCTCTTCCTTTTTCAACCACCGCGATGGCCATTCAAACTCCCGATGCACACAACGCGTGTGCATCATACACGCATGCACACAGCAACGGGAGCTTTCGGTCCGGCTTGATTTATTTCTCCCGCTCAAGTATTTCCCTTTTTCAGTAATCTTCCACGCTTCTCACATTTATCTGGAATTAATATTCTTTTTTTTTTGCCCGGACCGGCCAAGCGACCGCGTTTTTATCAACCCTCGGCTGATCCTACCGGGGTCTAACGCGCCCCAGTCCAAACTTGGAAGAATCAAAGAGGATTTTCGGATTTCGACTTGGACAAATTTTACCAGATATCGCGGAAATGATCGAAATTGACTCAATTATTGATTTCAATTAATTATGAAAAATCGAATTAAATAAAAAATTAGGCTAAGCGACCCTGGCAGAATATTGGAATTACGAATTACGCATTTTTCTAGATTTTTTGTGTCGAAATCGAATAATCCGCATTCCTCGATGCAACTTATTCGGCATTAATTTAATTTAATCGAGTTGCATAGAAATAAAGTTGCATAGAAATTTCCAGGATTTATGAAACTAGAATTGAATGGCGAAGTGCCGGAGGTGGGATAGCAATCTCGGAGGATAATAAAAAGGAGTGTTTTTGTAAATCCAAGCAAACTGCATAATTACAATGCAGCTCCGTGCACGGATACGCGCGTAATAAGAAAACTGTATAGGTTGAAGGAACATCTGTGAAACTTTTCAAAAGAATCTTTGTAAAGTGTGCAAGGAATTCGTGGGATTGCCAACCCACGCAGCTTTTTACATACGCGCAAACCTTAGCGAAATGCACGAACGTACCTCGGTTTCGTATACGAATGGAAAATATATCGTGAGTAGTGGAGTAGGTAGACGAAGTGTAGGTTACGTATTCGAACTTCGCGTGTACAGGGTGTCCCAAAAGCTGTCCCGTGGAGAGAAAAATACTCGACTCCGAAATCGAAATAAAAAAATAATTTCGCTTCATCGGGAAAAAAAATGGTAAAAATCAAAATCGATGCGAAATTCCGATAGAATTGGTTAATTAAAAACTTTTTCGTTCTTTGCAATTTTTCTCCAAACCGGGTAGTTTTTGAGTTAGAGGCGTTTAAAGGTAGACTTCAACACCAACGCCTCTAGTGGTGGCGTGGGTGAAACCGTAGCGAGAAATCTTCGACCTCGAATATCTCCGGAACCGGAAAAGATGGAAAAAAAGTGATTGGACAAAAAATGTTTAGTTCTTCACGAACCGTCCCTTCCAAACGATAGAATTTTCATATTAATAATAATAATAATAATTAATTTTATTATTAATGTTAATTTTTGGCGTTCGTTTTTCGACCGACGCGATATATCGCGAAATAATGCAAGCTCGTACACAAGTTGGGCGATACGTGTGTGCATTTATCGAAATACGTACGATATCAACGTGTAAAATAAATAACGCGCGCCTGTGTATGTAAACGCCAACGTGAAAAGGATGACGCGGTTTGATCTCAAAGGCATCCATCGATCGTGTCGTTGCAAAAGTTTCGACTTGTACGTATTATACCTACTCATAAGCGACGTTCGCGTTATTCCGCCATCCAGAGCGAACCGAAGAAACCGAGCGACTTTATGAGTTATAAGTCGGCCATCTTTGCAAGACCCATCACATATTCAACCGAGGCTCGCATATGCAAGGGGGGTAACCATATAAAACCCGGGTAATATGTAAGTGCCACATTCTGTTCTGGTACTTGTGTCAGTACAGTCTTATCGAAAAATCACTCAATCTGCGCTTTTTCTCTCATTCAATTACGACCGATCTCGGGCTTCCGAGGCGAAAAAGTCGGGGTACGAGTGTCCGATGTTTTTTTACAAAATTTAATTTATCTTTATTATTATTATTATTATTTTTAAAATAGGAAACGGGACTTACCCTGAGACTGATGTTGATTAACAGCCGGATTCAGGAACGTGGGTGGTAATTGTCGACTAACGGATTTCGCGAGTTCTCCACTGGCTAATCCATAAATGGCCAAAAGTTCTTGCATCGTGGATTCCGCGTATTCTCTCATTCCCTCGAAAGGTTTTCGCTCCTCGTTCTCGATGTCCTGAACGCGATCGTCATCGAACTGGGATGCGTCCTGATCGTCTAGCCGATTCGACTCGGAATCCAGCAACCCGCTCGCTCCACTTTTATCGGACGATTCCGACGTCGGACTCCTCGCCTGCGAAAATTTCACAAAATTGATTGGCCGATATCGAAATTCGCGGAAAAATCCAAAATTTTCGAAAATATCCCTCTCTCTGGAAAAATAAAATTGTTTAAAAATCGGAAATCGACCAACCTCCGTTCCGGGACTATAAAGTTTCTGTGCCCTGAGTTGCTCGAGGATGAATTTGTGTCCCAAGGAATCGCCGCTGTCGTCGTCGGCCTCGAAGGACGGTGGTCTGGTGGAAACCGAGAGATCCATCGGACTCGTGGTCGTCTCGTTATTGTTCAACCTCTGTTTCGTCCGATCCTCGATCGGCAGCAGCATCGTCTTGCGCTCGTACTCGAGCACCTCGAAATTCGTCGAGGAATTGTTGTCCTCCAGCAGGTTGTTCCCGCTCTCGTTTCCGTCCTCGTCGTCATCGCGATCGGATTCGTCGGAGACTTCCGCCATACGACTGCTTATCGGTTGGAAGTTCTTGCGTTTGTTCCGCGGTTTTTGTATGCTCGTTGTGATTTGCAGTTTCGTTTGGGTCGTTGCTGACGGCGAATTTTCATACTGGTTCTCTTCCTCCGATTGGTTGCCCCGTCGGGACGTTGCATAGTTGTACACCGAATCCGATAGCATTTCCGCTACAAAACGTGTTGCGACAAAACAGAGAAAGAGGCAAATAAATTGCTTTTGTTGCAAATTTACGCGGGATCGACGGACGCGCTTTCGTTTCGAGGCTATCGACAATTGGAATACTTACTAGGGCCATAGGGACTAGTCACGGCGGACATCTCGAACCTCGTGGATGACCGGCCGCCCTTTCAGTTCATTCTGCAACAGATCGAATCGAACATTTCATTTTTTTTTTAGGAAAATGGAAATTTTCTCTGCATTTTATTTTATTTTGTCCAATAAATTCGCCTTTGGACGAAACTGGAATTTTGCAAAAAAATTTTATTGACTATTGTAAATAATAAAATAAGGCACAGAGGTGATTAAAGTAATTAGGAAAAATGTCGAAAACGTAGAGATAAAATAATTTGTGAAACAATAAAAGCAACCCGAGTAATGGAACGCTACTATTATTACAAATATCATTGTTGCATAAGTACAAAGTGTAAAAATAATTGCAAAAGAATGGGAAATATGCGAAACTGTGAAACCGCGAGGCAGTAAAAATATGAAAACGTCGAAGAATTACAAAAGTAATGAAAAAAAAAATGACGAAAAACTGTACAAATTCCTGCAATCGCATACAATGCAAATGCAAATACTTTTCCGGTATACAATAAAATGCAGTTAATTATTAACTTTCTATGAATAACTGCTACCTTTCCTATCATTTCATTGCTTCACGTCACGAGCAAATATTTCTCACATTTTCTACAAATTTGCCTCATTATTTTTTATAATTCGTACCAAAGTTCCATAATTTTCTTTTTCTTTCCTGCTTTTCGCTAAAAACTCCAGGAAAAAAAGGAACCAAGTAAATAAAAAGAAAAAAACATAAAATAAAATCCATGGCGCGATAGGTTTAATTAATATTCGATTAAATCTCGAGCAGCGATTTACGCGGGGAGGGAGGGCAGGCACAGGTACGTAAAACGCAGTGTTTGGTAAAGAAACAAAATGGAATTCTCCTCTGTCCGTGCGTACTTACATGCATGCATGCATGCAGTTGGGAATCGAAGAAAATCCTATCATACGTACAGTTTTGTACGATAGGTTTGTACACGAGGGTGATAATGTATTCAAGATCCGCCCCGTGATCCGATGGTGGGGTAAAACGGGGCGGCACGTTTGCTATAGGTACTGTAACAGATGTTAATTATCCCTTCTGTATAGTCGCGGTAAAAAGACTTTTAGCTTAAGGCAAAATTCTCTCTCTCTCTCTCTCTCTCTCCCTATCTCGTTTAAATCCATTTCTCCCTCCATCTTTTACTCCTCTTTGTAAAATCCCTCCCGAGCAAAATATATTTATGTATATGTGTAAAATGTACGTGTATGCATGTTTATATATTGCTCACTATATATATATGTGTGTATATATATTGTAAATGCAACACGTGGAAAGCGTATAGACACATATAAGCGTGTATATAAGTCGAGTGTAAATGTGTGACGATTACACAGGCTTGTATGCGTGGATGTGTAGAAAAGGGGGGAGGGGAGGATTATATGTGTTTGTGTGTGTGTGTATGCAAGTTACAATACTTCGATCGGTTCTTATAATTCCTTCCTTAATGTCGTTCGTGTTCTCTTTTAATTTTACATTGACAACATGTTCAATAGAGAAGTACAAGTAGACTTTGCCAAAGACTGCATTCCAATAAACGTTGAAAATAAAATGAACCATTGAAAAAGCATTTATTTACATCGCGTGATTTTCATTTTCTATCGTACCCATTCCTTGTTTTTCTTTTTCTCTCTTTTTTTTGTGTTCGCCATCGTAAAAGAGGAGAAAGCAGCGCGATTTTGCAGCCGGGAAATTAAGTCCTGGAATTTTCGTATTCAACTTTTACGTAATTCGTCGTTTTGCCAGGTTGCAAAAAGGAAATATATTAGCATCGCGAGAGAATCGCAATTTTGTGTTAACCATTTCAAGGGAAATCCAAATCTTTAGGAAGCTCCTAAAAGTCTTGGAAATCGTAGGATGGAAATTAGCAATTTTTGTAAATTCTTCATTTCCTCGGAAAGCTCCTTAGGATCCTTGAAATTCCCGGGATCGAAGCCAATGGTTCAGAATAATTACCGTTTAATATATTTTGTTACATCTAGTTACTGTTTTGTGTATAAATACTATTTTATAAAAATACTTTTTCTAAATGTATTTTTATATGTTTAAATATATTTTTTTTACCATCCATTTCAAATTTCGAATAAGCAATTTCAAGCAAAATTTAGTTCCTAATTATTTTCTAGGGTTTTCTAAATACCTAGAACCCAGAAATCTCCAGAAAATCGAGTCTAATAATTTTCAAAATGACCCAAATTTTTTTTTTCGAAAACCTTCCCCAAAATTATCTCCATTTGGTCTTTTTACCATATTTACTCAATAAATATACACCTCCCTTCTGGATTTGTACCATTTTCGGTCACTGTAAGGAACCTTCTAACCGACTCCTGGCAACCTACGAACTAGTTATTTCCCCTGGGACACGGCTACGGTAATATACTTTACTGAGAAATCCGTTATTTAAATAAGCTTCGGATAAATGCATAAATACGCGTGCACATATGTGTGCGTATACATGTATGGTGCACTCGTATAACGAAAAAAAAAAAAAAAAATTGAGGTTCGTCGGGTCCCGTCTGCGCGTGCGAGAGAGAACGTACGCATAAGCTTGAATAATTTGATAAAATTAATAGTAAAAGGGTAGCACCGCGTCGACGCTGGTCCTGCGAATGCGCCATTATGCGCGTATGCAAATATACGGGATTTTTTGGGGGAAAAGCAGAAGAAGAAAAGAAAATCCCCCCGGCTAGGGGGGGGATTTTCGAATGATCAAGCTGCCCTGCAACAACCCGTAATAGCAATGGCAGAAACAACAACAGCGACAGCAGCCAGTTTCCTTCTGTCTCTCTCTCTCTCTTTTTCCCAACGTTACAGAACTTTTGAGATTTATAGTAACACATACATACACATATATATGTATATGTAAAACTTTTTTGTCCCAACTGCTCCCCTTGTGTGTCCCTTTTATATGTAGATGCTTTTTTTTTCTTCCCCTCTCGCTTATCAAAATCATCGACGGCGAGTAAATTCGAAATTCGTAGATTATACATTAATATAATTATCCATTAATAATCAATAAATAATAAATATCCATTAATAATTAATTTCGAAAAATGTCGAAAATTTCTTCCAGAGACAGAAGCTTCGATCGAAGTTAATTAAGACACTAAACTTTCCGTTCGGGCCGCGCCGGTTATGACAAATGCGATAACGTACCGCATCGCGACCCACGTGGCGCGAATAGAGAGACACCTAAATTTCGCGTGGCGCTTAATCGTCCCAGACCTCGGTAAGAAAAAAAAAATCCTCGTCCTCTTGCAACCGCGGGTTCCGTTACATTTCGAAAAAAAAAAAAGAAAAAAAGGAGAGAAACAAGGAAAGAAGATCCTCCCAGCATCATCATCATCGTCGTCGTCATCGCGTGTATACATATGTATTTCTCGGAAACGAAATCGACAGAGATAATTCCACATATGAGTAAACTTAGAAGGTTCTCTTTGAGAGACACTCGTGAATGTCACTCGAGTACTCGGAGAAGCTTGAGGTTTGGTCTTTCACACGTATCTAACTTCACAAGTAGGTATATAATACATCTCTCTCTTTTTTTCTTTTCCTTCTCATTTCTCTTTCTGTTACTCTCCAATTTTTTTTTCTTTCGCCTCGCTACCACCTTTTTTTCCCCTTTAAATATGTATTATATGTAGGATAAAGTAGAAATAAACTAAGAGAAGTGCTCGGTACATTCATATTTTATATATATATACATATATATTCACACATATACATATGAAACACGAGAGCTCGAGATTAAAGAATGAAAAACACAGAATTCTGAGAACTGGTTGAAGTCATAATATTCGTAATTTCAAACTTTGCTCTTTTTTTTATTTTTATTTTTATTTTTCTTCTTTCTTCCTTCGTTTCTCGTTAATCCAAGTGGTAAATGGAGAAAATTGTAATCGCGGGGAAATAGGAAGAGGGGGGGGGGGGGGGGGGGGGGGAATTTCGCTAAATTGGATCCGTGCCCGGAAAAAAACCGGGATGATCCGAATCCAGGGAAGAAAGTAGGAAGAGGGAGGGAGGCGAGCGATATTTCGTGGCATCTGGTGTTTATCGATATGGTTAAAATTCAAGGCGAAAAAAGGAAGCTGTTAAGAAGAGCAATTTTATCGTTAGGAACGGCGGCAGACCCGCGAGAGAACGAGAGGAGGAAAGGAGCTGCCTCTCTTCGAGGCAGTTGAGGATGATGCTGCGATAAATAATATATTTTAAGCCGTCCGAGACGAATTTGAATAATCTCCCGGTATTCCAGCATCAAACTACTTTCCTCCCCCTCCTCCCCCTCCTCTCGTCATCCCCCTGATCCTCGTCCTCGGCCTGCTCTTCCTCCACCGCTACTACTTTTTTCTACTCCTCGAGTCTCCAGAAGCTACGAAAGCAGCAACGAGACTTAGGGGCTCTTAGTAGTTAGTATTATGTAGCTAAAGAGGAAAAAGAAGAAGCAGAAGGAGAAGAAGAAGCAACAGGCATCGGATGCATGCATTTGCCGCTGCCGCTGCTGCCTCTCTTCTCTCTTTTTTTTCTTTCCTTCCTCTCTTTTTCTTCTTCAACTGCACTTTTCCTTGTTTCTTCGCAACGAGTCTGGAAACTCGACGATTATAAAGACGCGATGTTAATTTCTAAAAGCAGGGACACGCGCCCTTTTGGCCCGGAGACTGGTTTCTACGGGCCCTCGAGGCTCGGAGCAACATTACTTTCAAGTGTTTGACGAACCAACGCGTTAACGTCCCTCGACTTTTTCGCTCCTTCACTTCCTTCCTTCCTTTCTCGCTTCCCTTTCGTTTTCTTTTTTCTTTCTTTTCTCCTTTATTTGTTGTTTGCTTTATTTCTTTATTTTATAATAATGAGTCTTACGCATCCATCCTCTCCCTCCTCTTTTTATTTTCGTCCCTACCGATGTGGTCCTTTTCTTTTTTGAATTTCCTAAAATTCGAAATTCGAGTTTTCGCTGGAAAATGGCACCTAATTTCGCAATTATCGTTTTCTTTTTGTCTTCAGCCTTTTACCGGAGCATTTAACGACAGACCTTTCCCGCATTCTCGTTGCATCGATTAATTCGGTCGCTCGTGTACCGAGATCCGGTATTTTATTGATTAAAGAATTAATTCGAGTCGTTCGTTTAACCGCTTCTCTTGACACAAAGTTTATTAATTATTATCTTAATTATCGCGTTGTATATGATTAATAGGAAAGTAATTTTTGCGCTTACGTTTATTAATTTTGCGGTAATTGAATACGTGTAATAATTGATTAATGGGCATTGCGTCAGAATAAAGTCCATTCGGTTTCATATTCCTGGAAAATTTTATTCGTGCGATCAATTTATTATTCTTGGGTTAGGACATTTTTCTTAGATTCTCATTTGTGACGTCATTAAACGATCTTTTTTTTTGGGCCCAATAGCTCGAATTTGGTACGAACAATATTCGGGGATAGGAAAAATTGAATTTTGAAGAAACTGGCAAATAAGAAAAATTAAAACGCGGCGTTATTATTTCAATGAGAATTGAATTTCAAAGAGATCATTAAGAGCGAAGATAATTTTAAAGAACGTCGATATATTTTTACAAATCCCTATAGAGGCACATATGTAATATACCTACGCGTTTCAGCAAACTTTCTTTTTCCCCAAAAAAGGACGTCGTTGCGCGCAAGAAAATGGGTTTAAAATTATTCTTTTCACGTTAAAACGAGGACACGAAGTTAAATGCAATACTGCATCACAAAAAACAGGGTCGACCTATTACATTTTTTTTTATACGCGCGTTTAATATATTTTTCTTTATTATTATTATTATTATTACTATTATTTTATACCAACCAAAAATAGAAACTTGCCAAAAATGATTTATTTTTTTTTCGGAGACACCATCATATTCTTGTGGTGTAACATCTTGAGAAAGGTGTAGTTCATAAGTGCACGTATAAGAGGAGTTATTGTTGCACAAATAAGATAACTAAAGATATGTATCGGTGTGTGTACATGTGTGTGAGTGAGATCCTACGTGCGTGTGGAGGGAATACAAAGAGAGGAGGTTAAAATGCGTTAGAACGAGGCGTTAAAAATAGAGCACGTAACAGCTTACTAATCTAGTTAGTGGTACTTAGCGTAACACCAACTATTTAGACCTGGATATAGATGGTTTACGGTAGTTACGTTGGTAACCCAACGATACGAGCTAATACGAGTTGTTAAAACTTGGGAAATAACAAAAAGAGGGGAAGAAAACACGGTTAAGCTTCGAAACAACACACGAGGTGGTGGCATGGAGTTTCTTCGGATACGTTAAAACGTCTTAATTGCGCGAAACGAGTCATCGTTGTCACCGTCTTTTACTCGACAAAATTACTAGCTATAGGTATGCAGTAATAATAATAATTATAATAATAAAAGAGGCAAGAGCGGCAAAAGTGGTAGTTAGCGGGAAAGTAGAAAAAGTACAGTGGTGGTAGGACACAAGTAGTAAAAGTCGGTAGCAATGGAAGACGGTATTTACTTTGGAAACCAAAAAATCGGGAAAAATTCATGAACAATATGGGCGTTTTTTCGAAATTTTTATACGTTTTTGATCTCTGACGACTTCAATTTTGGGTTGAAAAATCTGTAAAAATTCTGCAATATGTCTCTCTGTAACCAAAACGTCTCTGATTTTTTTCAGATTTTTTTTCACGATAGCGCGGGCCAAATTGGGCAAAAACCAGATTTTCGAATTTTGGCCATTACTGGCCCCTCCCAGGTTGAGATACAGAGCTGAAATTCGGCACAAATGAATCTTTTTCGAAAAGCTATCGAATGACCCACTTTTGACCCCCTTGTTCGGCTGTACCCTTTCCCAAGGTAAAATAATTAGTATTTCCCGCATTTTCTTCGCATCACCCTGTACATCGGCAGAGTTCGTATGCAGGTACTGGAACAAAGTTGCACCGATCCGTAGAAATATAAGTGGTAATATCATAGTTATCTCTCCTTTCGAGTAGGTATGTATACATATATATATATAGCAATCGAGAAATTACATAGAAAAACGATAGCGCGGATAAACACCCCGTTCGGTCTCGAGTAATTTCATTTGTTTCAACGGGGAAATCTCGAAGCGATGGTTTGGGGAGAGAAAAATGGATGTTATCTTGAGTTTTGCCGCCTGGGCATAGAGAGTACTTTTAGAAACGATCAATTACCGCTACCACTATTAATAATACTATTACTGTTAATACTATTTCCACCGCGGTGGTAGTACCGGTAGCGGTGATACGAGCGGCTGCGGGTAGATATTAAATCGGTACGGTGTAATAAGTCTACGGATAAATGGTATCGCATCGATATTATTATATTTTAATATTATATCGAATATTAAAATATACGATTTGAAATTTCAATATAAATAATATTGTTTTCCATAAAATTATTATATAAAATAACAACTATTATTTCCCCGACGAATTCCAATTATCCCGGAATCGTTACAAAGCCTACTCAGATTTCTCGGAGAAGAACCTGTATCCTCTCCTTTTTTTTCGTCCCTCCCCTTGGTCGATGCTTTAAATACCGAAAAAAAGTCCCCTTTTCTTATCAATATTTCTTATTTATTCAATGAATAATTTTACGAACGAACACGAGGAAAGAATGGGTCGTGCGTGTGTATACGAATCCACCTATGTACGTACAAGAATGGATTCTTGTACATGACTATACCTCTTAATCCAGATTGAAAATATGTAAATAAATCCCTCGAGCCAAAGAACAAGTGTGAGTGTATACATTTTGTATGTATGAGAAAAAGAAGGAGGGGGAGGAAGGGAGAAGGAAAAAATCACGAGTAAGTGAGTCGAGTTGAATTGAGTTGAATCGAGTCGAGTCGAGTCGAGCCCAGTCGAGCCCGGTCGAGTTCGACTCCGACTCCGACTCGCTCCTCTTCCGTTCGGTAGAGTTGACTCGAGTCAAGTTAAGTTGAGTCGAGTTCTATCTCTTACTCCGTTCCTTCGGTAGAATGCTCACTCTGTATTCCCCGTCGAAAAAGTATTTTAATAGAAACGATTCATCATTCCGGTGGTCGACGTTCCTACGTTCTTCCCTCGCTCCTTTTTATTATTATTCCTTTTTCATCGTTGCACTCTTTCTTCCTCCACCTTCCCTCGTTTTTCTTCCCCGTTCCACCACCCCTGGCTTTTGGAAAGCAACAGGCTGCTGCCAAATTCGCGAGAATCCTATAAATTTCCTCTTTCTTTGCTTTCCTTTAATTCCTCGTCTTCTTTTTTTTCTTCTTCGTCCTCTTCTTTTTTCGAGCCGGTCTCGATTTTTACAAGATTTCATGGGATTTCGCGGCACATTTTTTTTCTCATTCTTTCTTGCTTTCTCTTTCCCCTTGGATTTGGGTAAGACTTTGATTCCTCGTCCGAGGAATCCTGACGTTAAGATTTTTGCCGACGAATTTCAGGGAACCACTCCGACGGCGGCGGGATTTTTCTCTTTGCTGGAATTTCGTTCGTTGGCTTTATTTTTATATGGCTTACCATTGTGTTTTACAGTCTGGGTTTTATTACAGTTCAATATTATGAGAAAATATAGTTATCCCAATTAATTGGTAGGTGAGGCAATAAAAAAATTGGAATTACTTTATTCTTAATTTAAAAATTGGAAATACTTTTTTCCGACTTCTGCTGGGATTTCATTAAATTTGACCTTGGGAATCGATTCTACGGGAAAAATTACCCCTAGAAATGACTTGTCCAACCCCATTTTTGAAACTTTAATTTTTACCCCATTTTTGGGGGAAGGGGTAGGTGTGCCCAAAAAATTCGACTTTTGCAAACTTTTTTTTTAAATTTCGGGAGACCCATATCCGATGTATTTTTTTCCGAGGAATCCAATTCTGTTAATTAAATTCTCGAAATCCCACGGGAAATAGGATTTTTCCTCAAAAAACCTACTTTTTTCCAACTTCCGCTAGGATTTCATTAAATTTGACCTTGGGAATCGATTCTACGGGAAAAATTACTCCTAGAAATGACTTGTCCAACCCCGTTTTTGAAACTTTAATTTTTACCCCATATTTGGAGGAAGGGGTAGGTGTGCCCAAAAAATTCGACTTTTGCAAACTTTTTTTTTAAATTTCGGGAGACGCATATCCGCTGTATTTTTTTCCGAGCAATCCAATTCTGTTCATTAAATTCTCGAAATCCCACGGAAAATAGGATTTTTCTTCAAAAAACCTATTTTAGGTTGTCCGTTGGGAAGTTCGTGCCAATTTTCGGCATCAATTCTTCTTCAAAATCGGCACGAACTTTCTGGACAACCCAAAAATAGAAGAAAATCTTTATTTATTTCCATGATACGGATCAACACGAAACAATAAACAACAATAACAATACTTAGGAACGAGAAAACAAGGGAAGCTTGAAATCAAAGTTGCAAAACGAGAGAAATAGAAAATAATAAAAAAAGAAAAAAAAAGAGCAGCAGCTTCCAGTGTAAGACGAAACGGAAGTTGAAGATTCCCTTAAAAAGGAAGTTGGAAGTTGTAATGGTAAATTTGCCGGCGTCGGTGGTTGTTTTCATCGTCGTCGTTGTTGTTGTTGTTGTTGCTGTTGTTGTTGTTGTACGTATTCAAGTACAAGTATCCGTACAGCGGGTAAGCGAGTAAGTATAGTTGAAGAGGAGAACGGATGATAAATGAACACCTCTTAACCGCGAGCTCTCATATCGGAGCGCTATTAACATAGTGCCGGATAAAGTAACGAATTTAAAAGAAATCCAATATAAAAGCCACGGGAATTCCATCGAAGATCTTATCCGCTCTCGCTTGCTACAGAGACTCCATTAATCACTGCGAGTTCTCTCGCCCTCTCGCATCGTCCTTACTATACTTCTACTATACACTACCTCTCTTCACTATACCACCACCTTATTCGCTTCTCTTCTACTTTGCTCTCTTTCAAATCTTCCTTTTCTTTCTTCTTCTTCTTCTTTTCCTTCTCTCTCTCTCTTCTTTATTTCTACTTGTTTCGCTTCATTTGTCTCGTATTAGTGGTTATTAAACATCACTTGAAATTTTAAATGGATCAAATCTAACAACGGCAACCTTACTATTATTATTATTATTATTATCATACTATTGTTGTTTGTATTCTCGCCATTTACTAATAATTATCAGATTATTATTATTATTAATCAAGCGAAACAAGCTCGTATCCAATGGTTTTACCATTGTTGCACTCGTTATTATTTTTATTGTAATATTATTCTTACTGTAATTATTATTATTATTATTATTATTATGAAATGACGAATTTTTCTTAACCTCGTTGATATTCAATTAACCCGAAAAATGCATACGGTGCTCATACCAATATTATATTCTAACCAAACGAGGATTCGAATCGTCGTTCAACGGTGACTGGGAGACTCGCGAGTAAAATTCCGATAAATTATTATTTAAAAAAAAAACAAAATGGCATTGGTTCGTTCACAGGCGGAATTATAATGACATTAGCCGAGGATGATTGACATCTCGCAAAATTATTTGCGGACTAGAAGGATACAACCAACCTCTTTTTCCTTTTTTTTTCTCTCTCTCTCTCCTTCTCGCGCGCGTACGCATATGTGTGTTGGTTGGTATTATTCATATGCATACGATGATGAAAAATGTATAATGGATAGTAGAATTAATATTTGTAGAAAGGCAACAGGAAGTAGCCGATTGCCTTATGGTAACTCTCGGTATGTTCCGTATGTGTCCTCGCTATATCCATATACACGCGAAGTAAACCTCTCTTTTTTCGTATTCTCTCTCTCTCTCTCTCTTCGTGCCTTCTTCTTTGACACTTTGTGTAAACGTGCATACTTATAAATATATATATATGCATGGATACACAACATGGTTGATATACATGTATATCGAAGCATTCGATTCCGTAAAGAATGCCAAAGTGTCGATAATTTATTTGAAAGACACGTAGCTCGAGTGGAGGCAGGCACGTGTCCCACCTTAGCAATCACGTCCGTCACATTCTGGATTTCGCGCCTTTTTCGATGTATCCATTGTCTTTTCTAACTTCACCTTTTCTGGACGACGATCGTCGGTAGGTGATCCTTCCTTTGCCTCACTTCGATGCATTTAACGCTTCTCACATTTCTTTCGCCATTATCGGACAATTATTCGTGCATCCACCGAACAGCGAGCCCCCCCCCCCCCCCCCCCCCACGTAATAATATTAATAATAATAAATTTTTTAAATTAGGAATTGAGCAAAATTGCGAAAAAAAAATGGGAAAGGCAAAAAAAGAAAAAGCAAAGTCCATTGGATCGAGCATTTAAAAGTACAAGGTGTTAATCGTCCGATACATTTTCAGCCACAAACGGAAGTCGACTTCCCGTAGCGCCTAATCTCGAGTGAGAGGACCTTTAATACCTTCTCCTTCTCTCTCTCCGGTCGTGGTTCGTCGTCTCTCTCGAAAATTTTTTAAAATGTTATTTATTGTTTATCGGCAAGAGACGAAGATCGATACCGATCCCATCCGAGAAGAAAGAACGATATCGAAAGAAAAGTCGCGAGAAATTGGAGTTTTCGGGACACGAGTGTTTCGAAATTTCGTGCGATATCGAAAATTTGCATCTACCGAAGGAGTGAATACATACCATGTATGTAAATGACACATTCATCGTACCCAAGTAATTCCCGATCATGAAAATTCATTGATTTACGAAAAGAAAGGAGGAACGAGGCGCGGGAGAGGAAGGGAGAGAGAGAGAGAGAGAAAGAAGGAAAAAAAAGTAACTTAAGTATATACATATAAATATTAATAAGTTAACAATATACTTAGTAATTTCCGGAACAATGTGGATTGGCCACACCCGTAATATGCTCGCTGGATAACCCAGTTACATATGACGAGATGAAAGGCTTTTGTTACTTACTTTGTAACCTTATGACATGTTTGTATGTGTGTTTGTATACCTTCTCCGCGTACACCGATATGTTCACTTTTTACACATCCCCGCGGAGACACATACGTATGTGTGTGCACACCGACGCGAGCGATCGTATTGTATATTATATATCAATAATATCTATTTTCGAAAATCATTGACCTACTATCTCCTCGACACGCAATTAAGTTCCTACTCCATTATTCCAACGGAACGGACCGAGCGAATTTCTTTTCGCTCCGGCCAAATTTTTCCACGTAATTTTTAAATCCGATATTAAATAGAATTTTCTATTATTTATAAATGTTCTACCTACAAAAAAAATTATAAACTCCTAATCCGATTTTTCCAAAAATAAATAATCCCGGAAAAAAATGCTTCGCATTTTGGGAATTATTTCCAAACAAATTTGGACCAAATCTTGAAAAATAAAAAATACGTAATAATTCCTTGGGAGCTCTTCCAACTTGTGTAATTTTTCAATCCCCCAAAAAACTTTGGAACATCCCAAAAAAAATTCACAAAAAATAAATCTCGAATAAAAAAAATGAGAATTCGTTTTCTGGTACTTCCAGTTTCGTAAATAATTCCTCAACGAATTTGACTCGTTTATGGAAAATCAAAAATAAGTAGCGATTCCTTAAAAGTGACGCCACGTTCCCGAATTTTCGTGTCCCGAAAAATCTTCGAGAACGGCACGAAAAAAAAAAAAAAATCTTACGTGTGCGAAACGCGAAGAAAGTGGAAGTCTTTGGAGAAACGCGATAACGTTCGTAATTTTTTTTTTCTTTTTTCACAATTCGTATGAACATCGAGAGCGTGATTTGCACCGTATTTATTTGGCGATTTTGCATATATTTAACATAAAGCAATGCGATTGCCATTGGAAGTCATGTCTGATTATATTAAAGGACGACGAACTCCAGCAATGTGCGATATATGCCTCGGTTGTAATGTCAGCATTTTTATTTTAACCAAAGCATTAATTAATCATACCGTATATACATACATCATGTTTTTTATTTAATAATCATTTCAAGTATATATCGAACCGTTAATGAGAGGAAATCATTTCCGGGTATGTCAAACGTGAGGCGAAGAAAGAAATTTTCAGCACCTTTTGCCTCTTTCTACACCTTTCTGTTATATCTTTCCCTCCCCTTTCTCCCTTTCATCGCGATTCGTAATTGATTGCAAAGAAATTTTTCATTCTTTCCTTTTCGTTTGTTTTCGCTTCGCGTCGTTCGAATCAAAACACAGTCATTAACCCTTTGACTGCCACGTAAAGTTTTTGCGTGACTCCCTATTCGCGCCGCGTGGGTCGCAATGGTATACGCTATGGCATTTGTCACAACCAGCGCGGCCTGTGCGAAAAGTTTAGTGTCGGTCACCGGTGACCCACGCGGCGGTCAAAGTGCCAAGACATGTTTCGCATATTTTGTCGAAAAAAAAAAGAAATTTTTTTTATCGAATCGACGATGAATTTTAATTCCTTATTTTTTTTTTATTTTCGATAAAACATGAGAACGGAAAATGAAAAAAAAAAAAAAAAAATCGATCGTCGCCTCCTTAGCGGCGATAAACGACAAGTAAGTCGTGATACTTGCATGGGAATTGCGCGAATGGGAATGGCAAATGATGATATAAAAGAAGAATAATTTGTCAAAATAGAAAACGGAGAGAGACGGGGATAGAAACAGTGGGGGGGGGGGGAATAAGACGTAGTTGAGTTATATACCGCGGATGCATCTTTGTCGTGGTAATGTGCATTTACACACACACACACACACACAGGCGCGTGTATGCATAAGATGCATAAGAGACACATGTACGCGCGTCCGTTTGTATACGTGTAGCGTTGGTAATTTATCGTTGCGGAGACACGATCGAAGGTGAAGAAGTAAAGGTGATTGTGGAGGTGGCAGGAAAGACAGAAAGGCCAACGACCGTATACGGGGCGAGAAGTTGTCGCAAATTGTTTTTCCCTGGCACGCGCGAAACAATTGTATCCTTTTCGCCTTCTTTTCATTCGTTTCCACGACCAACTTGCGCCAGTGTGTGTGTGTGTGTACGCGTATTTGCATTTTATACGTACACGTAATATTTGCATTTTCCCATTTCTCTCTTTTTCTTTTTCTTTTTTCTCGCCCGGTCTTTCTACTACACCTTCGTCGCGGTCTTCCTTTTCGGTAAACAACTTTTTTTACACCTCGGGTGCAATGCGCTCTTAAAAACGGCTAATATAAACATCGATAACCCGCTTTTCGATATCGCTTATGCATTCGCAGCCGATTAAACTTCGGCGCGAGGAAATTCCTCGATTGTCGCCGAGAAACGCGAAAGGGAACGATTAAGCGGCTAATTATTTCATTAATGCGTAATATCATTAGCGGGAGAGTCCATTACCTCGGACGGAGACGTCGTGCTACGAGAGGGGGTGGAAACCGGCAGGGGATGATTTTCCTGTTTCTCCATTTGTTCCCACTTTTTTTTAGGAACACGCTCGCCTAAAGGATCGATCGCAAGGGTTGAAGTTAAAAGGGGGTGGTTTCCAAATTCGTTCCATTTTTTATTAGATCTTTTTTCTAAAAAAAAAATTAATTGTATAAAAAATCGACCAATAAAATAATTCGCTATATCTTTTTGAAAATCGAGAAGGGGTTGATATTGAATGGGTTTTCTAATTTTTTTAAAAATATTTTTGATTGTCTTAAAAATAGGGGGGGGGGGCTCAAAATATAAAATCGAAAGGGGATGGATTTCAAAATTTCCAACGGCGATCGCTAAGATTCACGTTAATCGGTGGAAGGTCTTGGCAAATGTCTTGTTTCGAGAGAGACGATGGGTTTTTATTTACGCCGTTATTGAGACAATTCCGCGGATGGTATCGGACGAAGGAGAAAAGTTGGTCAGAAAAGGAACCAAAGCTCTTACTCGGAGGCCGAATGAGAGACCGTTAAAAATCTGGACAACTTTTTCCGACACAATTTACGGACAAAACCACCGGCAATCTTCGCAGGGAGGTTAGTTTGAAATTCAAATGGTATCCTATCGTTTTATCCACCGCCTCTTGCCTTCTTTTTACCCGAGCTTCTAGTAAAAGGAAGGGGAGAGGGAAAGGGAAAAAAGGACGGAGAGAGAAGCGTCTAAATTTCAATTTACGATTTCGAATCTTGGCGTGTCTTCATCTCGGTTCCGATTCCCTGCCCCGCTTCGATATACCGGGATCCCAAATGCTTTCCAGAAATTCGAAACGTAGTTTATACCGATTGACTGCGATACAAAAACGCTGGATCGAGGAAGGATGAAGATGAAGACGAAAATGAAGCGGAAGGGGAAAAGGGGCCCGAGAGAGAGAGAGAGAGGGAGAGGGAGCAAAGATTCGCCAAAGGAAGGCCCCAAAGATAAAGAAATGGGATAACGATAGAGACCCCCCGCGAGCAATTGATTTTGTCATGAATGCTCTTTTTTGCCGTGCCTCCTTCTTTTTCAAATTCACTCTCACTTATTTAATTCGGGGCCTTCTTTTCTTCCCCTCTTTCTTTGCTTTCCGTTTCTCTTTTTCCACCATCCTTCTTCGAATCTGATAAATTCTTTCGCAGTCTCTTTACCGCTTGTTTCAAACCAAGTTATTCCAGAACGCAGTATTCTTTTATGTGTCGCATCTGCCACGAACCTTTTTTTCCATGATAAATAATTAGGAAGAAGAAACCTTCGTCTTTCCACTTTTTCTTTTCTTCTTCTTCTTCTTCTTCAATTTTTAGACCCACAACCGAGGTTTTACACCCGCATGGCGAAAAAATGGGATACGTCTAACGCTGAATGTGGAAAATTCTGCATTTATGGAAAAAAAATATATTTCATATTGTTCCGATAAAAAATTAATTTTCATCCAGGACGAATTTTTCATCCTTCCCATTAATGACCGAAATTGAGGCGTCGGGGGGGAAAAAAGGGGGAGACGCGTTACGTCAAATTGGAGGCAAAGACAACGTCATAATTTCAGGGTGGAGGCAAAATGGACGTAAAAGAAGGGTTTTGTAAGGTTGCGAGGAACAAGTCAAGGATTGCTACAAAAGCCACGTATTATTAACCCTTCTCGATGTTGCCTCACCCCCTGGTTCTATACCCACACACTCTCGGACACGGGTTCAATTTAAACGAGTGACTTTGCTCTTCTCTATCCGTTTTCTCCCTGTAACTATCTCTCCTTCTCGTCTTTCCATCTTTCAATATCGGTTTCTTTTTAAAAGTCTCTTCTTTCTCTTATTATTTTTCGTCATTTACATTATATATCTTTTTCTCCATCTTTCTTCCTTGAAACACACCCTACATCTTAAACATCACTTTTATAATATTTCTTTCGCGTTCGGAGGATACATAAAGACTCCCTCAAGGGCTTTATATCCACGAGGATGAAAAAGAAACGGAAAATAAGATCTATGAGAAGACCCAAGAAGAAGAGGAGGAAAGACTAAAGAGCCGTAGCTGCTATTCGTTAGCTTTAACGATAACGACCGGTTATTAACTCACGATAATTATCGATTTTAATTATCGACGCGAATCTACCGCTATTAACCACCAGTCCTTCTCCTTTCTTCCCTTTGCAGCTTGTTTTCGTTGTTAAAAGGGAACTGACGGATGTGTCTAGCATTACCGCAAGAGAGGCTCATTGTTTGCCCCTTTTTTGCCCCCGCAAAGATGAATTATAGGACACTTTTTCTCCGGAATTTGCTTTCAACTCTTGTTTGAAAATAAAAACCAAAATTTGTCGAAATAAATACAATTTCTTGATTTCTAAATTTTTTAAAAGGATCATTTTCCCCGATTTTGGAATTTTGCTGGATAGCATTTTTATAAAATCTGTTGCATTTTGGTACTTTATTAAAAAATTATCGCCTACAACTTGTTTCAATCAAAAAAATTTCCATTCGAGAACCAATACGTCTCTCGAAAGGCAACATCTGGGTTTGAGAATCTGGATTCGTAATCCGGAAATATATTAGAATAGACCAGATCCAGTCCTTCGCACTCTCTCTCTCTCTATCTCTACACATACGCGTATCTCTGTTTCTCTCTCTTTCTCCCTCCTTTTTTTATTTCTATAATGCACCAAAAGTCCTTTCTCAAGAAACCCTCATAAACTTTACCACTATATTTTCTCATTACCCCTTTTGACGTTTTATTATAAAGTTGAATAATTTTATGAGGTTAACAAGGATTCTTCTTTTTAACACCATAACGCTATCCTTCTTCCCATGCTAACGAAATATATGGATTATAAGGATACATATATAAGGTTCATACGAATAAATTCGAATCAAGGGTATAAGCGAACATTTGGAATGTAAAAATAGGCAGGAATGAAAAAAGATTTATTATTCTGCAAACCCGTACCTGGAATCGTCATTTCTAGTGTGTTTGGGGGGTTTCGGGGAACCTGGAAGTGTCGGAAAAATGTACGAAAAGTTGATAATTGAAAATCAATTTTTTAGGAATCTCGAGGATTTTTTTGGAAAAATTAATAGAAAATCCAGGTGCGATTTCCAGTAACGAAATGTAAATATTTTGTAGAATTTTTTAGTAGCTAGGGAGGGGGAGGGGGGAAATTTCTACCGTTTGGAATCCCGTATATAGATATACATTATACCCGTTTCAGGAGACTCGAAGGAAGCATTATGAATCCAAAAAAATGCCAATGCACGACGAGAACGTTATCAAGTTTCAGCACAAAAGCTGCTTACCCACTTTTTATGCTACATTCTTTTTTTATACACGTGTCTATGGTGGGTTTTTTCAAAACCCGTAGAATGTAATATTAACCTCTCTGCGAATTATCCCATTCTTAAAACTTGTAATAGAAAATTTCGAAAAAAAAAAAGAAAAAAAAATCCCAGCTGATACAGTTTCACCCCGAATCCCAAAATCCGAAATTTTCTTCCAGGACGAGTTTGGCAACTAAACAAACGTATACATAACACAAATCCACGCACACACACACACACACACGGTCCTTTGCTCTCTTAGGTACTCAATCGCGGAAGCGGTAGTAGTCATTTCCTTCCCTTGGTGTCCACATATACACACACACACACATGTGTGTGTATATAGAGACCTTTACATAGATGTCTGCATATTATAGCAGAATATGCCACATATATATATATATATATTTGCAAGGTATATAAAGGTAAGTAGTAGTAAGTGTAGTAAGTACCGACCGGTTTTTCATGTAGATACATATATATATATACAAAAGAACTCGTCCAAAGCCGAGGATTCGAGTTTCGATCTAAGGTTTAAGTGTCGCATGAGAGTTCAACCGTTATTCAAGAATTAATTCATAATTAGAGCGGCCCACCTATAGGGAGAGCCTAACCCACATTCCAAGCACCAGCTGTCCCCGCGGTGTGTCTATAAACACGCAACAAACAAGCAAAGTAGAGCTATACTAATGCTCGAGACTAAACGTATAAGTAAGCAAACCGAGCAAACAGCTAATTTCCTACTTTTCTTCCCTTTTTCTTTTCTCCGCTCGCTTATCTCCGCAAGCATATGTTTAGTTCGCCATACAACTGCCGCCGTGCGTTTGCACCTACGTGCGGCAGCAGCAGCAGCAGCAGCACCACCACCACCACCACCGGCAGCTCTTCTTCCTTTCGTCCCTTCGATACTTTTAGCCGGAAAGAGGAGTCAAGCCGCAGGAGTCAATCGCGGACCCGTCAGGAATTGACTATCGTCCGGACGCCAGACCAAAGTCTGTCTTTTTCCCATTATTTATTTTTTTTTTGCGAAGGAGGTGAGAAATAAATGTATCGATAAATTAATTAAAGATCGAAATCTATACTGGAACCGTTAGATAATTTATGCGAGTTGCATTGCAGACACAAAAAAAAAATCGTACGTCATCGTCTGGACGTTCGCAGAAAAATATTATCTTTGTTATGCGATTTTAATACACTTTGCAGCCGATTTCATTACCCATATATTTGCATTTCTGATTAGAAGATTGTTACGAAAAAAGAAAAAAAAAACAAGAAACACGCGCTCGTGGCGTAAAGTAATAAAATGACCTGAATAAAAAAATACATTAACTCCAATTTCCCGGTAACTGTTTGCATACGTTATTATTACTATTATTATTATTATTATTATCATTATTAATATCAAACTTATCATCCCCCGAGAACCCATTTTACTTGGATATAAAATGATTGATCGGTAATTGATTCTTTGATTGTATTTTTATAATATAGAAATTTTTTAATTCCTATTATTTTAGCCTAGAAAGGGTGGGGACAGTCGGGTAAGAATTATTATTTACCTGGAAACTACCGTGTAATTTTGCAGGGTACGGGTGGAAGGTGTCGAACCCGAGCTAGCGAACGTCGGGTGACGGTAATTAATTAAAAAATGTGAAGTAAAATACGAATTTTAAGACTCGAAAAAAGCGAGAAGAATGGAGACGGGGGGGGGGAAGACCTAAGGTATAATGATGAATTATGAAGAATGTCTTCCCGGTACGCGTATGAAGCTTGCACGTATCCTCCATGTATCGAAGTTTCAAAAAGAGTGAGAAAACGCGCGTGTGTGTGAGTGTGTGCGTATGTGTATATATATATAACCAATCGAGCGGATGGATGTAGCAGGAGAGGCGAGGTAGTAAAAGGCCTAAAGTTTTTAATACTTTCAGTTGTTTTTATGGCGGCTGGCATTTGCTCTTTTTTATTGTTTCCCCTGTTAGGGCCCAAAGGAGTTAAGGAAAAAGAAAGTGAGACGAGTATAGGAGAAATTTGACGTAAAGGAGGAAGATGCAGAAAGAAGGAACGTATAGAACGAATGCATACGTGCGCGTGTGTGCTCGCCCCAGCGAGTGTGGGTATAAGTAAAAGAATATAAAAGAGTGGGAAAAAGAGTTAGTCTCGAAGATAGATAGAGAGAGAAAGAGAGAGAGAGAGGGAGAGACGGATGGAAGGAGAGAAAGAAAGATTTAGCCCTCTTCTGATGTACGACTCGGCAAGTCCATGTGAAAAAAATCCCATAAACCAGTAAAAAAAGCATCGAGTAGTCTTTCGGCCAAAAGAGGGATGAGAAAAAGAAGGGACGTTATATGCGCTTGTATCGCCAAAGGAATTCCTCTTATGACGAGAAGGAGAATGAGAACGGGAATGGGAATGGCAGCACTAACGCGCGCGATTTTGGATTTCTACAAATTTATCCGATCGGTACCGATTTTTTTTGTCTGCTAAAATCAAAAGTCATATTTTTCTCAAGCGTTGCGAAATGCAAATTTCCGATATAAAATTAAATTCGAAAATCCGAATTCTCAAAATTCCAATAGAAATTCCGCTAAATTCGAAAATCCAAATTCTCAACTGACTGGAGAAACATCAAATTCTGAAAATTCCAGTTGCAAATCGGGGAAAAAAAGCGGAGTCGAGTATTTCCTATAGGGGCTCCTCCCTTCCCGCGAACGCCATAAACCCTGGCTGAAACGCGTCGTCGCGTGCGTATCGGCGCAGAATGTTGCATAAACTGGCGAAGAAGGAAAAAAAAAAGAAAGAAAAGGCAAAAAAGAAACAAATATTTGAGCTGGAAGTAAAAACACGTGTAATGTTTAAATTACAAAACCTCATTTCTTAGCCTCGCTATTAATGTACATACGTGCATTAAGAAAGATATAAGGTAAACACGCTTTATTGGACTAACGACGTTAACCTGCGGCTTTTGCTCTCGCGTAAGTCGCCGTTGTAAATTCCCGATTCTTTAATCTTTGGTAAAATAGTCGGAGGAGGAGGCTGGGGAGGGAGGGACGGAGATTAGCAACTTTTTCTTGCTCGTCTTTGTCTATTTTTCACGTACGAGTGTGTTTTAACGTACACACACCCCACCTACGTTTTCTCGAGAAGCTGCATTTATACCTCGCAGGCACCTTATACTACTGCTCCGTAGGACCCCGCAGTAAATCTCGCGGACAAACAATCATAATTTTCGAAGAGCTAACCAAAAAAAAAAGGAAAAATAAGTGCATGAGCGGAGGAAAAAAGAAAATACAAAGAGAGAGAGAGAGAGAGAGAGGAGAGGTTCTTTAAAGAGAGCCGATGCCAAGCCAACATGAAATGCGACCGCCTCCGCGCCTCCAATTGTTTCAAAGCTTTTCCTTCTATCCATTCTCCTTTTATACATAATAATATATATGTATATGTGTGTGTGTGTACACACATACGTGTACTTTCCATTCTTTTTCCTCGTTTATGCCAATTCCAACCGTGTACTATCTTTCTCGGCACACGAGAGAAATATCTATTCGACCGTTTTTACCTTAAATCACTCTCGTGTGCCAACTTTTGTATGGACCTGTACGCAAATTCTATTTTCTGTATATGATTATATATATTTTCCTAATTGCAAAAATAATTGAAGGTAAGTGAATTCCAAAAACTATCCCTGCTAATTTTTAAAATTTCTCAAATTCCAGGAAAAAACATTTAGATAAAATTTATAATTTTAAATAAAATAAAAAAATTTTTAATAAAATTTAAAATATAAAAATTTATATCGATAAATCCTAAAATAATTGCTTTGGATGTTCCGAACATTTTTGAAAATATTTATTGCAATATGAAAATTCGAATAAAAACGAATAAATTTGTTAATCGCCCATACGTGGTATAAATTTCGTCCAATTACGGGAAAAAGAAACTCCGTTTTTAGTCCACGTTCACAGCGAAACAATAATATTTCCAGATGAAACGAGGAGCAAGGGAAAAAAGTGGAATATCAGACGCAATATATTACAAAGATACGTTTTAGGAAGGTTATATTATCTGGAGCACGATTGGAAGATGGAGTCTGCGAGATAAGGAGACACTGCCGGAGAGGATAGTCGCATTGGTGCTATCTCGGATAAAGGTAACAGCGAGAGCATAAGAGCAAAAGTAACAGCAACGGCAACGGCTACAGCAACAGCAACAGCAACAGAAACAACGACAACAGCAACAGACGCAGGAGCAAAAGTAAGAGAAAAGAGTAGTTGTGCTTCTTCTCTTTAGGATAGCAGTAGGATAGCTATGGAATCTGTGCTCTTCTCTTCTTTTACCATCGCTTCCTGCTGTTAAACCCTAGCAGGAGAGAGATCTACGAGCTCAGGATACGGAAAGGATAAACACAAAAGAGCTTTATAGAATACTTGAAAAACAATACTACTGAAATTCATCGATCGGAGATGCTGTAATCTTATCAACAAGTTGAGCGAGAGAGAGAGAGAGAGAAATAAAAGGATCGACACATGTAGGAATTTCGGACGATTCAGTCGAGAATCGGTACGATAGAGGCCGAGAGGGAGGAAAAATTAATGAAATTTGGAAGCTCTTTTATTATTTGACAAAACCCTAACCCCGAGTTGTGATATTTTATTATATTTTATTTTATATCAGAAATGTTAGAAATTTTCCCTGCCAGATTCGGCGCAATTTTTTTGGGACAATTTCCACAGGAAACTCGCGAGAGTAGAATTTTCTCCAGGGTAAAGCGAAACCCGAAGTAAAAATCGAAATACTGGAGGCTCGAATGAAAGGAAAAATGAATGAAATTTGGAAGCTCTTTTGTTATTTGACAAAACCCTAACCCCGAGTTGTAATATTTTTTATTATATTTTATTTTATATCAGAAATATTATAAATTTTCCTTGCCAGAATCGGCGCAATTTTTCTGGGGCAATTTTCACAGGAAACTCGCGAGAGTAGAATTTTTTCCAGGATAAAGCGAAACCCGAAGAGCAAATCGAAATATACTGGAGGCTCGAGCGAGAGAATGATAAATAAATGAAAAGTTGTATTCTCGAATTTAGATGAAGAGAAAACGCGCGGTCTGGAGAAAGGAGAACATTGAAAAATGTTTTTGAAAGAAAGACGCGTCGGAGAATCATTAATCGTTTTTCCTCGAGAGCACATCGAGGGTTCGTTCTCTGGCTTCGTTCTCCCGTTCCTTCGTTCTCGGCTACATCGTAAAAGCGGAAATCCTTTCGTCTTGCTTACTTTAAAATAACCCAATAAGAGACGAAGTGATGACGATAATACGACCAAGTCACAAGTCAAATTCTTCGTACGTGTACATACACACGCGTACACGTACATATATACACGTCTTTTCAATGATGGCTTTCAAAAGAATCCGATAAATTTCGTCATAACTAAAGTTATAAAAACTTTCTTGTATATCTACGTCTTTCTATCTATCCTTTTTTCTCCTTTTATTGCGTTTTTTTTATTTCCAAATTCTTCACACGAATATAATATATATATATATATGTATATACACATACACATTCGCGTGAGGTGGTTGGTCCTTTCGTCCGATATTCGGATACGTCATCGTTTCGATGGAAGGATCGAATTTTTGAAAAAATCCATCAATCAATCATTCGATCGATTGATCAAAATTAATTGATTCCCTCACCTCGAAAAAATATTAAATCTCAAACGTTCGAATTCATTTTTTTTTCCTAAAAAATTCACCTTCTACAATTAATTAATTCTTCTTCCGAATTCGTGTCGATATAATTTTGTTTATAAGTTCAATTGGATAATTGTTGAAATTATATATTATTATATCTTTTTAATTTTTAATCGATATCGATTTTTCCTTTTGTTTTTTTTTTTTTCATTTTCCGAATATGCACGGATCTGACGCATTTGATTCTTTTAAAAATAATGCAGGAAACGAGGGTAAGTCAATTCGGTGAGACGGGCACACATTGTCGGTATTTTTCAGGAAATATTTTTCGAGTTGCGCTTGAAACTTCAGGACACCGTTTTTATAGTTATTACACGGACAATAAAATCAAGCATATGCCGCTGCCGCCATCCATCCACGGAGATTCCGCATCGAAAAAGGTACTGTTACCGTACCCAAGCCAGAGATTTTCATTGACGCAATAATAGGTAATTCGCAGTGATGTCATTGATCATTAATAGTTTTAGTGGACATTAATTACCGTCACTAATAAGATCATTGATCGCTGGTACCGTTACTACTGACTCAAAAATTTTGTCATTGTTGTTGTTGTCGTCATTTATATTACAGCAAAAGTTACTATAATTGTACAATTATACTATATCGACGATAATAATTAAGAAATTTTTATATTATATCGTATTTGTATTTTTTTTGTTTGTTCTAACAAATGTTATGAATGAAATGTGATACAACCCGAGGATGGGCCAACGCGGGCACCGAAACGTAGAAAATTAATTCAATTGATTAACAAAAGGGTTGTACAAAAATAAAATAAAAATAAAAAAATAGATAATTATTATTATTGCGATGATCAACGAAGGAGAATGGAAATATTATATTATATTATTCTATTGTATTTCGAATGGTGTCATATAGTTTCTTCAACTACAGCTTAATTTCGCAATACGATAAATATATAATTAATCAAGAATTTCAGAAAAACCGGTTCTCAAATTGTTATCCAATTCTTACACATAGCTGTTATCTATATTAAATATCTTTCTCGACAATGCGAGTTCTATAATTAACTGGTCCCTGAATTTACATATTTCATATATATAAAAAAATATACATTTTTTTTATTAATTAAAAAAATATTGTAGATCCAGATACGCGTGTGATAAAAAATAATTAAAAAAACGTAGAAAAATAATAGAAGTTGGACATTTTCTAAAAATAACATAGAAAATGAGAAAATAAATATAAATTGTCAAATTTCACCCTTAACGGTCAAAATGGGGACTTTCGCGCTTTGAAAAAAAAATTCATTTTTTAACTACAAATTTATCAAAACTAAAATTTGTTAAAAAACCCAAACGTGCGATTATTGCTTCGAATTCTACCGCGCGAGGGCGTATTTATTTTTCTTTTTCCAGCAATTCCAATTTTTTTGTCGATTTCCTTTTTCTCATTGTCTTGGAAATCTCATTTGTTTTTTTTTTTTTGGAAATCCAACCCGCGCGAGTTTCCAAAATTTCGGAAAAATACCCAAAACTGCGGCAAAGTATAAAAAAAAATAATAAAAGGAAACCAAGAAAGGTGAGAAATTCCACGCGATGACGCAATTTAATTACCTTAAAATTCCACTCAGGTGAAATTTCTCCGAGCGGTATAGAATGACAATAAACCACCTCCTCGTGGCGTTACCATAGTCTCCCCGTGCCTCCTCTGGCCGCGGATTCCGATTCATTCATTTTTCCAGCTTTTCCCGGTAACTCCAAACCGAGGTTGTTGTAATTATTATTATTATTATCACTGGCTATCCTTTTTTCTTTTTTTGGAAACTGCACCACTGATCGTGAAGTATCTCTCGTACGAGGAAAAGCACAAACTGCAACTGCAACTGCGAGGTACCGGTGCAACCGCGATCGCACCGATCGCTCAAAATCTATGACCGACACCGCGACGACTCGTTCTCGTTCGCGTGTACGTGGGAATTCGAATCGTCACCGACCACATTAACCATGGATACAGCTGATGGCGACGATAATAATAATAATAATAATAATGACGACGACGACGATAATACGCAACTCAATGTTTACACATCCACGAAAAAAAAATAATAATAATAATTAGCATCCATGCACCCGTTTGACGTTTAATTGCTCGAAAAAATCCATTTTTCTCATTTCTTTCCGTTTCTTAGGCGAAACCGCTTTCACTGAACATCGATCCTATCGATCCGTCATTCGATTCCCACAAAATCCAATCTTTCCGCAAATTGGGAAAAAAAAAGAACTGGACACTATTCACCGGACGCACAAATCGACGGCGAAGAAGAAGATGAAACGAAAAAGGAAACCCGCACTGACTTTTCTCTCCCTCCTTTTTTTTATCGTCGAGACAATAATAATAATTATTATCGAATAAATTAAACTTCCCTTGGATCACAATATTTCAACACTTAACCACTTTGCTCCGCTTCGCTTTAGTTTGCTTTCCTTTCCTTTCCTTTTAATCGATCGATTTGTCGATTTATCGATCGATCTATCGATTGATCCATTGATTGATTAATTAACGACAGGAGATAAGAGGAAGGATCTATCTCGTAACTCTCTTTCTCTCTCTGCGGCTGCCGTTGCTGCTGCTTCGTGCTCTTATTTATCGACCGCGATCTCGCGGTTTTTCGGAAAGAGAGAGAGAGAGAAAGAAGGAAGGAAGGAAGGAAGAAGAAAGAGAGGGAAGAGAAAAATCCGAAGAAAGAGGTACAAAATTCGCGCTCGTTACGGCCTCACCTCACGGACTCGCGACGAAAGCCGGATTGTTCGCGACCGCGTGATCGGGGGTGACGATTCACGGCGGGCTTCTCCAACTTCCTATCCTCGCTCTTACCGCCGCTGTCGCTGCCGCTGCTGCCGTTGCCGATGGTCGTGGTGGTGGTGACGGTGGTGGTGGTGGTGGTGGTGGTGGTTACAAACAAGCATTGGTGGGAGTACTATGCTTTTCTAACGTTATCCCCCAAATCCCGGGAGTGGGGATGCCAGAAGCTTTTAAAACTCTTCCTCAAACCACTCCGCCGCAGTGGAGGGGCGACTCCGAGCGGAGAGGGAGCGCGTGGAAGGAGAAGCTCGCGATCCCGAATCTTTCCTATTCCTCATTCGACCCCGAGGAATTGTCGAGTCTTATTTTTTTCCCCCCAGAGAATTTTTTTGTTTTTTCTTCTCCGAATATTGTTTGATTTTATATTTGTAAATTTACGAAAAACGTATCTCGCGTCAATAAAATGCTCCCGGACTCCAGGTTCCCGATAAACGCCGACGAACGAGCCGGTAAAAGTGGACCGCCGACTCGGTACTCGCTTGCACGTTAGTATTTGGAAAGAGTCCGTGTTTTGAAAGAGCGTAAAAACGCGACGGAAGAAGGGGAAAGTGGGAGAAGATTCTCCCCACTTCTACCAATGAAATTCTCCCCGCCTTTTTAATGGGATGGAAAGAGAGAGAGAGAGAGAGAGAGGGAGAGAGAGAAGTCGATGTAATATTACCAGCTTTCTTGTACTCTTCCTCCTATGCGCCGCCTTTTAACATCCCCAACGCTTCTTTTTTTCCCGTCCCTTTTTTCCTTTTTTTCGCGCGATTGGAGGAAACACGTGCGAAATTTTCGATAGGGTGGGAATCGAGATTACAGTTTCGTGCGTGCGATCGAAATTTCGAGCCTTCGTGGCGGAGGGCCCGGGTAACCGCGTGACGTATGTGTATTTGGAGCGAACCGGGGGAAGGGGGGGGGGGGGGTCGCGAATTAAATGGAATTCCATGTGACCGAAGAAACAGCGGTAATTTTTTTTTTATTATAAATTACCGCAAAAAACGAGAAAAAAGTTTCTTTTCTTTTTTCTTCGTGGGAAATTAATTAGGAAGGCAATATATTTTTTTTAATTATTAAATATCGAGAGGAAATGTAACTCGCATTGAAAAATATTATTAGAAAATTTAATTCGATACCATTAAGGCGGTAACTGCCACTGAACGTTCCGTTCAGGCCGCACCGATTACGATAAATGCAAAAGGGTATAGAATTACGTCCCACCCGGCGTGAATGGAGAGTCGCGTAAATTTGAACGCGTTAATTGATTTTATGTTAATTAAAATTAAAATTTAAGAATAAATTGAATAAGAAATTTAAATTCAAAGTATTATTTTAGCCGATAAATATAAAAATGTGCATTACGTTAAAAGGGGATGAAATTCGATCCCCTTCCCGTTTAGGTTCGAAACACCAACAACAATTTATATAAAAGTAGGAAGGAAGAAGGAGGGGAAGCTTTTTTTCAAGGAAACGGTAAAAGGACCTTAATCTGACCTATTTAACCCTTTTCCAACCCTTTCGGTTACTTATATTATAACGGGTTCTGCTCTAAAAGAAAAAAGGCAAAGAAGTCTTTTTCCCACATTCCACTTTTTTTTTTATATAAAATCAGTTATATACCTGCGCGAGTTAGAAAAGTTCTTTGAAATAACATAACAGTTGAAGAAAAAAAAAGATCCTCGTACATATGTGTGTGTATAAGTTCCTCATCTATTACCACTTTTTTCTTTTTATTCCAAAATGTATTAAAATTTTTCCCATCCTTTTTTTTCTCTTGCTTGTTCAAATAAAATACCCTTAAAAGTATTTCCTTCACCGGAAATATGTAAAAATAATATAGAAAAAAATGTACAATTTTCACCTGCAACTTTTTTACGCTGGAATTTTATTTATTTTTTTACATAAAATTATTCAAGAAATTCCTCTTCCTTAGTTGGTCGTTGAAATAATAATTATTATCCATTTTTGATTTTTAAATTTTCAAATTTAAAATTAAAAATGGATAATAATAAAATTATTTATATAAATTTTGCAAATTTTATTAAAAAATATATGTATATATTATTTTCTTTTTAAAAAGTGACTTCGAACATTTCGAAAAAAATTTTCAACCCCGAATTTTCGACTTTTGTACCGTTACATTAATTTTTAATAATAATAATATAAGCAATTTCATCGTTGTAAAAATAAAAAAGTACAAAAAATTGGGGAAAAAAAATTTCTATACAATTCCATCCTTTTTCTTCTACACAGGGGTACCATATTTTTTTCCATAATTCATACACTTCCGTTCCGATTCTTAATTCTATCATCGCTTACTTTAATTATCACTAATATACTTGACAAACTACCCGCACGTTTAAATCGGAAACTTTAATCTCTGGTCATCACGGTGCATTGAATCCAATGAATAACATAATGCATTTCTTTAGTGGCGACACATACACGTACATACGTGTATTCTCGGTTATAAGCTCGCTACCGAAGCTACAATACTACTACATATACTAATATATATATATACTATTATAGGTACGTATGTATGTACATACATATTGTTGTAATATATTATTATTATATATATTCCTCGGATTCAAAGCCTTTTAATTCCATCCCTTTCTTCTTCTTTCTCTCTCCGCTCTATTTGTCTCTCTCTCTCGCTCTCTCTCTTTTTTTGTAATACGACAATTGGAGCAATTTATTCAATTACCATTCACGTCCATTCATTTCTTCAATTTATATCAAATTTTTCAAAAGCTTCGTACATAAGTAGTTGCAGCTACGGAAAATCCGGGCAATTGAAGGGAAATCACGTTAAATGAAATTCCGGCTCGAATCAAAATTATTAATTAACGATTAATTATTATATTTTTTTGAAAAAACGGTGAATTCGTAAATTTTACCGTGACAAATTTGCGATTAGAATTTTTTCCATTGAAAAATCGGAACAAGGATCGCCTGAATTTCAAGAAATTTCGTGAATATTTGGAAAAAAAAAGCAATTTCGGAAAGTTCCAGTTATCAACTATTTAATTTATTACTTTTTTTGGTTTAATTTCAAACATATTCCGAGTTTCGGGGAACTCGTGAATCCGAAAAAACTCGCAGCCCTTTCCAGTTTTGTAACCATATGGTTTCCAGCATTTGACGAGTACGCGTTGGGGTAAATATGAACTTTCGGACGAAAAAAACCGTACAAAAGTGAGCAACAAAAAAAAACAGAGCGCAAGAGAGAGAGAGAAAACGAAAGAAAGACCGAGCAAAGCCTTAAAAAGAGGAAGACACTAACGGATATGTATTTAAAGACGGATTTCCTTAACCAAGTACAGTTTTTAGTCTCCGCGGGAATTCGAAACTAAGCAGGGGGAAAAGAACGGAAGAAAGTAACTAGTGTAAGTAAAATGCGCGGTAGGGGGATAAGGGGTGTTTATTTTTTGTAAATTCACAAAAAAAAACGGGTTAACCGACGTGTCGCTTACGCTGAACTTTCCGTTCGGGCCGCGCCGATTATGGCAAATGCGGTAACCCGTATCGTTGCGACCCACGCGGCGGGAATGGGGATATCAAAAAAGTCGAATACAGAAAAAAGAAAAATTTTCTGGAGTCAGCGAATGTGTGCGTTCCGGTTAATGAAATGTATCGGTAATAAAGGTGGAATAATAATTCAAATTATGGCACATACATACATACATAGAATCATCATAGAATCATCGCACACAAGGGAGAAGAACGTTAAAAGGAAGGAAGAAAGAAGGAGAATAGTAACAACGATCTCGTCGTCCACCCACGAAGTAACATAGTGTAACGAGCGTACAGTCCATTAAGTGCGTGCGGCTATTATAGCTAATGCATTATAAAATTATAAAAAACAGGAACTATAGCAGAACCCAAGCACATGCATTCATACATTCGAACATACATGCATACAATATGCCGGGCGGACCACATTCCATCTTGGACGAGTATACTCGCGGCAAATGCATAGCTCTTGCTCTTGCACACATTCGCGCAAACGCACATACAGACACACACACACACACGCGGGCATACCGCTCTTGCGAGCATGCATGTGCATACGGGACTGCCACATGCATTTGTCTTCCCTCTTTCTCTCCCCCTCCTTATATCTATATTTCTCCTATTATTTATTATATATATATATTCTAAATTAGTGCGTTTTCGCATACAATTAATACCAGTTGGTTTATGGATACCTTATGCATTTTATGCAGGCGCAACAATCCGTTTCTTGGAAGTTTCGAATTATGTATGTAAACGAATTTGCCGAACTCGTTGATAATTCTGCAATTTTCCGTCGCAAGGAAAATATGAAATCCCAATATCGATAAAATATTTCTTACTTGTGTTCGAAATTCGTGCACTTTTGTTCCATACATTTAATATCGGTCAGTTTACGGACGCGTTACGTTTATATACGCGCGTGTACATACATACACTTTATGCGCGTAACTTCAACGTTTCCAGGAAGCTTGGAATTAAATACATAGATGAATTCATAAGTCCCGATAACCATGCCATTGTTCAATTTTCTATCGGAAACAAAGAAGAAATCTGCATAATGTAAATTTTACTACGCCTGGTACACTTATTACTACGCAATAGATCATTTTACTATGCATTAATTAACACTGTGTAAGTATTACTATGCATGGACAAAATCTACAAAATACCAAATTTTGGTAAAATTCACTTTTTATACGGTATAATAATGACAATGACAATAACAATGACAATGACAATGACAATGACAATGACAATGGCAATGGCAATAATGACAATGACAATGGCAATGACAATATTGACAATGACAATGATAACAATAATATAATAATGATAAGGCTAAAAATACGAGAACGTAGGAAACTTAATGTCCCGGCAACTACCGCTGCATAAACCTACGATACATAGGTGTAGCGAGCGGTCATAAATACCGACTACATGTACCCAAAAGTTGTCTCTCGCTTCCATCGTTACACTGGACTGCCAATCGCGGGCACCTAATTAATATTATGACAATCGGATACATTTATATATATGTATATGCACTATATGTACCAACGAACCTAATACTTATTAATTTATTATATAAAATAAATAAGTAAATAAATGGCCGGCACGGGATTTCAATCTCACGTGAGTACATAATAACAAGAGCATTGAACATATATATGTATGTATATATATAGTCAGACGCCCCCGTAATGTACCAGTCTGCCGCAACGCACATACGTACACCGAGATTCACACGCACAAATGTATTGTGCGTGTGTGTACGGATCTTAAATACTTTATATATGTATATACGGTAGTGGCTCTTGAAAGTTATTCAATGTATTAGTTGGTTATGCGTATGCATATAATAAATATTAACATACGTAAATAAAACATGCGTGTGTAATGCACGCATACGCGGGCACATGCGGGGCTAGTTATGCCGAGAGTGTGTTCGCGGAGGACTGGTTTTCAATATGACTCATAGGCATACACGCCACACGGTGAGTCTCCTTGTGTGCGTGTACTCTCGTATATCAAAACCAGTAGGCACCCCCGACATTGCAATCTTACAATACGAACGCATGGAACACACCTATGTATATACGTACATGTACGCATGTACGTGTGTGTGGATGTTGTTCAGAGATGGACTGCATATAATACAGGCCTATGTACTTCTGTTTCTTACATACTAGAATTTCAATACATGTTTCTTTACATGCATTTCATCGAAAACTCGTACATGTTCATTACTGTACGTCTCTCTTTGTCCCATCCTGCATTTTTCCGTCGTTCTTGCGATTGCACTTTTTCTTCCTCGCGGTGCAATCGAGGGACAATCGAGGCACGCACTTTCATTTGCTATTGCGATTTATTTTTCAATTTTTTAAAAGCTAATGTGGATTAAAGAAAAATTCAAAGACAAAATAATAATAATTATTAAATAAAAAATAAATTGTAATGCAATTTCCAAAAATGTGGAAAATTAGTGGTCCTTTAATTTTTTTCTTGCAGATTCAGTGAAATTTCCTACGCATGCCGTGGATGCTGCTCCGATATGCAACAAAAAGTGACTCAGTTCCGCCTTTTCCTTTTCCGCGTGCATCCCTGCACAAATAACGAACGTGTGCGTACATGCATATACATATCATGCGTAAGAGAATGCGTCCGAGGCATGAGCTATTGTAAATTAGAGTTTCTCACAGAAATAGGATATCCCTTTAAAACAATTGATACCGTATAGATAAAAGCTCTCTTATATAGCAATATACCGATAAATTCCTCGGGCTTAATGGTACAACAATGAAAAAGACACACGTTTCAAGAACTACATACGCCCAATGTACACATGTAAGTAAGATACACGTATTACGCCACATAAAACCAATACACGCTGAAAAAGAAGACACGCTCTTTATTATATTACGAGTGTTAAATTGATTCCCACGGTTATGAATCGAACTTTATCCTACTATGACGCGATTAGTATTAATTTTCCGTCTCTACTTTTTTCTTCTCTCTTTCGTTTATTAGTAATCCGGGTCGTAGGTATTTTTCCCGAAATTTGGAATTTCGTGGAATCATAAAATTGGTATTATCGCAAATAATTTCATTATTTTCCAATTTCCCTTTAAAAAAACAATTTCTATTTCCGGCATTTTCTAACACCGAAGATTTCGTCGCCGAATTAAGTCCCTAAAGAAGATTTTTTTAAATAGACATAAAAAGACGCGGCATGATTAGAATACATTAACGGTCGTACGTATGATAATGGAAATTTCTCCTCTCGTCTCCCTCTTTTTTTGTTTTAAGGGCACTAACCTTTTTTAACAGACGAAGAGGATATCAAGTACTATAGTATTGTACGTTTGTACGGTAGCCTTTTAAATAAATTCCTTTCCGTTTTTTGACTTCCAAGAATTGGTGAATGGTCAAACGTTCATTCACGTATCGACGTATCGCGTACCGAGGAAGAACGGGGATGAACAAAACGTGTAGGTGTACTTGTAGAAAACCCACACCTCTATTCCGCGGTCGCGTACGAACGCACATTTATTGAGGGGGGGAATACATGTAGCAGCTTCAAAAAATCAATTTTTTAAAATAAAATATTCAATAAAAAAAGAAAAAAAAATTTTTTTGTTTTTTCATAAAAAATATTATTTTCTATATATTTTTTATTTCGATACAAAACTAATTGAATATATATTTCAGGAGCGAAATTAAAAATTCTAGTAATTGCAGATTTCATTTTCCCTGTGATGCATTTTTTTGCATTTCTTGTAAATTCATTTTCTCTCAATTTTCAAATTAGGTATTACACTTTCTTTGCAATCTGGGGTGAAAATTACCCCCGGTGTATCAAAATCCCCCAAATCCATTCCACGTGCGAGGCTAGAATCGGCCCAACTCGGCTCGGGCCAGTACTTGACCGCCACAATAGTGTCATCTTTGCACGTGTTGACCTTTTCTTTGGGTCCGGGTACATAAAAACATCCCTCCGTCTATTACCCTATTCATCTCCAATTTTCTCATGTTGCATTAGAAAGGAATTGTTAGATTAGCATTAGCTGGCGAAAGATGAAAGAGGGAGAAGAAAAGAAACGTCAAAGCGAACGTCAACGACCTTTTATTGGTTAGTAAAGTACCGTGTGCGTTCCTTATCATTTTAATCCCTCGTAATTTCCTTAACGTTTATATAGACACATACATATATGTATAGCATATTGCATATAGCATGCATCTATCTGTCTCCCTTTCTCTCTCCTCGATTCTTCCCTGCTTTCCTTCTTTCCTTCTTTCTTTCTCTACCGGTTGGTTACGTTACGTATTCATACAACACGGCACAAGACACAAGACGGTGTATACATACGTCGACTGCCGTTGCTGTGCATTTACTTTGCCATAGGGATTTTATACACTTTGTCGGTAAACTTTGATCCTTTACCGACCAAAAGAGTCACTAAAATGCACTTCTTCGCTCGGCTAGCTTCGTTTATTGGAAGACATTTGGTCGTTTCCGGCGAGAATCTCGATCCAGTCTTCCTCCGGCGCGATCAACCCTTTGAGGGACACATTTTTTTGGAAAATCGAATTTTCTTATTCCTAATTTTTCTTTAATCCATGTTCGAATTGTAATGAAATTCGCCGATTGGGAAAATTGCAACCCCAAAGATTTTTACATTCGGGCAGAAAAAATAAAAAATTCTGGAGAAATTCTTCCAAATTCAAAATTGTATTTATTAAAAATGTAATGATAATTAGGTACGCGTCTATCCACGCGTTAATAATTTTTTTTTTGCTCAAAATTTTATGGGGTGTGTTCTGGATATTTTTTTAAATTTGCAAAAGGTACCCCAAGATTAGCGCCGTTTTTTTTCGATCAAAGATCTCGGGGCTCGAAGCGTTCCCGCCGTGCAGCGTGTAGTTAAAAAAATAACTACAACCGGTACATAAAAGAATTTGAGTATAAATAAGTAATAACGATAAAAGTAACAATAAGGATACGTGGATAGAGAGAATAGTTATATGAATATCGAATTGAATGAAAATTAATGTTATGTATTTTAGAATTAATTGCCTCGTAACACCCTGCAATCGTTTCCAGAAAGAAACATAAAACTGCCGCACAAACGACCACGAGTTTCGAATATAAATTATACGCGTTCCTGGGAAACACTTGTACTTTTCTCCTCAATAGCGGCTTTAAACGTGTGTTTTGTTTCGCGTACATCGAATGCCATGGCACACATACGGAAAAATTCTTTATCGCAATTCAACAAATTATTTTCCAATTTTTCTCAATAACAAATTTTTCAATAAAAATATTCATTTTCATTAAAAACACCGAAATTTTCTTGCAAAAAAATTTATATTATTTCCACCGAAAATTTCGGTGCATCAAAAATCGCATTTTCACACACTTTCTCCCGGGCCATTTTTTTTTTAATCCATCCCTCTGCTCTTCCTAAATTTAGTTTAATGATATTTTCGTCGCTTTTTTCTGATCTTTCGCACCATCACTTTTTTCCAAGTTTTTTATTGTATCGACCATCTTCCCTCCATTTTCGCTTTTTTTTGAAGGTGTCGATGAACGGTCAAAGATGGAAGGGACACTCTGTCAAAATATTGTTAAGTGCATCCCTTTGTGAAATCCACTTCGATGTTTTTGTCGCAGCCAAAAATGGGGAGGAAAGAAAGGAAGACAAAAAAAAGAGACAAAGGACAATTTTGTCAAGTATTAGGTCAGTCCATTCCGCATCTTTCTCTCCAGCCTCCCCATCCCTGTCTCTTTCACTTTGGGGAAATAATCGTGCGTTTATCCCTAAACATTTTTTGGCCACACAATTCGGTCGGTAGTATTTAACGGCTCAATTTCACAGTGGGATCTTTTACAACGGCTTACGCCGTATCCATAAAAGAGGAATTTCCCTCTTGCTTTTTAACTTCGCTTTTACGATCCCTTAATACCATTTCCATTCCCTTCCTTTTTTTTGGATTAGGTGAAGAAAAAAAAATGAGTAATATCGCGAATAAAAAAAAACATTACGATTCCAATTCTCACCTAATTTCTCCCAATATTTACCCTGGTTTGAGTTTGAGTGGTTTCCCGGGGGACGAGGGGAAAATTAAAAAATTTTTTTTTTTTTGGAAAACCCGAAATTCAATTCAATTATTCCTAAAAATATTATCATTATTCCAGGAAAAAATATTATCCTAAAAAAATGTTAAAAATATTATTATATCACTTCCAGGAAAATGTTTTTCAAAATAATGGGATTTACTTTGGGATGAATTTTACCGAAATAATTACAATGAAAGACACTTTTGTCAACATTCGGTCCAATAAAAATACTTAAACCCCTGGACTACGATTTTATAGCGATTCTCGGCCGTAATTATAGTTAACTATAACGCGATACGTGTACGTCACGACTATATTACAACCATGCAACAACTTTATTACTCGTGTATCGTACCTGTATTACGACCGTATAATAATTACATGGTTAGAACTACCATAGTTGCAACTACTATAAACGCACTTTGTTAAATTTTGCTTCAAAGTATCGAGCAAAAGAAATTTTTTTTTTCAATACCGTGTTGCCCTTTTATGGCGACAAACCATAGATTTTTGTTGATAAATTTTAAAATAATTGATTTTAAAAAAAAACTGTATTTTACGAAAGCAAACTTTGCCATCCCATTTTCTCGATTCTGCGACAATAAGTGAAAGTGCAACGGTGCTGCCTCGTAGGTGCATTGTGCGAATGTGCATGCATCGATATCTGCCTTGAAATATATATATAATAAAGCAATCGGGGGAAATAAAAAAAAAATCAATTAAAAGATAGAGGGAATGTGTGTGTGTGTATAAGTGTTGGTGCGTTTCAAGTCGGTATATTAGTTATTGTTGTTGGATAGTGTTTTTCTTGTTCATTTAGTCGTAAACGAAATCGACGAAAAATTCACAAACTCGGGCGTCTGGACAGCCACCATAAAGTGTCGGTGTAAATCATTTGGTTTTATGGTGGTGCACGTTTGCCAACCTTTAGCTGATGAATTCCTTACTCGTAACACTATAGTATATATCCCTCTTCATAGGCTTTTAAAACCCTGCGGTATTGCCAGCTCTACGGTGAAAAGACCATACACTTCCCTTAAACCTTTTTTCTTTATGGCTATCATACGAGCACCATGATGAGAGTAATATCCAATTATTTTGCAAAGGAGGATTTATCACTTTTTTTCAATATTCCTTCAAAAAGCGTCTCATTGTTTCATCTTCGCACCATAGCTCGCTCGTGCCCATTACTCGCGATACTCCGAGCCTCCATGGGAGTACCAGGGGTACCCATCGAAGACAATAATACCGCGGAGAATTTTTATTTTTTGATTTTTCAAGAAACAATAATTTTTTTTATATTTTTACGAAAAATTTCGCCTCAGCAAAATATTCTTTTAAATATTTATTTTCTAATAAATTAACACCTGATTCGAGGTCTCGGTGTTACATTAAAAAAGTCTAATTAATTAGAAAAAAAAATAGCCGCTGCCTTTTGGGCAGAGATCCTTCGTGGAAGGACCTATCGTTTTTGGCAGGAAAAACTCGAGGGAAATTTCAATGAAGCGAAGTAAGAAAGCGCATAACGACAAAAAGGTATAATTTCCCATTTAGCCTGGCGTTACACCAAAGGACGTAAGTAGAAATCGCATCAAGGGAGTTACTACGAGAGTATATGTACGAGGTGTCGACGGCAGGCTCGTCGTTTTCTGGATCCGCCCTAACGGCGTTCCGATTATACAGATATTCAAATGAATCCCACCTTCCGATGCGCCTTCTGGCCGCAACAGTTACGTATCATCGAATTATTCTAATTTCCAGTTACAAAAAGCGCTACTTGCCACAACCACCTCGAACTTTGCCGAAGGAAGGGCACGGCTGACGTATAAGTTCGGCGAAACATAAGAGATTCCCTTTTTTGGCCGAGTCTTCCCGTCCCGCCTCGGGACGCCCGATAACGCGCAAACTTTCCATACGTACTCCGCAAGTCGTGGAGAAAAGAGGAAAAAAAATGACGAAAGAGGGTGGATTTCGAGGGGAAACACTCGTTAACGCCCACCTTTGGATTGCCACTTACTTTGGGGTGGTTCCCCGCGTGTCCAACCGCACCCTTATCGTTTCGCGACGAGCCAGTTATCGTCCAGGAAAGCGTGGATGCTCCTTTTGCGCAAAATCTAAGGGAGGTTTGTTCATTCGTGGGATTTCGCCGAGCAGCGCGTGTCGCAAAGCGAGGGGTGCGAGATCGACCAATCTCGGGGTGTGTCGATACGCTTTATCTCCACCCTCGTTCATTTCCAGTTCCATCAAATGTCCGGCAAATGCGTAGTTATAGTCGGGAGGGTGACGTTTGGATGCAATTTTCACGGTTTTCTTTGAAATTCTTGAATTCCAAATCAAGCGAGTTCGAGAAACGGATTCGAGGGAAGCTTATGAACCAAAATGGCAAAACCCTGGCATTTCAAAAGTCTCGTGACGTCATCATGCAAATTGACTCGTTACGAAAATCGTTGACACGTTCCATGCCGTGTGGGTCGTATACGACCCCCGCTGCACTTTCCGTTCGGGCCACAACTTTTTTAATATCATTAAAGCGTGGGTCGTATACGCCCCACGCGGCCCGAATTGCGGAAAATCTTCAAAAATTGCCGTAACACGGAACGCGTCGATGTCGGAGATCGTACGGTCAATGTACGGTTAAAACGTCGCGTTTAGAATTCGAAGGGTAAGCAAAAACAGGAAAACAGAGGGAAAGGGGTGAGGGGGATGAAGAGGTGTCGTTATTATCTCAAGCATTACGCGATTGGTCGCTTGAATGAAATTATTATTCCAATAGTAATATATGGACTTTTTTTTTCTACACCATTACTATCATCGTAATAAATAAAAGAAGAAGAAAAGAGAGAGAGAGAGAGAGAGAAATTTCTACACCGTTGCATGTAACCGTATACACACGAAACGTGGATGTACGTACAGAAGTATGACGTCACGTACGTGGCCGGATACCGCGAACGTGTCACACGCCCCATTCGCGTCCTCTGAATAATAAGAACAATTGTTTCTTATATATTTATACCCACCTTTTATACCTTAACAGTGTCATCCTCATTTTCAAGCACATTTTTTTTCCATTCCGCTGCTATATATGAACGTATGCGTAGAAATTCCAATGGGGTTCGACGCCATGAATGGGGGTGTCCCCTCCCCATCAACGGGAAGCTCGAGTACACCTTCTTCGGGGTCAATGGGGGTTCGATGGGGTAGAATTTCGCCGTTATCACTGTTATCGATGAGACCGTTGACGCTTAAATATAAAATGGTTGGAAAATAAATTAAAAGAATGATTCGAGTTGATAACAATTTTTTAAAAATTCGAAACCAAGGGTTTCTGGTAATTGTAGGAATTTTTTGAGAGACAACAAAAAATAATAATTGACGATCCAAGGGGACAATGAATTTCTCGCGATACAATGCAATCCTTGAGAGAACAAATGTACGAAAGCAATTAAGTATTTCTACTTTTCATATAAAAGTAATTAATACCCGCTGATGTATAGGTATTCCATTGAAAGTGATAAAGAAGGACGGAAGGTTAGAGCATTTGCATGTGTATGTGAAATATATGAATGCGAAGGTGAGATTGTATGTGGGTGAATAACTCGACTCGAATATATATATGTATATACCCATATGTAAATGGATTTATTGTATATTGTATACAGTAAGAAGAAGAAGAAGAAGAAGAAGAAGAAGAAAGAAGAAGGGGGTAGTGGCATAGAAGAGCTCTGGTTTCGATAGCCCGGGGCTGCACAAGCTCGGAGAAGAGAACGGTCAAGAACCTAATACACCTCGATATGTATTAGGTTCTGTTCCATATACCTACCTTCTATTTTATATGCGTATGTTTGAACTAACGTCTGCTTTATCTCCAATTGTTCCAAAACTATATTTGTGTCAATAAAACCGGATGGATCGGATGCATGGTCCAAAAAAAAAATTATGGATTTATTTGTTTCGATGAAAATTTTCGAAAAGCCAATTTTAATTAGTAATTAGTACGGATAGGAAGTTACCTTGTTGTTCCAAAACTATTTGTGTCAATAAAACCTGATGGATCGGATACGCGGTTCAAAAAAAAAATTATAGATTTATTTATTGTTTCAATGAAAATTTTCGAAAAGTCAATTTCAATTAGTAATTAATACCATACATGTCGCTACCATCGCGCTCTCTAATTTTGCAATTACCCCGGATAATAAGTTACTTTGTTGGCAAAATCGAAGTCGTCGTGTCTCTCGCGTATGTATTTGCGAGAATTTCTCTATCTAGGTATACACGTGTATGGTTATAGGTACTATACATATAAGCAAACGTATGCTGGCGGTGCAGCTACTGGTGGGCGCCCATAAAGATCACTTCGATCTGGAGATTTATGACGATCGTTGCGAATTTCGAGGCTATCGTGACTAGACTTGGCTCTTTATCGACGTCGACACGATCGCTACGGCCGCTAACTATTCAGAGCAATAGGATATATATTCGTATAATCTTTTATCGAACCACCAAGGCTCGGAGTATTATTATACATACTATATATATTGAAATATACAACATACTTATGTATATATATATATATGTATACCCCGCGATAAGAACCAGAGGGCCTCGAATCCCGTGCGCGGATCCAGCAAGTTACGTCCTTCTGAATCTCGCAATCAGCGAAGACCAATGCTCGTGTATGTACACGGATTTATGTATTTTCTTGCCCAGTACATCCGTATTTCGCGCATATATGTGCATTCAAACGCACCTTTTCTAAATTCCATTATGTACGTGTCGAGAATAATTAAAATCAACTTGGATTCACTGATACCATATATAAGCCATCGCTGGAAACTTCAATTTCGAATTATTCTCGCTAAAACGTCCAACTCCTGTATCGTTTCTTCGATTCTTAGTAACCACGAACGTTGTTGAAATTTCATTAACAATTAGGAAAATATCCGAGTCCAATTAATAACGCTAAACTCCCGTTAATCATTTTTACTCGTTGATAAAAGAAAAAGTTCCCTTAAAAAAATCCTAATTATGTAAAAGTACCTTTTAGAAATTCGAGTTTCCATTAATAACGTTGGATTATCAATCATAATCATGAAGAGTTATTAAAGTTTCCGTAAAAAGTCCTGGATTAGTCATTAATAATGCTAAATTCCCGTTAATAATTACCACTCATTAATAGGAATCCTAAATCTTCCCCCCCCCCCAAAAAAAGTATTTTGAAAAATCCTATTTCCGAAAAAATTGCCATTAAAAATTCTTCCAACAATTAACGACGTTATCAACTTTTCGTCGAAATACTTGATCGGGGATTTCTTAAAAAAGAAAAAAAAAAGGACACTTAAAAGTGGGTAATTTTCGGGCAACAATTCAACTCGACGTCACGGGACGACTTATCGAGCCGCAAAAGCCTGGTTTCTAGCGAAGAGTGTATAAATATAAATACGCTCTCCTTTTGTTTTTGCATAAAATTGATAAAAATGGTCATTTGCACACGATACAAGCTCGTACCGTAATATGTCATTTCTCAATTCCTTCTTTCTCTTTATACGTATTCCTTTCTTTCTTTCCCTCCTTCTCTCTGTGGTTTGAAACACGATCGGCCTGAGAGTGTTCCATCATATATATGCCTATAAAACGTATACACACACGTATTTCCACATGCATATATCGTATGTGTGTGTGTATATATATACGTTAGTCCAGGCGTACTTGGACTGGTTCTTAGAAGGAATCAGGAGATAATTAATTGTCCTCGCGGACTGGCATAACGAAGCTGGAACTGGAAGAAAGACCCTAAGCTATTCTCTTATCTTTTGCTTCTTTTATATATATATATACACCTATATCTATATACTATAGCATATACATATAAATATAAATATAAAATACTGTGGAATAACAAAGGGCATATACGTTTCTCGTTAATATACGTTGCACGAAAAGAAAGTTTTAATGTATTGCAACGAAAATTATCAAACACTCCATTATGAAAAAAGGAATATTATTATTATTATTAATTATTATTTATTATTATTATTATTATTATTATTATTATTATTGTTGTTGTTGTTGTTATTATTGTTACATTTTAGTGAAAATCACTATTTTATTCCTAGTTATTTTAGTCACCGATAAAAATTATCCTAGTAATCGAATTAATCGTTTGCACGTATTCCGATTCTTTTTCGTAATCGGTACTCGGGATCAATAGGAAACTGGTCCGTTGATTATGTTTTAATTTATCGCCTCGGAATTCCTACGGTTTCTAGATTATCGAAATACCACGGCATGAAATCAGGTTTTCGCCGTGTTCCTTTGCCTGATCTACATTCGATCCCACATGTTTTATAGTAGCTTCGACTTATCGAACTGTAATATTAGAATACTCCGAGAACATGGAGGATTTATTTCCAGGCCGCTTTTGATTTTTTGGATTCTCCCGTAACTGTTTTCACCTTTCGAAAATTCACCAGACCCAATTTCTCACGTTTACACGTATATGTATACGTTTGTGTGTATGCATAAATTTAAAAAAATATAGATTCATCGTTTATTTACAAAGATGCGAGTCGGAGTATTTTGAAAAAATTCGGGCTGAAAAAATGAATTTGGATCCAACTGAAATATTGAAAGAAAATGGGAAAATTAGAATTTTGGGTTTCTGGGATTGAAAAGGAAAATTTCAAAAATAGAAAAAAAAATAAGAGTTTCAAAATTGAGCTTTATTCGAATTTCGTTAACGGGGCAATTTCGCTTGAACGAAAACTGGAAAGTAAAGGAAACGAGAATGGGTGGAATAAGGAAAGAATTCCTATTTTGCGTGTAAAAATGCGTGGACGTTAAAGAATGAATCAAGTATTACTAATCGTCCCATTGTTTATGGTTTCCCCTTTGTTCATGGTTGTACAGCCGAGTGAAAGCTTCGTTAGATCATTCCGTTCTTAAAACTTCAAGGTAAATTTTATACACTAGAATTTCATGATTAAAATTCACACCGCTATGTAAAATCACAAACGCACGGAGAAAATGAATATTGCCTCGCAACAGGAAGAAATCGTTTCCCTATAAGAAGAATAAAAAAAATGTTAAGGTTACTTTCCAATTTATTAGCGAAGAAAATATATTTCTTGGGGTTTTACTGAATTAAAAATTGAAGATCCCCCAAAAATAGTGACTTTGAAACAAAAGATTTGGTTCCAGGGTGAGCACGGCCCGAATGAAAAATGTGCGACGAGAAAAAACAATTCGCTGAATTTATCGAATTTTCCGATCAAATATGTCAAATATGTGAAAATATTTAGTAAATAAGGTGCGCATATGAAATCGATATAGCATGATGTCTGCATTCCATTGGTTGCAACATGTGTGTCATAGGGAACGTGATTTGCTTGTCTATCACTTAATCGACTTCCAAGCGATTGATTTGAGTCGATCTTTGAGTCACTTCTTGGCTCTTACGTATTTCTTCTTTTAAAGAAAGCTGTCGACACTTCATTTTTGAGAAAAGTGCATTCTCGCTATTCAAAATATCATTTTTTTCCCGCCAAAGGTCCAAAAACTTATTTTTCCAAATTTACAATTGAATATTTCCAAGATGCGTGTCCCAAAAATTACAATTTTGCCCAATTCTTAAAAATACGTCCGAGTCTCGATTTTCGCTGCGGATCAAAAAATAGCGAAAAAAATTTCCCGCGAAAGTAAGACGTTGCGTAAAATCAAAAAACGAAAATACGATCCGACAATAAAGGTCGATTCACACCTAACGGACAGTGGAGGGGGGGGGAAAGGCCGTTATAAAAAATGGAGTATTTTGCGAGACGCTTTGTTACGATTGGTAGGATTTCCATTAATTATCTTAACGAATGGAAATATTTCTCAAAGTTGCACATTACGAGATATTGTGTTCGTTGATATTGTCACGTGGAACCGGTTGACCAAGTTTCCGTTTGCTTTACTTTAACGTATACCTTCATAACTCTTTTAGTAACTATATACACACGCGCACATGTATACCTATATATATATATAAATAAAACCAAGTGTCCTGGCGTTGACACAACGCTCTACTAATTACAAGCTTCGCTACGACATGCACTAATTGCTTGCTCGTTTGCTACTCTATAGCTGCAAGTATATGCACTGACAGAAACTGCATTATGTTTATCAAGTAGCCCACGAATCGAATGCAACAAAAGCCGCATAGGTGTTACTCCCAATCCCAATCGTCGCCTCCTTCTATTCTTCAATTATTATTTATGAAGATTTTTAATTAATTTTGAACAAAATTCAATTTCATAACGTAACATATTTTTTTACTCGAATAAAATTTGCTACCGAATTAAACTAAATTTGGATGAAAATGATTCTCGCAGTTGTAAGTCACGAAAAAATTTGAAAATAAAATCCAATAAATTCCCAATAGAAATTTAAAAAATATTTTTGCCGAATTTTCCCACCGCACACTAATACGCTCCCACATGGCCCACGAGAATTCCAGATTGGACGTTGGCACGTGTCCAACGCGAAGCATCAGGTACCCGGTTTTACCCGGCTGTTCCGTTTTACCCAACTTTCCCTCGTACACACCCACACATACGTAAAGTCAAACCTACCTAACATTTTCAACGATACCTTACCTTCCCTTTTGGCTACCGGGCACCTAAGCAGCTACTGGCTTTGGCATACGTGTCGGACATATAAATAATTTCATCAAATAAATAAACAAATAAATGTGTAATCAACAATGTTACAATAATGTCCGATTCAAACAGAAGAATCGCTATGACCAGGTAGGTAGGTAGGTAGGTAGGTAGGTATATAAGGTACGTACCTATGTATGACCATAAATAGCGCAAAGTATAGCTATTTCCTAAATACATAAACGTCCTGGTCGTATAGTTTTACATGGACGCGTATGCATACATCCATACACACATGCATACAGAGATATATGCGTACAAGGGTATGTGTGTACATATATGTATAAAACACGCGACAATCGCGTATGCTTAAAACGTTCCAGGCTAGCGCGTGTTCCCTCCCGCCTTCGCACCTTCGCGTGTGCTTGAATGCTGCACGCAGGTAACCAAGTAACCGCGTGCTAAAGTCAAACCGATTGTGAGCGAGAGGACGATAGAGTGGCTGGCATCGGTGATAGAGCAAAGGAGACACACAGGGAGGAGGCAAAAAAGGGCAGAAACACGACTAGATAAAGACGAGCGTATATCCGATGCGTATCTTTCTGTCCCCCTTTTGTATCCGCGCCTCCTCCCGCTTCCTTCTTTCTTTCTTTCTTTCTTTCTTTCACTCTCTGTTAGCGCATAATGCGTACATGTGGTAATAGCAAGGAAACGCGCGCATCTGTGTGCAGCTTTATGTTATGCATATGTGCACCGGCGGACATTGTATGCGTACGCGAAGAAAGAATGAACAAGTAGGGAAAAACTTGGCGGCGAACACAACTCGTTCTGTTCTCTCTCCGCGACAACTCTATTCCGTCTCGGAAAGGCTCTTTCCTTCGTTTTCTTTCGCGCCTCGCCTCGCCCATTTATGCGCGGCAACGACGCACAGAAGAAGTCGTGTCGTAATGAGCTTTGAGGAGATCAATTACGTGTCGATGTTAATTGAACTGGTTTGTGTTGACGGGCCGAGAGACAATGAGAAAAACCCGGCAAATAGAGAAATCGCCTAGGGAATCGGGAATCGGTTTCCACTTTTTATGCAAATTAGCGGAATTACGATTACGCGGTCGCCAGGTTTCGCAGAATCTTCCGGGGAGATGCTGGGAAAGAAGCGATTCACTTCAGGGATTGAATTTATTTATTTATTTATTTTTGTCCTTGACGCGTCATGGGGCATTGGAAGTGAATGAATGAATGAATAAGCGAACGGAGGAATGAATGAATGAATGAATGATTGAATGAATGATTCAATGAATGAGGGAGTGAAAGTGTGAATGCAGGTGTAAGAAAGGTGATTAGCGAGCACTGAGCTCGGACAATTCGCAGCGCAGCAAATCAGGGTAAAGCTTGGACAAAAGTCCACGAGATTCTCTCTTCCCACTCGAACCAAACGCAAACCCGTAGAACGACCGTTATGATTTTACTAAAACACATTAAACAGTTCTTTTCTACGGGCAGGGGAAAGGGGCAAAGTTCCGCTGCCGCGAGGAATTTAGTAAGACCAATCGGCGCGTGTCGGTCGATTGAAATGCACAGTGTCCACCTTCGAGTTCCACTACGGCGAGAAATTCTTAAATGGGCCCTGCGTCGGTTATCTGTTCGAACCGTACGTTCGGACCCGTGGAATGCACGGAAATACGCGTACACGTGTACATATACACGCTAAATACGTATAATAAGCGCACGCACACGACCTACCGTTGACATACAAATAATGGACTGCTAAAAGTCAGAAGAACACGGACTCGGTATATCCGGAGAGAAGACTCGCGCCCTTTTCGTTCTCAGAAGTCGCTATATCTACATTGGAGTCACTGCTATCCTTTTATATTGTCCTACAAGACTGACTGACGGCGGGGCGAGTTAAGAAAACATAAAGCTGCACATATGCCTGATGTATGACACGTGTTAATTCTGTATACTTATTTCCTCTTTCATAGCATCTTAATCCAAACAATCTCGATTTGTCGGATTTTCAAAACTTCGAATTTACTCTATTTTACGTCCTTTTGCCGAATCAAACAAAACAAAATTGAATCACAGGAATGACAAAAATGACGGATTCTCGCTCAAAAAGTAAAAAAAAAACACTATTTTGTCGATAATGTCAATCGGTGGTATTCGTAGATTGCTCCCCTTTTTTGCAAACCCCGCTGACGCGTTCGTTTCCTTCGGGGAAAAATTTTGGAAGCCGTTTTCTACAAAAGCTACCACCCCCGCGCCGGGAACCTCGGCTTATCCGCAAAAAAAGGTAGGTCCAATAAAAGGAAAGAAGCTACAACGTATACACACGCGTGCGATTCCCCATCTTCCTCGTCCTTTTTTCACGATGGGCTGCGATATCCGCCACTAACGAGGTCGTCCCAATTAATTCCCTCAAGCCGTCGTCGCGGTGGTCGATCGATAATCTCCGATGGAAACCCTCCACTCGCACACACGTGCATGCATGCATGCATCACACGTAAATGTTGTATACGAGCGAAATTCATTTCAAAGAAGAAATACTTTGAATTTGTACAACTATAGCCATCGTCAATCCGATCCCCCTCCGTCCAATCCAATCCCTTCCTCCTTTTTTCGTCACCCTTTGATGAAAAATCATTAAAAAAAGAACGGGACGCACGAAAATAGTAAATATATGCAAACGAGTGACGATAAATCACGGATAAATCATTTCTAAAAGCAAAGCGGGGATGTAAAAGAATAAAAAGGAGCGAGAAAAAGAGAGAGAGAGAGGGAGAGACTCGCGTACATTCATTGAACTTCCCCATACGTTCCTAAAATGAGCATTCGGCGTTAAAGGAACGGTATAATGCCGTGGTACGGCTTGGAGCCATGGTAAAAGCACGAGTATGGCAGTGGTGGCAGTAAACGCGTGCCACGATATGCAAATTTGCCTATTCACCCTTTCTTCTTTCTCTCTTCGCATCGTTCCGATATAGAAAGTAACCCCCTTTGAATTTGAATATCAAGTATTGGTATTAGTATTAGTGAACGGAGCGAGAGAGAAAGAAGGGTGCGGATGTACAGCTTCTGCGATGCTCCTGCTGTTGCTGCTGCTGTTGCTGCCGGTAGCAGCAACAGGGGCTGCAGCGGTAGCAATGGCCTTAGTAAGTGGGTATGGTTAAGATTGTAGTGGTAATAGCAAAGTAGTAGTGGCAGTAGCTCGCGAATCATCCGCATATCTAAATAGGTACACACACGGACGGACCCGCTTGGATCTTATTCGAAGCCCTCTCTCGGAGAAAAATGTCATTGGATAACGTATAGTTAAATGTACCATATGCGAGAGCGAAACTAACACCCCTAGCGGGCAATCCCGACGATTTCACCGCAACCGGTATCGCAATCGAAGGAAATCTCTCTCTCTCTCTCTCTCTCTCGCTGGTGTTAAAATGCTTAATTAACACCGACTTTTTCGTTACTTGCACGTCCTGCTGCACTTGAATAATTTATCGAGCGTTCAATTGGTCACTCGGAAGGCTGGTTAGTTGCTTTTACCAAACTCTCTTTCCGTGAACTTCATATCCAGATCCGAAACACGTTCCGAGTACGTATGGTATAAATGAGTATTGAAGATGAACACACGAATGGTGTCCCTAGGCGTGGCAGAGGGACCCAAGTCCGGGGTAGAAGGATAAGAAGTACGTCCGTCTCGATGTCCCGGAGACCCGTGGTTGAGTTCTAATAAAAACAAGGACCGGCATCGATCGGAAGACCGTGGTGTTCTCCACCCTTTCCGCACGAACCTTGCGTCCTTCTGCCTCTCGCCCTTCGCAACTGTTGATACGTGCACACATCTGTCCCTACATGTATATATATATATTTATTCTCACATGTGTATGTGTGTACGTGTATGTGTACATATAGGTACGTTTGATCCAAAAAAGAAGCACCTTCGTAAAAGCGACGTGGTTCTTTCTACCCTCTTCATTTGCATTGCTAATCCCATCTAACAGCGCGGGTTCCTTGAACCAGATCCGATTGGCTCTTGGCAATACCGCGAATCAAGATCTATCTTTTCCCATTGGTCTTTAATCCCCTGGTTATAGAAGTGCGATTCATTGATTGTCGATTGAAAAGTATTTGACTACTACCACTGCTGCTGCTGCTGCTGCTGCTGAAGCTGCTACCAATATTGCTGCAGCCATACATTTTTTTTTCTCATTCAATTTATCTCCCCGTCTCTCTCTCGCTCTTTTTTATACTACACCTCTCGTATTTGCTATCATACGTTTCATTTGCCCATTCTTTTTGAACCCTTAATCCGAGAGAATAAATAAAATCAACTGTCCAAAAGAAAGAAACGATCAACGAATCGGTTCATCGGTTGCAGCTGGAGGAGGAGCACCCTTATATTCCTTCCTTTCTTTCTTTCTTTCTCGTTCCACTGTGTGTACGTAGATATACACGCGCGTAATGAATCGACTGATTTATCGAATCATTTGCATATACAAACTTGGACGTATGTCAACTTCCGCTTTTCGAGGAACTACTCCGGGGTGAAAGTTAACGATCACTGGCAGCGAAAAAAGAGGCAGTTGTGGAAATAATGGATTTTGCGAGACCCGCTCGACTGCACCTTTCAACTTTTGGCTAATCGCGCTCACGAGCTTAGCGGTAGCGTCGAAAGGGCATTTCCGATGCACTTGAGATGCGTATCCCCTATATCGCGAACCGGTCGCATCGAGAATTTCGAGCGGTGGTTATCTTCCAGTTTCCGAGAAACTCGGCATTTTCGATTATCTCCCGCTGCGTGCATTCCATGCACTTGACGAGTACGAGCCAGGATGCAGACGCAACACTTTTGCAAGTGGCACCGTGAGTCTCGCTGGAAGTGTAAGACTTACCCGGTCTTACCAAGAAACGACTAAGCATAATATTGATATAAAGCTGGTGTAAGGAAACGTAGAATGAAGTATATATATAAGTATTGTACAGCGACGTGATATCACACTGCAGTTGATATACACTTAACACCGGTTAGCGTGTCGACGCAATAACTTTGTGAATGTATAGGAAATTCTGAAACACACGCGCAGGGTCACACATACGTGCATGAAATCCTTGGAAATTACATTAGGAACCCCCTTTTTTTTAAATTTAATACCTTTCTTTCACTCTCGGATATACAAACTCTCAGAAGGAGAAGGAAGGAAGGAAAGAAAGAAAGACTAAACCACGCGGAGTTGAGATAACGCGAGCATGTGATAGCGTAGGCGAACAACAACTGAACACCCTTTGCTCGCCGCAGTTCGAATTTCTACAATTGATGTCGGAGTTCTTTCACCTTTTCCATTATTCTTATCTCTTTTTTTTTTAATTGTTATTATACTTCTCCATTTTTCTTTTTGCCCTTTATCTTCGCCGGAACGCGCCGCAAAAGCGAAGCGGAGAAAATTTCTCGGTAATTGTTTATACCAAAATTACATCCGTGATAAATGAACAACGTTAAATTGATAATGATCGATAAAAATAAGGAAAATAAAAAATTTAACATTTTAAAGAATGAACTTTTCAAGACAGATTTAAATTTGGATGAAAATTTTGTTTACGAGGTACAAGTCGTATTCGTTTCTCAAACTCATTGTCGGCCCGAAAAATTCACAAATATGGAAGCATCGTAAATCCGTAAAAATGGTAATAAATGGCTTCGATACGTGCGTAATTCCAAAGGAAAATAGATCCCAGCTGGTTTGGGATGTAAAGAAAATATCTGATGATGGAAAGTATAGAAGAAAAAAATAGAAAACGGAGTCAACAGTGTCACAAGCAAGTGTCGACCCCAAATTCGCAACGGGTATTGGCGTATTGGGATATTGGTGGAAAGCGTTGAAAGCAAAATGGTGCGTCTGTGTGTGGATTTCCACGCACGACCCTTTTCCCTTTTTCTCCTTTTTCTTCCCTTTTTTTTACCTTTTCTCTCGATTGTTAGCTTTTTGCCCTCGGGTAAAGGCAAAAGCCCCGCTAAATACGTCCTTAATATGACGTTAGGGCGTCATCTTGCGTTACCCCTGCGGTTACGCAATTTCATCTTTCGAGGCGAACTTCCGTACAGTTCGAGCGATCATCCGTGTGTCTACCGACGCCAGGTATCGTGGCGCGTTGAAAAAAAATGGAGTGGTTTAGGTAAAAAAGGGAAACCCCTGCGAGGAAAATTGGGTCGGGAGTCAAAGCAAACAATGCTTTAAGAAGAAAATATTGGTTTGCGCGGGAACGGGCAAAAAAAGGTGTCGAGTTTCGCTGTGACAAATTGTTGCGTCTTTAGGAAAGTGGGAAATTATAGGTATCGTGGGATCCGCCCTTTCCGCCTTTCCGAAATTTCTCGGGTATTTAACCTCCCCATCGAGAAACAATCGAACGATCGATATCGATCAATGTTGTTTGCGTATTTTTTTTTATTGAACGCGTTGAGCTTTATCGTAACCTGCGTGGTCCGAACCGAAAAAAAAATGAATAATAATATTCAACCGAATCCAGAGAAAACAAAAATTCCGGATTTTGAAGGAGATAAGGGAGATTCTCGTTAAGGGACGTTTACATCATTTGTATATATTGAAATTTCCTCTTCATCTGCTCCTTCGATTTTTCTTCATTTATTTTGTAATAAGTTGATGGATGATTCTATTGGTTACCCGGACGATGGATTTCAAAGTAGCGTACACACACGCGTGTATATGTGTATGTGTGTATACATGCACGTGTAGCAAAGCAACAGCAATAGCAGCAGTGGTTGGGTCAGTCAGTCAGTCAGTGAGACTGGAACAATAAGTCAGTCAGTCTGGTCTACCTGTCGTAAGGTAGTGAAACATTCCAATGCATCTTGTTGCTACCTTAATGGCAAGCATAGCAGGTAGTATCTCTGAAAAGGTTTTTTTTGGTCGAACATTGACCATTACGGAAAAAAAAGGAAAAACATACGTCATACATACACACGGTACACGTTTAGGTACATCGACGTCCTGTCTCGTTACCAAACGGATGCATATACAGTCTACTATAATGCTCGGGTGGATTCGCCAATTTTCAAGGAATCGCTCTTTTCGCTAAATAGAAATAATGAACGCACCCTATTCGTCCCCCAAAAATGAGGTGAAAATTAAAGTTTCGAAAATGGGGTTGGACAAGTCATTTCTAGGGGTAATTTTTCCCGTAGAATCGATTCCAAAGGTCAAATTTGACGAAATCCTAGCGGAAGTTGGAAAATAGTAGGTTTTTTGAGGAAAAATCCTATTTACCGTGGGATTTCGAGAATTTAATTGACAGAATTGGATTCCTCGGAAAAAAATACATCGGATATGGGTCTTCCGGAAGTTCCGAAAAAAAGTTTTCAAAAGTCGATTTTTTCGAGAATACCTTGGACCTCTCCCAAACGAGACGCAGTAAGCGTGCCCCCAACGCGCGTGTTGTTACCGGTATAATAAATATTTAGTGATTGAAAGAAGTCAATCTCGGAGGTATGTATATTATCGAAGCGAGCGATCAAAATGTCGCGTAGGAGAGTTCCGGGTATTTTATACTACATATCGCGTAGATATAGGTACGCGTGGAATATTATAAGTACGAATAGGACTTTCGAATAAGCATGAAAGAGTCAAGAGCCTTACTCTGCCTTTGCAAGAGGTTATTTCTTGTCAAATTGCGAGTCATTCGATTGATTATCTCGCACAAGTAACCAACTCGAGCTCTGCTCTTTTCCGCTTCGAGTTCTATTCCTTCTCGATTTGGTATTAAGTTCAGATACTTAAGCTATTAATATATGGTACCTATATATCGTGTAACCTCATTTTCTAGAATCTCTTTTTCTATCTCCTTTCTTTTTTTCCACTCTTTCATATTTTTTCAGATACCCATACAATATACATATGCACGTATCGTGTATATATACTCGATACACATATACGTATATAGTTAACCTCGAATATCACTTATATATACACTCTATATGTATCAATCTATCTCCAGTCTCGACCCGAACCTTTCAAAAAACGCAGATACGCGATCTTGCCTTTATGTCAAAAAGTTGGACTTCAAATTAGATACGGTGACGTCAGAAAAATTTCTCTTTAAAAAACATTAAAAAAAAAGAAACCCAACAAACCTCGGATTTGGAACCAGGATCTCCGGAAGATTGACGTGCCTATTCGTCACGAAAATCGAAGTTTTCGAAATTCCTCAGCCTTCAGCCTCGTTTCGAATTAAGCCGATTAAAATTACGACATTTTTTACACAACCGTGGAAAGAATGCCAACTCTCGTTATCGCACCCGTGCTTTTCTCAGGACGAGTGGGTGGATAAATAACCCGACACGGAGGAATTGAAATACGACGCCTTTTCGTTGTATCACACTTGCGCTTCTGTGCATCGTCGTACGCTGCCGTACGACATCAACGCAGCAGATATTACACACGTAGCTTCCTAGACATGTGTAACACTGACATATTTTGCAACGTTTCATTTAATCCTCGTCAATTTTTTTTACAGTGAAATTATTATTTTTACTCCCCTGGAATCGACACTTTTGGACCAATTTGGGGTCTAACTCGCGAAGGATTTTGGAATTTTCATAATTTTTGCCCTTTATTCTTGCCCCTTTCCAAGACTTCAAAGCGTTTTACCCAATCGTTGAAATCACCAAAATCGAAATTCCTAGTTCGCCTAGAAATTGTCAATTCCAGGGGGATCCTCTCCTCTTCAAAAATTCTTTTATTCTTTCACAAACGTGTTAAATTTATTTTGACAAATTTTTTTCAAAATGAAATTTCAATTCCGTTTTGGGACCAATTTAGCCCCTGAAAATTCCAAAAGTTTTCCAAAAAATTCCAGAAGACAACTGGAAATTTCCCCTTCTTCGCGGTTCCCCTCGCATTCGCTAAAAAAATTGTCCGTAATTTCTTCAGATTCTCTCGTATTCGAAATTTCTAAATACGAAATCTGGTTTTTGGACCAATCCGATCCCGAGAAATTTCGAAATACCCCAAAAAAATTGGAGGAAACGACCAGAGGGGGGTTGGCCCTCTCGGTGCCATCTCGTGGCAGACTCTTACACACATTAAAGAGATACATCATCGGACAATCCCGAGTAAGTTCATTTGAATAAGCCGTGTAAGTACTAGTAGGTTTGTTGCTCTTCACTTGGAAATGCTGGAAGAAAAAAAAAAGAAAAGAAGAATCGGAAAAAAGGAGAAAAGGAAGACGGTATCGCTTCTAACAACACGACTATGCGCGAGTTCATGGACTTGGATTTATACAGCATGACAGAGAGAACGACAAAGTTGAAGCGCCGGAGGAGGACGGAGACAGAAGAAAAAATATAAAGAAATATACATGGGAAAAAAGGGAGAAAAGAAAGAAAAAGAGAACCTTTGGTATTATACATTATGATTCGTCATTTCGGAATAACAACGAAGTCACGGCATAAACCTTAACGCTGCTGATCTCTTCTTGTCCTCCCCCCTTTCGGTGTTTCTTCGCCACACCCTCGAAAAAGGAATTCAACATTTGGGACACGCGTTTTATAGCGTCACTGTATACGTGTGTGTCTGCCTGTGTACGTGTGTGTGTGTGTGTGTATACTTTTCCTTCGTTGAATATCGCCTTGAAGGATTTTTATTCAATTCTTTTCAATTTTCTACCTTTTTTTTCCTACTCTAACAAACGAGATTAAAAGAGGTCTCGGAATGGAACAATGTAACAGAAGGAATTATACGGATATAAGAAGAGAGGCGGGTTCGAAGGCAACGTACGTACATACACGTTGCGATACTACTTCGTGTGGACCCACTTGGACCTCTTAGAAAATGGAAATGTTACGTAGGGTGAACGTACCAGTGGCTCCCCCCCAAGTCAACATTTTTGACTTTTGCTTCTCTTTTTCTCATTTTACTTCAGATCTTTTCATTTATTATTATTATTATTATTATTACAATTCGGCGACTTTGTTGCAAAGACGTGACCGCAGAGACCGAGGAATGTCTGGCGACGAATTCGCGTCTAATGCGTGCGTTTAAATTTCAAATTGCGCGAAAAATCTGTAAATTCATAAGTTATTCGCGCATAAAAAGCTGCGTGGAAGAAAAAAGTCCGAACGATAATTCAATACTTCGAATGCAAGTCGTCGTATTCCCACCTTTCAGCATTTCAAAGACTATCGAGGCTGTAATACAAAGCTCCTACTTGCGTTTATGGAGAGGAAAGGAAAAAAATTTCTACGAATAACGCGTCAGACATAATAACAAAAAAAAAAGAGTACGCGCAACATCGTGAAACATCGAAACGTCGATAACGAGACTTCCAACCGATTTTCGGGTTCGCGGTCCTGTCTTTCCCGGAATCGCATTTTTATGCGACAAAATCTAACGCGACCCACGACCCGCGAAAAAGAAAAAAAAAAAGGACTCGCAAAAAAAAATTCGGCTACGCATAATGTTTGCGTTGTTGATTAATTCGAGTTAGGGTTTAATTGACGCGCGTGAAATTGAATTTCACGTAAGTCGTATTCGCGTTCAAAGGAATCTTTGCCTCATCGCTCGAGATGCTTTCGAATTTTCAAACCCCGCGATTCGGGGTGCGTTCGAATTCCTGCGATTGCGCGAATTTTTTTCAAAATCCGTAAATTCAGGAATTTATCGCTAATTTTCTTCAAAACCCGATCCGACACGAAATTGAAATTCCCGCAATGGCACGATTTTCTCCTTCTCCGGCTTGTTTCGCGCGTTCCTCCCACGCGTGTTAAATTTACCACGAAAGCCGTGTTTCGGGGCGCCCATAAATTCGTCTAGTAGGCGTATAAGTTGTTTTTTCTCACATTCACGAAGTTTTCGACAAGCGAGAAAATTGTCTTCTGACGTCTTGTTTATTTGAAGTGGTACCTACATATACCGTCTTTTTCGAGACTTGACTGACGGGACAGGAAATGAATATATATACGCGCGTTTATGTACTTTAACTCAATCTCTTGACAGAATGGAGACCTTCCGTAAATATGAATTTAACGTGTTTATCATCGCTCTCACCGTCATAACCGTTCATTTCTTGCCAGCGATCGATGAAGTTCTGTCGAAGAACAAAAATTTCGACCATTTTAATTACAAATTACAAATTAATAGCGAATAACACCTAAGGAATTCAAATATATTTTTTCAGCACCATCCGATCCAATGAAAGAGCGCAAGAAAAAAGCTCCAGAACTCCAAAAGTGAGAAAAAAATCAGTTTTTCCCATTTATTTGGAATTTCAAGACGAAATTGTAAAGTTGAAAAAAATAAAGAAACCGAAGATTTTATTTTAATCCACCGAATGGTAGAATTACTGTTATTTTTGATATTTAAAAGTTTGAAATAAAAAGAAAACATCGCCATTTATCGCGAAACCTCGATATTCGGGTAAAATGGAAACCCCGAAGTCGGATGTGGGCTCGGACCCCGCACCGGAAAAAGTGCATGAAAACGAGGCTGAAAGGCGAAAAAAAATGACAAAGGAGCCCTCGCATGCGGGAGAAGATACTTCGAATTAAGAAGAAGCGGACGAAGAAGACGAAGAAAGCCTCCCTGATTGCAATATACATGCATACATGCAGACATGCATGCAAACGTACAAGAAGCGGGACGAAAACTGGTCGCATTCCTTGAGACAAGAGCTGAAAGAAGGAAAGAGATGGAACGGGACAAAAGAGGATCACGCGAGTGATTACAACATTAATAAACAAATGAGTCTTGAGGCGGGATAGAATAGCATCCAATGAGACATTCAGGGGCGTATATAAGGCGGAGCTATCATCAGCCAACCTGAGAGGTTCCCTCAAAGGAGGATCGAACTTAAGTTAACTTAACTTGCACACAAACTCGGCTCTCCTCTCTGCCGTTGCTTTTGCTTTTGCTTCTGCTTCTGCTTCTGCTTCTGCCTCTGCTTCTGCTCTTCTCTTCTCTTCGTTCCTCCAAAGTCGCATGTCCTCTCTTTCAAAATCCTTAAGGTTTCTTTCAAATCATCCTCCTTCTCACTCTTTTCGACAACTTTGCTCATTTGGATACAAATTATCGCCATCCTTGTTCCACCAATTTAACTTTCTGTCTCTCTCTCTCTCTCTCTCTCTCTCTCTCTCTCTCTCTCTCTCTCTCTCTCTCTCTCTCTCTCTCTCTCTCTCTCTCTCTTTCTCTCTCTTCATTCGGTACTTCAACTTCACTTTGGTTACTTCTTCACGATCCAAAGAAAGAAAAGGAAACTTCAACGAGTTCTTTTCTTTCTCTCTTGGATTCTCTCATCATGGATGCAATAGTAACCACAGTAGTAGTGGTAGCAATAGTTGATGCGGTGGTAGTGCCGCAATAGTGCTGGTATTTGTTACCTTTTTCTCTATCCCCGTGGCTTCGACATCGGAGGATATGGTGGTACGTTGAAAATATGTACACACGGCTCCGTGTACGATTTTGCAAACGTGCGAGTGTATATATATACACACATATGTGTGGGTTTGTGTGAGGCAGTACACGGATACACTGGCGAATGAATACGAGCCATACCCTTTGCAATTATTGGTATCGACGGAACTTGCTCTCCTGCGGGGTACCCCTTCGGGTTTAAATAATTACCATTGAAGTTCCACCTTCAGGCCTTTATTAAGGATTCAAACGAATGCGATGGGTATATATAACCGCAACAACACTTGCTTTCCTCTTATTTTTTTTCTTTTCTTTTCTTCTGGTCTACTTCGTTTGCCCGTATCATAGAAACTGCAGTTGACGGCATTCGGGCGGATCCCATGCTTCGGAAACGCGCGGAAAAAATCGGGAACGTATTTATCGTTACCTTTTCTCGGTACCTTTGTTCCAAACAATTGATTCCTTCATCGAAGCAATGGGACGAACGCTAAAAGAAAGAGCCATCGCCGCCAAAAAAGAGCCATAATTCGATACTTAAGGGTTCCACAGAAAAGACTGGTCGGAGATCCGTCAATAGCCTTTACAGATACGTCAAAGTACCATAAAATGTATGGATATAAATACATATGTGTGTCTCCGTGGAGTCCTCGATGTACAATAACACACACACACACGAGCGTACACACAATACGTACACGAATGAAACATTGTCGCGGATAGATCATCGAGGTTAAGTGCCATTCAATCATCTCCTTCCCTCTCTCTCTGTCCCTCCGTTTGTCTCTCTTTCTCTCTCCATTTTCTAATTTATCATCGACTTTGTCCTCGTTATAATCAAGGCTTTTCTGTTTTATATAAATTAAATGACCAGCGAACATCCATTCCTCTTGTATACAAATTGACGTTCCTTTTTTTTTTCATCGCTTCTCCTATCACGCAGAATTGAATTAGTTAAATAGAAATGATAAATGTTTATAAACCAATTCGGGACCCCTGTCCGATTCCTCTCAATGACAAACGAATTATTATTTTTGCACGATTCTGACAATTTCATCCTTTTTTATGTATATTATAAAAAAAATAATCAGCGACGAATATGAAAAGTAATAATTATTATTTTATAAGAATTTTAATTTCGTTGAAAAATAATTTTTTTATTTATCATGAATTTTTTTGGGCGCGACGACGAAATCTCGAGTTCGACCCGTGACCCCTCGGATTCGAAAAATTTGTCCGATGAAAAATGGTGAAACACCGATTGCTCCTTCTTTCCCGAAAAACGGAATTTCCGAAAGGGCGAAATCGGCCACGAAACGAAACGTGAATAAAACAACTGACGCGAAACGATAAAAGGCAAAGGAATAAATTAATAAGAAGAGAAAAGGACGAAGGCTGAAGAAAAAGGTAGTTTAATTGAACACGATCGTGGTTTTAAAAGCCCACCCCCGAGAAAGTAAAGTGGAGGTTGTCGAAAGATTTTTGAAATTTCAAATCCGGATTTGCGTTGCAGATGTGCAGCCAACAACCAGTGGCAATGTCGCGCTCTCGCGAAGTATAATGTTTTCTCTCAATTAAGCCTTAATTAAGTTAAAATTAACATCGTGGATTTCTACTTCCCTTCCTCCCATCCCCCTTCCCCTCCCCCCATTTACTCTTTCGATCTTCCACTGGTCACCCACCACACACTGCACTATCCTTCTCCAGCTTTGGGTGGCCTGCGTTCCTGTACAGTCCAATTCAGAAATACCGTTTTTGCAAAAAAAAACCTCCGGATTTCGAAAACACCCACGACGAATTTATTCTTTTTTATAAAAAAACGAACCTGAAGAAACGTGGGATTTTTTTTCTGCGCGTTTCAGGAAGAATGGCAACGGAAATTTTTTTTTAACAATTCACGACCGGTTCAAATCGAATTTCAAGAGTTAATTAAATTTTTCAAATTGTATCTCAACAAACGTTACGTTTCAAGGAAAACCCAAAGACAATTTTTTTCTATTGAGAAATTTAAAATCGGGAAATTCAGATTCGTAGGAAAATTCAGAGGTTGAACGTCGACGTTTAAATGATTTTTCTCCCTCTCCTTCTTCAACTTCATCCCTTCCTCAAAATAAAAAGAAAAACCTTGCGGTACGGAACGAAGTACCCTGAGAATCCCCAGAAGGGTTTAGGAGAAGGGTCCTTTGGCACAATTTGGGCGATAAATCAGAGCCCGCGAGTGATTAACATTAATCCCCAAGTGCCCGGACGTTTGTTATAGTTTTGATCTAGAATGTACCAGTTGGTGGCTAAGCACCACCATGAAGGTGTCCACCACAACCACCATCATCGGGGTATATAGTAGTTATACGTAAAGGGAATGGGTTATACTGAGAATCGAAAGCCTTCAGATAAACCAGCCTTCATTAGGGCGAAGATGATCAGACAACGCGATGTGGCTTTAACGTTAAGGCTTCTTGGCTTTTGCTACTACTGAAGACGGAGGAGAAGAAGAAGACGAAGAAGAAGAAGAAGAATGAAGCAAGTAGAAGCAGCAGCAGCAGCAGTAGCAGCAACAACGGTAGCAGTAGAAGCTGAAGGAGAAGCTCTTGTTGCTGTTGTTGTCGTTGTTGGTTGTTAATACTATGCTCCTCCTTTACCTGCATTTACACACCACGGCATTTACGAGATTGACCGTAGTACGAACACGTGAGAAAGCCATCGAGTGTGTGTATATATATATATATGTATATGTAGATGCGCATGTATATGGCCACTATATAGCCTCTGCATCCGTCTCTTTTGCGAGTGTCCCGAGAACTTGTGTTGTTCAATCTTTGGACCCATGTCCACCCGAGGATTATGCTAAGTTAAAACAGTAGTCAACTCCCTTACATTCTATCTGGAAAGCGAACTCGTCTTCTTTCCAACTCTCGGAATTGATACGAATTTTATCAGCGCCTCGTTGTTCTTCTTCTTCTTGCCGTTTGTTCGTTCCGTTAACGATAACTGCGATCTGCACTTCCCAAACTGTGACGAACAAAGAGACCAGGCACTCGTGATCCTACTGCTGTTGCTACTGCTTTTGCTCGTCAATGATCGCAAAAATTACCCCGAGCGAAAAAAATGGTAATTTCTACCGTTCTTGAAATTTTATTGAAAATTTCAGATTCAGATTTTGGGTCTTCCATGCGGATTTGCTAAACTGACGTTCTCGGTCAATTTGTCTCTCGAAACTGTCTCGTATCTCGCGACTCGTCCATTAACCTACGATTCCTGCAACTTTGACCGTCACACCCACTACCGGTGACCCATCGAACGATCATTCGTGACCCACAAATGGTACTTTTGCGTTTACCTTCCCCTTTCGATTATCGTCCATCCGAAAAGAAGGGCAAGGGTTTCTCGTTTCTCCGAGAAACTAAATACACGTGAAATCTTTCCCATGGTAAATCCACGACCAACATAAATAAACATCAGGAAAGTCAATTTCCTCGTTCCATCGGCGCAATGGTATAATACCTACGAGATACAGTAACGTAAACGTTTATCTTCCACGATTTTTTTTATATTCGATTCCCTTTGCCGCGTAATTCTATTGTGTTCACGGACTATTAAGTTTCTGGTAATCATTGGCTTCCGTTTAACAAGGAGACGAGACACTCTTGGGTTCTGATGGAACTCCTCGAATGCAGGAAAAGGGTGCGCCTCGCCTAATTCTTTAAACGAGCCTTTTAAAAAAGATTAAGGCGAGGCAAATAGTACGGGGAACGTACCAAGGGGGTAAATTACTTTACCTCTTTGCACACGTACTCTCGGAAGACAATGTCATATTATTTCTTCTCCTCGAACCCTTTGACCCTGCTCGAGACCCTTCATCGCCGGGCCTTGGAAGCCTTTGTCTCTTCATTCCACGAGACCATGACGAAAAATGTTAATGAATTTTTGTTACCTTTTGACGTAATTTTCCGTTTCATGAAATATTCCGGCGATGGAACGGAAGGGAAAGAAAGAGAAGCGACAGGGTGCTAATTGGTAATGAATCTATTTTTGGATTTATAGAAATTTCTGAAAAGTTCAAAAATGAATTTGCCAATTTTGACAAAAAATATAGCTACCTCCCCCGGATATTTTGCTATGTGGCAGCGAAATTGCCAAAAAGTGAGGGTATCCGCTGAACTTCGACCTTAATCCCGGTGGATTAATGTACGTACTCGACGCTCGTGAAATATTTGATCGGTAACGATCCATCCATCAGAGCGCCTAACAAGAGAAAATCCTCGTAACTCGATAACAATTCATATAAATAACTCCTTTTTCATTATAGCGCTCGGAATTAAGGGGAAAAAAGACTACAAGTTCATTATAACACATTCTATGAGAATTATGTTAGAAATATTATGTTAATATGTCTGAAAGGTGTTTTTATGCATAACGATATAAGGTAAAAGCCATGTAAAAGTAGTATAAGCAGACTATAAGCGGCATGGTAGCACGCTGGTGCTGGCGTTCGTGGTGGTAGTGGCGATAGCCGTGGTATTAGTGGTATTAGTAGTAGTAGTAAAGGTTGAGAAAGAAGAAAAAGGGCTGAAGGTAAAGCAGGGAAGAATTCATCATCAGTCCAAGTCAGGAATCATAACGGAGCGATTCATCACGAGCAGCCACCGATCCGTCATGCCGATCCACGTTTTTGAATATATTTCCCTTCTCTTAACTATACGTGTGTATGTATACGTGAATGCGTATCTGTATATCTCTCGAACTACCTTTTTTAAATATTTAATTTCTCTAACTTCTTCTTCTTCTTTTTTTTGCTTCCTTTTTTTCCCCCATAACCATACGCGCGTCCTTGAAAAACCGTCAAACTTTTCTCTCATTATAGAATTTACCGTTTACCTCCGGGCCGTTTTCTTCCATAATACCATTTTTGAAACTTAATTAAAGAAGGCCGGACTATAATGGATCGCTCCTATTACCATTAGTAGAGTTACAGTGAATTACGTAAATCAACGTAGCTCTGCGATAGGTACTTTCAGCATGTGCGTAATAAATAAGAGTCAATTCTGAAAAATGATGAACGCAAAGTGAAAACATAATAATTTGTTTGTTAAATAATCGTTATTAATAATAATGGCTTGCAAAGCTTTGGTCATAATTCTGGTAAATTTCGTTCAGCAGAAATACAATATCCGTTCATTCCTCAAATTATAATTATAAAACCCTAGGCTGGGGTTTCGCTACCCTGGGGTAGCAAAACATTCCACGGATCAAGAATTATCCATCTAATTATTTCCACAACCTCAAAACCTCGATACCCAAATTTCCACAAATCTCGAATTTCTCTGTAATTCAATTTCGAAGGCGACTGAACTTCTTTGGACGGAACAACGACTCAATCCACCATCGAGTGAACCGAATCCCATGTCCAAAGGAACCGCACCGTTCCAACAAAGCGCTTTTCATTCGTGCGTACTCAAAACAAAATCGAGATTTCTCCGAATCATTGGCTATAAAGTGTCGATTTTTTGACACTTGTTTGTTTACGAACGACCGTTACGAGCGATCGAAAGCAAAACATTATGGCTTTCGGAAAATGTCGAGTTACAGCTACGGTTTCGAGCTCCTGCGTCATACCGATGATTGCGAGCGCGCAATCACCGGCAAAAGGAGAAAAAAAGAAAAAGAACCACGTGATAATAATCCAAACAAATGGAGTTGCTCATATAAAGAAACGAAACGATCGAGTCCCTTTAAAGGCAAACAAACAATTCCAATAAACGGATGGATAAATACGCGTGCCGAAGCATACGCGTACCTACGACGTACATACGTGGTATATAACGTATTTCTACTTCGACTTCTTCTTCGGTTCTTACTCCTCTCTTCTTCTCTCTCCTTCGTATACCTTCCAATCGTGACGTCACTTCCGTTTCCTGGTATACTATACACATTTTAAACTCCTCTTCCCTCTCCCCCTCTTTTTTCAGATTTTCATGCACAACAACGTGTCTGCTACTGTCATTCATTTTAATCGATCGACTTCCTTCTGTTTTATACGAATTTCGGTAACCCGCACGAACGCACTCTCGCATATATTACGACCGAGGAAAAAAAGAAATATGTTAAATCGAACAACCGTTTTCGTAGGCGAATACATAAATTAGAAAGTTCGGATTTACATATTCACCGAAAAATTTCGTGATTAAGCCACGAAGGCTGGGAAGGAAGAAAAAAAAAAGATAATTCGCTTTTCCAAGCTACGAATCTCGCATCGAATAATTGCATCACTTAATTTATTTATTAAATAAATAGCGCATTCTTACGCGTCTCCGCGGGACTTTGTTTCGCGAAAGAATTCAAAATTTGTCAAGTTTATCGAGAAAATAAATTTAAAAAAAACGATTGTCCAGCTTTTTAATTGAACGAACAAATTCGCTCTTGGCTCGCAACAAATTGACTAACCTACGTAATTCCCTTCGTGGAATTTGAAGCGACCCGATACTGACCCAGATGTCATTCGCCTCGTCCAATAGCGGTCCCCTCTCGCAGATTATCCTACTCGAGTCCGGTAGAACGCGAGGGGGCACTTGAACGGTGCTTTTTACCGGAAAATTCCGTAGATTCGGGACACGTGGGACGGGTGAAGTAAAATTTTGCAAATTTTATTTATGCTTCCACCTGAGAAAAATATTTGAACCGCAATGGCGAGAGAAAAAATCATAAAATGACCCTCCCCATGCACTTTCCGGAAAAGCACCGGATGCAACCTGCGGCTCGCGCAGGCACTCCTGGGTGGAGCAGAAGCTTCGGGACGAGCGTGGCGAGAAAAGCGAGTTCGAAGGGAACCAAAGCGAGCGAAGGAAGGAAACGAAGGGGTTAAGTCAGTGGTGGCTATGAAGGAGAGGCAAATTCGAAACGAATTCTTTTGTTTCGAGTTCATGGCAGCAAAAAGAGCAACCGAACGAGAAAACGATCCCGAGGAGAAGCAAAAGAGAGAGACAAAGAACGAGTCGGGGTGCAGAGCTCTCGTTTCTCTCTCTCTCTCTCTCTAAGATCAGAAACGAAGGAACGGAAGAAAGAAGTAAAGGAAAAGGGAGGAAGAAAGAAAGAAAGAAAGAATGTTATATATATGCGAAGAGAAGAGGCGAACATTTGTGCAAGTTCGCTCGTTCTCCTTCTCTCTCTCTCACTCTTTCCTCCTCTTCTCTTTCTCGAGTTCTCTCTGCGAGGAACCAAAGAATATAAGGTTTTATTTTCGAAATTTATGATTGTCAATAAATTTTAAAAGCGTTCCGTCTGGAGCCCTAAGGGCTAAGCAAAAGAGGGAAGGCAGCAGGGCTGCCCAAAAAGCATTTCTCTCTTTCCCTCCCGAGCTCGCAGATGAAGCGAAAAGGTATAACACAAGCATCAGCAACTGCATCAGAAGCAAAGCAAAGCAAAGCAAAGCAAAGCAAAAGTGGCGGAGGAGAGAAACTTTTGCCAACTTCGTCCCTTCGCCCCTTTTCCCTTTTCTCGTTCTCTCTCGTATTCTTCAAAAACCTTTTACACGTATTACACATATATGCGCAGAAATACTAGTTATATGGCATAACGCGCTGCGGTGCATGCGTTTGTTCGTTCCTTCCTTCGTTCCTTCGTTCCTTCGCTCGCTCACTCGTTTATTCGTTTGCCCCTATGGGGATTCGAGTTTAGCGGTTAATTACGTTTGGTGCAGCCCGCGTGGATTTTACAACCGCGATTTTCATTCTTTTTCTTCCTTCCTTCTTCCCTCCAACCCTTCCTCCTTCCTTGCTTCTTCCTTCCTCTCTTTCTTTTCTCCACTGCACATGTGCATTCGTCTTTTCGACGGTCGAGTGGATTCCTTCAAAACCATTTTCCTTCTCTCTCTCTCTCTTTTCTTCTTATTTATTCCATCCTGCCGCAGTTACTCCCGTTTTGTTCCTTTCGCGACGTTTAATTGTTCGACTCCTTCCCAAATCGCCTTTACTGTCCGATGCTGTTTCTGTTTCTGCCTCTGCAGCTTCCACTCTTGCTTTAGTTGCTTCCGATTTTATTGCTTCTCCAAAACGCAATTATCATCATCACCGTCATTATCATCATTATTATTATTATCATCATCGCCTTCGTCGTCATATTCTCTCCAGACGAAGGAGGAGAAGTAGGAGGAGGAGGAGGAGGAGGAGGAGGAAGAAGAATTAACATTATATTTATTAAAAATAAGTAAACAATCCATGGAAAAAAATACAAAATTGTAAAATGCGGAAAATAAAATAAAATATTTAAAAAAAACGCGGTTACAAAAATTGCAATACCGCGAAGTTGCAGCTGCATTTGGCGGAGTGATAAAAATGCGCGAGTTATGGCGGTATTTTTTCGAAGCTATTAAAACGATATCGCAAGATTGTGGCTTTTATTCCCTTTCATTCATCTTGAAAATAAGAATTCAAGTGTTATGGCAAAGTACATATATATATATATCTATATAGGAAAACCGATATTTCACGTCTAATCACCAACATTTCGGAGGCGTGGAAAAGATGTTCGTTATTCATCGTGTCGCCGCGGGATACAGAGACTCTCGACAGGGCAGAAAGAGACAGAAAACACACGGAGAGATGTATAAGGGAGTTCAAAGATTCCTTCTTATAGGCCTTTTCGCGAGAGCAGCTTACGAACAACAAACGTCTTTATCGCATTCGAGAAAAAAAGGGACACGAATCTTTCGAAAATTCGAGAAATCGACGAAATTAACATTGATTTTAAGAAATTACCAAAATTTTGCGAAAAAAAAATGAATTTTTTTCCCATCAAGAAGTAACGGCTTCGGAAATAAATTTTCCAAAATCACAAAATTTCCGGGCTTAATTAGTGAATCTTTGAAGGATAAATTAATTTTTGCTTTTCAAAATTTATAAATAAAACTGATAATTCGAATTTTTCGAAATTATTGCTATTCACGGTCTAATTCCAGCTTTAGCTTCCGGTGTCGGATACAGCTTCGAAATTTTCTCACCTATTCAATTGCGAGTCTATGATTCCTGTAATTACCCCTTATGATACCGAGGGACATCAGAAAGGACAGAAAATTGTTATGGATAGCGAGATAAATGGATGAGAAAAGATTGGTTTGAGAAGAAAAAGATGATGTTTCTCTCAAGAAGAAGAAGAAGAAGGAAGAAGAAGAAGAAGAACGTCGAAGAAGCATCCTTGAAAATTGGAATAATAATATTCCTTAGAGCTCTTTGGTTCTTCGTTATTCGTTCCTCTTCTTTCTCCTTCAATCTTTCTCTTTTACTCTTTACAAAATGATGACTCGACGTCTTTTGATATTGTGGGAACAAAAATCATCTCTATCTTTTCTTTCTTTCTGTCTATCTCTCATCCATCTCTTATGAAAATGATCATCAAAAAGAAACACTATTATAAATCATCAACATATCCGTCTTCTCTCTCTTTATAGGTACCTATACGTTTCTTCTTTAACATTTTCTTCCCCTTTATGCTTCCATCGCTCTTTTTTCCTTTTATCTTCAAACATCGCACTTCAACCAACAAAAATATATTCATCACCTCAAATCTGTTTATTTTCACTACATTGAGCGGAAAAAAGGCTAGAAAACCCAAGGGTTTCTAGAATCTATACAAATTCTTAGATCGATTAGAAGCACTTGAATTTTTTTTATTCGAAAACGTCTCGATGGGTTTTCCCAGAGGACGACGATAATTAAGTTGGATCCTCTCAAATTGTGGAAACATTTTTTAACTCTCAGGGGTAGAGGTCCTTTTATCACAAAAGCTTAGCAATTTTTTTTTAAACTTGGGAAAGCTCAAAAATCCGCTAAAAGGGATAAAAAAAAAAGAAGGGACGGATGGAAAAGAATGTAGAAAATATCAAACCAATATTACACTAGTCATGTTGGAAGAAAGAGGGATAAGAAAAAGAAGTTGAAGAATAAGAAAAGAAGATGGACATTAGATTGAACTTGATTACGAGTAATTATTCCTGGTCTTTCGTACGTCCGTCTGTAACGAGACCGGCACTTTGATCATTGCCTCGATCGCTATGAGATATCGGAGCTTGGCATGTGCGACCGCCTTTTGCCTTAACTTCTTCTTCTTCTACTCCAACTTCTTCCTCACCTTCCCCGTCCCTTTTCCTCCCTCTCCTTTTCCGGGTCCCTCTAAGCCCAAAGATCGATCGATCGATAGATCGATCGGGACGCAAAAGCACGAAAGCTCGTGCAGATCGATGGGGATTCCAAGATTAATCGTTTCTTTATTTCCACTTATTCGTAACTTCGCTCCGAATAATTCTCCACGAAAACTCGGTATCGGTACAGCCGCAATTCTTTGAATCTCAGTTCCAGGCGCCACCGTTCTTGCGATCGGTTCGTCCAGATCGATCCAGATTTCACCTTTGCTCCGCTATCGATCGATATTCGGTGCAGTTTCCCTCTTCCGACGTAGATTCCGCCTCGGCTCGAATTTTTCTTTAAAAAAAGCGGGTGATATAATCGAGTCCAATTTCAAATAAGAAATAAACCCATCCGAGGTATACCGTGGGGCGCAACAGCGGGCATCCAACGCACAACGCATCGGGTCCTGATAGTCCCTTTTTCCTTTCTCTCTCTCTCTCTCTTCACCTTTTCTTCCCTATCCTTTTCGTTTTTTAAAAAGGGACCGTTGGAACTTGGAATCTCTCTTCATTTTTTACTTTCAAAAATCATGACGATGCTCATTTTTCTGACTCGTGAAGAATTCTTCAAACTGACGTGTAACCAAACGGGGCTGCCTTTTTAGTAGGCGGGAGAACGGGGCTTTTAGGGGGTAAAACACCTTCTTTTTAAATAACCAAAGTATACACACACGCGTATCTCCGTGTACGTATTATCTACACGGTTACAGATTTTACCTTTTCCAATTCATTCCTCTTAATACGATCTTTAATCTTCCTGATATATCAAAATTTTCATTCGGGGAACAAAAGCCGTTCTATTTTCGGTTCTTTGAAATTCAGAAACGAGAGAAGGGACAGGGAACTCGATTACTCGTGGGATTTTTTTTTATTCCCGTGGGATTGATAATCACCCTCGAAATTGATTCTCGTCAAACCAACAAAAATTGTGTTCTTCTTCTTCAAACTCGAAGATTTTAAGAAAATACGAAGAATTTTCCAAATTTCCAAGATTTTTACCAACTTTTAATACCCAACCAGAAACTCAGGAATGTTTCATAGAGAAGTCGAGTCAAAGTTGACATTCGAAGAATTCCGAAACCGTCACGGAACCGATCCGAGCTCTCTGCGGTGCCGTGAATTGTCATCGGATGAAGACACCGCGGCATCGGAGCATGACGCGTACCTGTGTGTGTATTTTGTATACTTGTGTATGTATAATACACCCATATACCTCTCGAAAGAGTGGCTGATTGGCCGTGTAATCCCCATTAAAGGCCCCACGAATCGATTCCCCTGCACGTTTGTATGTTCGATATTCAAATAATCGATCGAACAATGGCCTCACCGTTTAAAGTTTAAAGCTTAAGCGGTATTTCTCATCCTCCTTCATATTCCAAATAACTCGTCTCTCTTGCTCTCTCGCTCTTTTTCTTTCTCTCGTCAATGTTCTTATTCTACTTTGGTACTCCTCTTTTCTGCCCCTTCTCTCTCTCTCTCTCTCTCTCTCTCTCTCTCTCTCTCTCTCTCTCTCTCTCTCTCTCTCTCTCTCTCTCTCTCTCTCTCTCCCGTAGTATTCCTTTTCTTCTCATCGAACAAAACGAACCAACAAATTTCGACAATCATAATAATATCGATCCAAAGATCAATCGAAAATCGATTCGTCATTAATATTTAATAACATCGCGTTCTTTTTGGAATGTACATTTCTCAAAGTTGGATAGTAATCCGGGATCAAGACGTGGCGTTGGGTTGGGCCAGAATCGCCCCTAGACTGATTTCGAAAAAATGTTTGAAAACCAAAATTATAATTTATTTCAGGATTCAGCCGCAAAAAATTCCCGAGGAAGCGAGCGTTGGTTCTCACGGATAATCGAAAGTTTCATTTTGGAAACTTGGACGACTTGGACGCGAAGATGCATTTGCAAATTAAGAAAGAAAGGGCTGAGAGAAGAGAAATGAAAAGATCGCAAGGGGGAAAAAAGGACGAAAAGGGTTGGGGTGATGCAAAGGCATATGAAAAAAAGGGATGGAAAGAGAGGACTTTAACCCTTCGGACCCATTACAATGCATCTGACTTGGAAAAGAAGCAAGAGAAAAGAACGAACCCACGGAGATATCTCAAATCGGAACGCGTTCGATTCATTTAAGAGATAAGATCTTTCGTTCGAAATATGAATATTATAAGCATAGCCTATAACGTACCGACTGTCTCTGTGTACGTGATCGGACATGTGTCCGTGTACAATGTGTTTACTTGTATCCGTGTATATTGTACATTTGTTGGTCGCTGGTTAACTTGCCTTTCAAAGACTGGAATGAGTAGTCTTAAGGTCCAGCAGTCGCACCACTCGCACTTCTTCTCCAGTCCGGCAAACAACTACAGCAAAACCCTTTCTTATTTTTCCTCTTTCTCTCTTCCAATTCGTTGCCAATAACGTTCCGACTCTTCATCGTCGGTTCATTTTTTATAAATGCATTTTTTTCCTCCTCTTTTTGCGATAAATGACCATCCTTTCGATCAAGAGGCCTTCTTCGTATTCATGAAATCCTAGCAAAATCCCGTTTTTGAAACTTTAATTTTTACCCTATTTTGGGGGGAAGGGGTAGGTGTGCCCAAAAAATTCGACTTTTATAAACTTTTTTTTTTAATTTCGGGAAACCCATATCCGATGTATTTTTTTCCGAGGAATCCAATTCTGTTAATTAAATTCTCGAAATCCCACGGGAAACGTGATTTTTCCTCAAAAAACCTACTTTTTTCCTACTTCCGCTAGGATTTTGTGAAATTTGACTTTTGGAATCGATTCTACGGGAAAAATTACCCCTAGAAATGACTTGTCCAACCGCATTTTTGAAACTTTAATTTTTACCCCATTTTTGGGGGAAGGGGGTAGGTGTGCCCAAAAAATTCGACTTTTGAAAACTTTTTTTTTAAATTTCGGGAGACCCATATCCGATGTATTTTTTTCCGAGGAATCCAATTCTGTTAATTAAATTCTCAAAATCCCACGGGAAATAGGATTTTTCCTCAAAAAACCTACTTTTTTCCTACTTCCGCTAGGATTTCGTGAAATTTGACTTTTGGAATCGATTCTACGGGAAAAATTACCCCTAGAAATGACTTGTTCAACCGCATTTTTGAAACTTTAATTTTTACCCCATTTTTGGGGGAAGGGGAAGTATGCCCAAAAAATTAAAGTTTTGAAATTTACTTTTAGCCTAGTTAAGGGAGACGCATATCTGTGTATACCTATGCATACATAAAGCACCTTTACATTCTAAGATCCGGCTCTCCGATTACAATTCTTATCAAACGTCGATATTATTAATTCGTCGAAATCAGGCAGAAATATTTCTCGATATATAGCGGAGGCTTTTGTCCTTCTTCATCTTCTTCTAGACTACGATTACTACTACTACTGCTTACCACTACCTCTTCTTCTTCTTCTTCTTCTTCTTCGACCGAGAAATACCACGAGGTAAGGCAATTAATCATATTTCGAAAATCATTCCACGCTGCGAGATCTCTTCGTGCTGATACAGAACCCCAAAAAAGTCCCAAGTCATAGTCTCTTACTAGTAATACACATATTCCAAAGTGCGTATGTGTATATATACCATACGTATACGTATGCGTGGAAAAAAACGACACTATTACAACAACTATCAAAAAGATTTGTAAAAAGTATACCTTATATTGAGAGAAAAATCTATATATGTACATATTATAATATACCTTATGTACTTCTTTTCTATTCAGGCAATCTTTTGTCCCAAAAAAAGAGACGAGAAAAAAAGTAGGGAAAAAAAAATAACTTTGACTCGTTTTGTTCTCGAGCAAACTGGATTTTAACATTACAATGAGACATCTCTTTTTTTTTTAATGGTATTCCACTACTTTCCTGGTAAACCCTTTTTCAGAATATATATTACCAATTTAAATATAGAAATTACTATCGAAATTCCAGTCCCACGATATTTGCATGTTAAGGGGGTCGAGTCACCTACGAAAATAATAAAAATTAAAATCCTTTTTTTGGGGGGCCCTTTAATTACATAACCTCGTCACAAAATATTCAATAATTAATTATTTTTATCCTCGACAAGTTAACAAAGCTTCCACCATTTCATGATCTGGATTTGGTCCAATACTGAGACGTTGGAAATTCCAGTTACGCGGCGATCCACAAAAACTTGCGAAAGCTCGATTCTCCAGCTCAAATTTGAATACGAGCAAGAGCGTGAGAGAGAAAAGTCGCAAAAAATCTGCTGAAATCTCCGCGAGGTATTACATCCAAAGGGAAAAGCCTCAAAGTATGGTGCTGTTTAAAAGCATGGTATTAAATACTTGTTCGAAATAAGTACGTCTATAGCTTTCGCAATTTATTCTTCGCTCCTTCCTTCATTTTTTCCTCCTTCTCCTTCCTCTTCCCTTTTACGCGTTTCGTTAAAAGAGTATAGATAAGCACCAATTCATTTTATTATTATCCTTTTGCAGCACAATTTTATTTGCACACAAAAATCGTTATTCCTTTAACTCGCCTGCGATAAATTTGTATATGTTTCGCCTGCACATATACGTACATATGTGCAATACTATACTTCCCATGTACATTATAATGCTACCCTTCTTCCACTCGGGTCTTCTCTTCTCCGTTTCTTTTCATAATCTTCGTTTTCACAGCCCTTCACTTACAATTACCGATAATTTCGCTCGTCTTTCCCTGTCCGTTTCTTTCACTGTCCATCCGTCCGTCCGTACGTCCATTCGTTTCTTCCTTTATACCTTCATTTGTCTTCAAAAAAATTCACCAAATTTCGGGATTTCTCAAATTCCTGAATTCCAACTTTCTTTTTTTTTTTACCGAACATTGATTCAAAAAGATGAAAAATAGCTGGTCCAGAAGTTTCGCCATTTATTCTTCCAGTTTTCCAGAATTTTTATTCTTCCAGGACAATTTTGCGAAACGTACGCGAATCGTCCTGAAATTGCACGCGCGCGCGTCCGAAGAAGAGCGAGAGAATACGGGGACATTATAAAAGTGGATACGTATTAAAAACACCACACATGTATGTGTATAGAAAGGGAGTTTTTAAATTTCGTCACGTTCAAGTTTAAACACAGTCATCCGCGTCAGAGGGACGGGGAAGACACAACGTCGAAGACAACCATACATATCAAGACAACAAAGAGAACAACCCCCCCCCCCCCCTACTTATTCCTTTAACATTCGCCGGCATACTTTCCCTTTCCGTATTATCATTATTTTTATTAACAGCAATTTCTCATATTCGTTTCCTTTGTTATTCCCACAAATTCCTCTTGAAAAATCAAAACTAATTGCCAGTTACACGCTAATTTTCCGATTCACGTGGGTATGCGCAATTGCAATTGCAAATGCAACGCTCTCACGTCGCTCCGTCTCATGTATATTTATAATACGGGACCTATTCCTATCTTTCCGGGCAACCCTTGTACATTATTATCCCTTTTGCTAAGGTCTTCGCGATCCTTTCTTCCCTCCTCCTTTCTCTCCGCTCCTCTTTTTTTTCCCTCCTCCTCCTCCTCCTTCTTCCTTCGTCCATCTGCAAAATTACGTCATTTCAAAAATTACCCCGTATTCTTCTTCTTCAGTCTCTTTGACCATTTCGAAATTATAACATTCGCAGACACCGTGTGATTTCATCTCTGATTGCTCGACATATTATTGGAATCGAAGATACACCCCGTACATTTTTTTTTTACACACGTTCGGATATAAATATATCGTTCAGAGGATAAATACTCCTTTTTTTCGGGATAATCATTGTATTCCTCCATTTTTGGGACAACGACGGCTGCACCTAATGTAAGACGCTCCGTGCGATCGTTCTTGATTGGGTATTTTCAGAATTCCGGAAAGAAAAAATAAATGGTGAAACCCTTATTATATTTAAAACCCTTATAATTTTGCCCGTAAATTGTTCATGAAATGAAAAATATTTGTCCTAGAGTCAAAATCTGCGATCAACTACTAGATCCGTTGATTTAAAAAAAAAAGAAAATAGGAGCATAGGGTGGAGCCATCGCTGGACAAACGATTCGCTTAATAATTGATCCAATCTAATCTCGAATATGGGAATAACGCGTATGGGGCAAAGAATAACAACGACAAGAATAATAATATGTAATAATCGAAAAATAAAGGAGGAAAAAAGAAGGAAGATCGGAGGGAATAAGAAGAGCAAAGGGAAAGAAATGGAAGAAAAAGAGGAGGAAGAAAGAAAAATGTTTTGATGCAAGAATAAGGTTTGTGCATCAAGTGTGTGCAGCAGGTAGAGATGGGGAACGAAAGCAAAAAGGAATGATAGTAAAAAGGGAAAAAAGGGAGGGAATAAAAACAAAAGGGGATTTGAAAAAACAAAAAATACAAAAAGGGAGAATATATAGTACCATGCGAAGGAGAGGAAGAAAAATGGAGGAAGGAGTAAAAGAAAAGAAAGGATATCGCGATACGATATATACCATAATATCGCGGTTTATACCCAAGGGTCTGTCTCTTTTCAAATAATTCAAAAACCGGCCGATCGAACATATATTTCTGGGGCTGAGAGCGGAGAGGATATCTCGCAGCTCCTCGCACCGTGTAATTATCGTACGCGAAGGGGGCCTCTTCGAAAACCCCTTTTGAATCACTGAATGTCTCAGTGACGCTCAACTTTGCCGTCCGATCCATGGAAATCAACCTCGGCAAATTGCGAACCCTCCATTCGCAAATTTTTCGATTGCAAAATAGAGCCAATTTTTAAAAAACGATATAATGAAAAAATTGATATTTTTTCCAAAAAAAAAAATGTAAAGCCGCGAAATGTTAAGTTGCGAAAATTTAAATTCAATAAAAATCAAAATAAATTCAATTAAAATCGAAAATGTTTCTGTTGCTCGAAACGAAAAATTAATTTTGAAGAATTTTCCAAGTCGAGTGGCACGCATCGACGCAAAACGAAAAAACATTTCGAATTTTCGAAAATAATCCGTTAAACGTTTTTGATAGAACGTGAAACCCCTTGAAAAAAAAAAGTACGATTAAAAGTTTCTCATAGGGTTTCACGACTGCGAGATCCTCCATCGGTGTTCCATCATTAGACATTTTCACGCTGTTCATTTAATTCTTTCATTCAGACTGATGGATGGATTTTGAGTGGAAATCAAGCAGAGCCGGGCCATTTTCAAACCCCTTTTCCTTACGCACACGTATATACGATTTTTGGTCGACGTTGTTTTTTCCCCGACTCCTTCCATCATTTTTTTTTCCATTTTCAGAAAGATCGAGGATCGGAGCACGAGGTATACGTTTATATAAATACGTTCCACGAGGAAACGAACCACCGTATACCTTATAAAAATTCGGGAAAAAAAGTTTAACGAAGTGGAGAGTTCCGCAGGTATAACAACATTTTTTAGGAGTCAATAAAAGGCGCGAATGATTAATCGATTTACACATTTCGTTCTTCCTTCAAGCGGACGAAGGTAGGCTACGTGTCGTGAAGTGCTTCTCATGGATTCCGACGATTAATTCCAACTGCAGTTGTCGGGACGTAGGATTTTCCCGTTCGAAAATTTCACGTTTTTTTTTTCTCCCACGACTCTCGGAAATCCAAGGATTTGTATTTTCACCTCGATTCCAAAAGCATAATATAAAAATTGTTCCATTTCAATTTCGGTTCGTTTTAATTTTCTTTTTATGTAAAATAAAAATTGAAATAGCAAATAAATAATTGCGATGGAAATTGGGATTTTCTTCTTTCCCCAAAATCCCAATTTTGTCTCGGCTCGTAAACTCGACCTCGCCGAAATTTCCCACGATAATGTACACGCGCGTTCACGAATGTGTTCCCAAATTTAAAAAAAAAAGAAAAAAAAAAAAGAAAACATATATAGAAACAAAAAAATTAAGGGTAAGGTATTATAGCCTTAGGTACACTTTGCTCCAACTGCGGGGCGTTTAACCCCCTTCGACTTCCTTCCACGAACTTTGCATCCCTCGTTTCTTTTTTTTTATCGGCGACTGTATCCCTAAGGACTTCCGGTTTTTCTTAAAACGGCGGTGCATATGATAAAAAGTGGATTCTTCCCATCGACTCGCGAGAGGAAAGGGGCAGAGGGTGCGTGTGTACGCTTTTAACGGGAGAAAGGGATTTTTTTTTTCGGTGCCAGAGTAAAAGACTTTCACAAAAAATCGTATCGTGTTCCAAATTTAACCATTACTAATATACAAAACTCTTTCCTTCCCCCTCCGCCTTTTTTTACAGCAGGATTTGGGAATATGAGATTTTTCGGAAAGGGTGCATATGCGCCTATATCACGCATACGCGTTACGGAGGTATGCATATGAGGCCTAAGCATAGATTCGTCTATAAATAAAAATAGAGTAAGTACCTACGGAGTAAAGGCAATGTGTTGCTCCATTATTCTTTTTTTTTATGACTTTTTATAAGTTGTGGGATTAGTTATGGTTTAATGCAACGTTATTTTTGTCCTCCGACTTTTTCGTAATTCCGAAAGGTTGGAACTCCCCTTTAGAGCTCGAGGTTTGTTCGTGCTCGATTTTTCTTTTACGTATAAAATAATTACACGAATTAATTTTTTCTTTTTTCAACAAACGCGAAGGTTACGTAACGTTCCCCGATGATCTACAATTTTGCAGTTCTCTAAATTCGTTCCAAACCCTTCCTCCCCTTTTTCGCCAACAATTTCGAAACCGATTCTTTCCTAAAGAAATTTATTTCTGTTTTTTATGATTATTTATTTATTCTTCGAACTGGAAATTCTATTTGAATACGAACGATCCAGTCCACGTTGTTTCCCCTCGAGGTTCGAGTTTCGAAAAAAGTTCTGAAAAATAATTGGTTGGTAAAAAGAACTTTGTTTAGTGGCACAAAAGAAAAATCTGGTTGGAAAAAGCAGACACGCGTGAGTGTTCAATCTGTTTGTGTAAATTTCTTTGGAAATAAGAGTAGGTTCAAAAACATTATAAACTGTATGTCTGGAACTTCAAGTTCCAGAATGAGAGATAAGAGAAGATGAGAAAGAGCAGACACATCGTTTTAAATAAGACAAACAACAACCAGCATCATAATCCTTCGCTCTCCCTCTCTCTTCCTCTCTCGACTTTTTTCCCGTCTTTCTCTTTCTCTTACATTAGGTTCGGTTATTGGTAAAAGCAGTAACACACATGGCCCTTCCTTACCTTCTTTATTCTCTTATCTCCTTCTCTGTATTTCATTTTAAACGTTATTTTCGTTCATAATTTTAGAGAAATCCTCAAAATAAATTGGATCGCGATAATGTAGTATTTCTGGTCGATGAACCCATTAAGAGAATCATCTTTTTTTTTACTATATCCACGCACGCACACACCCGTGCGCGTATTATTATTGATGTAATAAAAAAATCACACCAGTCAAATCACTATCGATGCAAAAGAAGCGGCGAGGTATTGGAAAACACTTACTATTAATACTTATTCGTAGAACGAGTAACGCATAAGACGGAATTTCAAAGCAGACGTTTTATAACAATGTCATTTGGCGATAATAATGACGTTACTTTCGATGACTTTTCAAATATTATTGGGCACCGAATTCAACATCAACAATTCAATTTGTTGCAACGTGACTAATCTCTCCGGTATGTCCAAACAAGTGCGGCGTAACGCTTCTCCCGTTGGCTTATTAATAATTACCACGGGTATCGTCAAATAAGTATCTTGTTGATACATTCCATGAAAATAGCATCACTTCTTACGAAGCTGATTGTGAGCTTCGCGAAGTTCGATCCTCGGTCGTTATCGAAACTTACGAATATTGCTTTTTCAAAATCAATCGACGGCGATAAATTGCCAAATTAATTGCCAGTGATTTACAATTAACGACGAAGCGGAGATTAATTGAAACTTTCGAATTTGCACGTTTTTGCGATAATCCGAAAAAAAATTCGGAAACCGAAATTCTAATTTTTGATGCAACAAAAATTGATTCCCTCAAATTTGGAAATCTTCCAAATATTTTTTGTTCCTGAACTTTGATTCCGTAACAACAACAAAAACAACAACAAAACACCCACTTGTTTTTTTTTCTCCGTTTCTTTTTCAATGCATCACCGAAAGCCGCGTGTTATTGAAAAACGTGACCGTGTTAGAATTTTCAAGATTTCCATGGGGGTGATTTTATTTAAGATGAAGAGCAGGAAGAAAGGAAGGAGGGAAAAAGGAAGAAAAAAGGTTTCTTTTTAAAGATCGTGGATACGCATAAAACATGTATCTATGTATGTATATCTAACTGCACACGTACATGCGTTATGTGCATACATACGTGTACATCTATACATGCATGTGTATACGGCACGTAGCTTCTCTTTACGTAGAGATCGTGTTAATGCAAGAAGAGAAAAGGATCTTCTTCTTCTCTCGTATACCCTCTTTCTCCCACGCTCCCACATTTATTGTGACACGTAGAAGAAGAGGGCTCCTCTTCTTCATCTTAAAGTCAGAGTTCATTGCACCACCTTCTTCTTCGTCAACTTTTTCTATACGAACTTGCCCTTATTCACCCTTTTCCCCCCTCGTACTTTCAATTTCAAACTTTACGATTGCAGTTGCCCTGATTTTTTTTTAGTCACTTTCCGTATCTTCCTTCCTTCCTCTTTCCTTATTCCTCGTATTTCCTCTTTCCTAATTTCCCACCAAAATTTTTCGACCCCATTAGTTGACCGAAAAATCTGTGTTTATCATTTGTTACTAATAAATAAATAAATAACGAAAAATAATTTGGGATTCCTCCTCCGAGTCGAAATTGGCGGTTGCATTGTCAGAAATTCCAAGGTCCATCCTCCTTCCCATGTAAAAACGAATAACCATCATTTTTTCTGACGGCACACGGTTACGAACGCACACACGAGCGTGTATTACAGGTGATGAAAACAAGATCGAAAAAAAGAAGACCGAGTGCATTCAAATGCACCCGAAGAAGCAACAAAAAATGAGAGAAGGGTGAAAAAAAAAAGAAAAAATTCGCGGGGTTAATGTCATTTTTAATAGCGTCAACGTACTGTGGAAAAGAAAAAAAAACTGTTTCGGTTTCACATATGAATTTCTACCACACACTGGAAATTTTCTACACATGATCGGAGCTGATTTTCATCCATCAAATTTTCTGTGTCCCGGTTTCCTAACCGTGACTCAAACGTATGCTGACGTACACGATCTAATCGTTTCTGCTCATATAGCCAGAAAAACTAAAGTTCTCATATACATTTCAAGCGGACAGACCCGAGCCCGTGTGTGCGTGCGCGTATAAATGCGTAAAAAACGAAAACTACCGTCACTACCACTGACGCGATTCTCGAGTAGTTACGGATTGCGCTTTAGAGAAATCCATTTGTCATTCTAAAAAGGGGGTAAAGCGAAGAGAGGGAGGGAAAGTTCTACGCGTCTTGTGAGAATTCAGCTCCTTTTTTTACGGACAAACCTTTTTCTCCCTCTTGAGTTTTAATCGTCCTTTTTTTTTTCCTTCAAAGGATGAGAATACCAACTGTTGGCCCCTTATGTCACTTTTATTTCCATATTTTGGGAAAAATTCTCGAGGGAGGGAAGGAAGGAAGAAAGTCACGGAAAAATTTGCCATTTTCCCAGGAACTGTAATTTTTTTTTTTTCGTACAAAACTGATAAAGTAAAAACCCGATAATTTTTTTGACGCCAAACTCGCGGCTGAGATTTGACACGATTCTCGGCGTGTCTAAATTACAAAAAATTGCAGCTATATATTCCTTTCTACCTGAAAACCGCACATTAAATCCCGTTTCTATGTTTGACATAAATTTGAATAAGAAGATTCACCCCAACTGTTTACCATTTTTCACGATATTCTCTCGCACATTCTCTCCGTGTCTTTTATTAAAAGCTCCCCAAAACCAGTAACGCATCCGTATACTAAACTATAGACCTTTCAACCCTTGGATTTCTCCTGTTTCTTTCCGCACTCCTTCCTCGCATTATACCCTTTCGCCGGGACAGTCTCGCACTTAAACATTATACACATAATAACGTAAAATCCTTTTTATTATTATTCTCTTTATTTTCTTTTTTGTATATATTTCTTTCCCAAGGGGTTAAAAAAAGGTCTCTCTCATTCTGCGTTTCCTTTCTCTTTCCACCACTTTTTTGTGCGACCCATGTAAACTTTTCTAACGTCAAATTAGAATTTCCTACGGACCCCGTCGCTTTCGGGTGATTGAAATTTTCATTTTCACCTGGACTGCCGGGGCTGGCTCTTTTTCTCTCTTCCTCCTTTTTTTAAATAACTCTTTTACGAATTTAACCCTTTCTCCCCTTCTCGATTCCTACCCCTTCTCTAATTTGAAATAATTTGAAAGTAAACCGTCGTTATTCTTTTTTTACGCCTTCCATTTCTGCTCAAACTCGAAACCCTTTCCTTTCTTCGCGCTCGTTCGCTCCTTAGTCACCCGGTAACGTTTTACCGAATATCAAAAATGATCGAAATCGAATAAAAAAACCTAGCATTTTTAAAAAGTAAGAATTTTAAACTCTTGGATTTTCATGAGAATTTATTCATAAATTTTTTTTTGTTTAATTTTGAAAGAGTGAGGTCAATTTTGAAGGTTATTCTATTACTCGTTCGTCGCTTGGATATACAGAAAGAGGATTAACGCGTACTTGTACACGAAGGTACCTATAATATCATCTTCTCTCCTCTTTCTTTCTGCCTGGAAACGGAGGGATGAGAGGAGGAACAACAATAGCCCGGTACGTACATACGAAACCGACACCGTCATCCAACTATACAGGGACTAGTGGAAGAAGAATCATCTTCTTTCTTGGAGGAACTTTTAGCTTTAGACAGTATCAAGGATCTAACGTCAAACTTGATGTTGGATAGAATACACACGGAATGGGATAGAAAAGGAGGAATTAGATAAAAAACGAACACGAGGAAAGCCAAGGAAACATGGTCTGCGTGTGTATGCGTGTGTGTGTGTGCGTGTCATAACTGTATGAAAATCTGTAAGGAAAACACAGCTGAAAATGTGTAAAAAGGAACTTATTTCGTCTCCTTTCTTCGAAACACGAATCTCATTCTTAGGAAACGCACGAACGACGTCTTACGCAATTTTTTTTTTCTTCCCTTTTCGTCCCATCAGTGACAAATAAAAATCCTTCCGAATGGATAAAAAAAAAAAGAAAGAAAGGGTTTACGATTTCCTACCTGCTTGGCTGTTTTTACTTCTCGGGTTACTAAAGACCAAGGAAATCCAAAAAATTGCTCAACGCAACCCCTATTCTTGGGATTCAATAATACTTTTTTTTTTACCCCGTTATATTCCCAAACACTAATACACTCACCCCAGCGGGATCATGAACACCAACATCATCATCATCATCATCATCATCATCATCATCACCATCATCACCATCGTCGTCGTCGTCGTCATTTTTACCTTTTCTTTGCCTTGGAATCCATTCCACCCCTTTCTCCTTTTACACAAAAATCATTCTTCCCTCTCTTTTCAGAAACTCGGCTCTCTTTGTCGCACACTCACACACGCTTCGCTTTGGAAGACCCTTTCTTTTACCGATACTTCCACTCTCGAAGTTCGCTCAAAAAAAAAAGAAAAGAAGAAAAAGAGAGAAGAAAACTTTTGGGGGTCCTTAACCCCTTTTTTCCTCGTCAGCTGCGCAACAGCTGTATATCCCAAAAAACGGGAGGAGTCTCCTTGATTTTCCACTATAACTGTTTTTTTCGCTCTCCTTCATACACTGCCCCCCCCCCCCCCCAAGGTTTGTAATTTAAATATTGGAATAACGTAAATACAAATAAAGGTAAATCCTTGGGTACTTCGTTTTCGCTTCATTGTAAATATGCGACATTTTAGTTTTGGTAAATTCGCAAATTCAAATTAATTAATTTGAATTTTTAACTTCCCACTTTTTTAAATTCCAAATTTCGAATTTTCGAGAGTTTTCGATTTTAACAATTTTTATAAACGAAATTCATTGAAATCAACTGCAGATATTTTATTAAAAAATATAAAAAAATTGATTTTTTTGGTAATTATATAGAAAAGCATAGACCTCACCGATTTCCATGATTTTTAAATATGTTCTAGAGATGTACGTTTTAACAACTTTTTAGTTAAAAAATAAAAGAGCGAATAACGAATGAGAGGAAAGCCTTCGAGAAGATGAGCTTTTATGTCTCATCGGTATGTAATGACCGTCACAAAAGCGTATCGCGTGCGAGCTAATGAGAGTAATCACTTAATACAGGATATCGGCACCGACATCGCGTGAGAAGATTTACATGTGTTTATACGTTAAAGGAGAATCAATATTTTTTCGGCTTTTCAAATATTCAAGCCAGAAGATAAAAGAATCTTGGTTCCGGGTGAACCAGAGTCACTGGAAAACCGAATAAATATGAAAAAAAAGATACGATAGATTATTTTTAATATTGTGTAATATTACGGATTATTTTGAAACTTTGAAATCCAAATTCTAAATTCTATTTTTTTTTAATTCTTTAGAACAAATTTACGATTTTTCAAAATTATAAATTATTTTGAATTATTACAAAAAAATTAATTGATTCATTGAAACAATAAGTTTTCGAGATACAAAAATTTCAACTCCATCTCACCGTATATGTATGTGTGTGTGTATACATAAATGCGTCGGATATCGAGGACTTGTGCCCGTCTGCCTCGACGAGGGTAGATATGCTCCAAAGTTCCAAGTTTGTCATTCGTCCGAACAAAAGAGAGCTCCATAAATCAATTAATTTTGGCCAGTTCGATATATAGTGGGCTAATTTAAATTCTTGCGGGAGCCTTTGAAATTATTGACGAATGAAAAAGCGCCAAGGAGTGACGGAGATCGAGAAACTATACCGATGTGCAAGGAAGAGACATCGTGTCCCCGCCATTCTTTCTCTCTCTCTCTCTCTCTCGCGTTGAAGTCGCTCATCCCCGAAACTCTAAATTACGTTGACAACAAAAGCAGCGAGAAACGAGAGAGCCGCGAGGGGAGGGGGAAGGAAGAAAAAGAACATTCGGTATCCAAAGACAAAGAGAAACGCATCTATGCAGAAGACGCCACCTTAAATATTTCCGATCGGATTCCGAATGTTACTTTCGGTTATCTCCCTCCCCCTAACCCCTCGTGACTCCACTCCCTCACGTGGTGTCACTCAAAAAATGGCCTCCATCTAACTCTCCCCCCTGCCCCTCCTTGCGCTACCCTCCTTCGATTATTCACTAATTTATTGCTTGAATTGCGTAGGGTAATGGAAGTTGTCGGGATCCCGTTACTTGTGTATGCAACTTACTCGGTGACGAGTCCCTTTGGTTTTCATATTTCACGGAAATGCACGAATACCGAGAAAAATAAGGAAACTCCTCACCTTAGCATTCCTTCTGCGATAGACGAATTCCAGCAAATTCCCCTTATCAGTCTCTTTCTGTGCTTGTTTACACTTTCAGTTTCGTTTCACACTCTTGAAAGAGTACATGCACACACACACACACACACACACACACACACACACACACACACACACACACACACACACAAGGAAAATTACTGTATTTGTTTAAACAGGAATTAAACGAGTTCCGTCTATTTATTTAAACTTGAAATCACTCCATGCGATACACGGATTCGTATTTGTAAATATGTGAAAACAAACACTCGATTTTATTTACGAAGGCGGTACCCCATTCGCTCTGTACCTACTTTTCATTCGAAAAAACCGATATAAAAGATTCATTGGTCTTATAGTTAATACTTACTGTTATTTTAATATTTAATATACTCGTTTACGCGGTGGAAACGTATCGAGGGCCCAACGGTTATTGATACCGGCAACCGGAAGTAGGTTCCTCTTGAATAACGCCCTTACGATGGCCGTACCTCTCCCCCAACCATCCTCCATATCGCGATTCTACTTCCGATGTTACTCGAAATTGCAACTAATTGTAAGTCCAATTAATTTCGACTTGTTATACCTTCGATCCTATCGAATGCGGACGAACTATCGAAAGCAGACGGAAATCGTTAATTTTCTAAAATTTTTTTAAACGAGAAATGCGAAAAAAGAGAAATTTTGTATAAATATTACTAGCATTGTGGCTGTTGTTAATATAATTACTACTATTAGTTAGAAATAGAATGGTGTAAATATAGTTACAGTAGATATATATTTAAAACCTAATTCGCGTTAATTCCTAATCAGGTTTATTTATATTTTTGGTATTATCATTATTGTTTATAATATCGGCATTGCAACTAAAACGTCAACTAACTTGAACCGAACTAGTGCCGAAGTGAACATGATACTGCGCATTAGGGGTCTCTTTTCATGCAGCGAAAAAAATCCCCGGCGCGAAATCACGTGACATCATTACTTACATTCAAATTTTCAACTTTGAGCGCGACTAACCGCGAACGTTCGAATTTGATTAGCAAAGTTAGAAATTTCTACAATTACATTTCAGTAACGCAATTAACTGAAATAATAATAATAATATGTAATGTATAAAATATATAGTAATACAATATATAAAAGTAATAATATTTAATAATAATAATAATAATAATAATAATAATAATAATAATAATAATAATAATAATAATAATAATAATAATAATAATAATAATAATAATAATGTAGGATAATAATAAAATAATAATCCACATACGAATCTTCCCTCCGAGTTTAGCATTACCCGTGGCGCCACCTAGTGCTCAGAAGCTACAATTAAACTCGAACATTTTTCGAATTCACAGATTCTGCGATACTAGTATTTTTTTTTCTTTAAATAAATACATTTCTAATGTTAGTGTTCAATATGATTTGGTGTTAATTAAACCTATTTCGATTCTATTATCAATTATGAATTAAGGTAAAATAAAATATCAGCAAACAACGGCCGGCTTCCGATAACTTGGAGGTTAAGTGGCTAATCTTGACATGCAATTGTAACCTTGCGGTTATGAATCTCACGTAGGTCATGTCGGTTCCCTAAAAACCATAAAAAAATAATTAAATAATCAATAATATTAAGCAATTTCGCAACATGATACTTTTGATTCTTTTGCTCAACATTCTCGTTTCCGCTACTCCAGAATATTGCGACTCTATCGATAACATCGACGAATGCGGATCTCATCAATATTTTTCAAACAAACGGTAAGTCAGATTAACCCTTTCAGCGTTACGAGAACCGATAACCGATTTTTGCAATGTTTAGAATTTCTACGTTTTTTTTAGTATTTTGGGTGTGATTTTTTTATAATTATGAGACATTTAGATCTAGCGAAATTTTGAATAGAAATGATACATGTTTTTTTTTCTGAACATAGGTACATTCTGTACGATGTAAACCCACCAGAAGGGTTCAATTTGCGAAGAGACGTGTATGTGCGAGTAGCGGTAGCCTTTAAAAAATGGGTAAAAGAGTATCCAGAATATGACTGGCGACTTGTTTTACCACCTTGGGGTAATTTTTTCTTCATCTTTTATTTCAGAGCAGTAATTGACACTGGAACCACCGAACTAGTCAAAATGACTGATTTTTTCAAATAAAATATATTATGATGTTCAATTTTTGAGTATGAAAATAACAGAAAAAATAAGAAATCCAGACAATACATTTATTTTTGTCGTCAGGTAAATTGAATCACTGGAGAAGTTTAGACGCGGGGGAGCAAAATCGCTTACCATGGAATTTATTTTTTGATATCCCTAGTCTAAATAAATATATCCCTGTCTTAGAAATGCACCAATTTCTGAAAGGTAGGCTTTGGTATTTTTGAAAATGCAGCGAAATTAAGATAAGCTTGTAATCGGTATCGTGGCTTGACTTTAGTTCTCTCTTTTAGAATATCCTGCGACTAGAGAGAAAAGTACCGAAATAGACCAGGTTTATATTTTACAAAATGACAAAGAAATGTTTGAGACTGGGATTTTTGAGAACAAGAACATAGTCTTTCCTTGCTCTCCGAAAACGTACGATAAAATTTCGGACGATTCGTACTCAGGATTTTTTTGGGGATTTCATAATATTACCGCTAGAAAGGTCGACTGTGATATTTTCCATGGAACCGCTTCGGAACTCAAAACAAACTTGAAACCTACTCTGTATAGGTAATCGAATAATTTTTTCGTGACTGGACGAAAACTAATTTTTAAGAAAATGTAATCCCAGCTAATTAGAGAATCCTCTTTTCGTACAGATCGGTGATGTTCGATCATATGGAAGTTGCCTTACACGATAATTACGGTTCGCGAGAGTATTGGAGAGCTCGGCGAAGTATGAGATACAACTCTGAATTACATCGAGTTGCCAATAAATTTAGAAAAGAGTATTTAAACTCGGACGACGCCAATGACTCTACGAACCGTATCGGAGATTGGACCAAGGAAAAAGTATTTACTTCCTCTTTACCTTTCTCGAAGAATTCAAAGCAGAATTTTCTACAAAAGCTCGAAATCTTTCCAGAGTAGGAGAGACGCGATAGGTGGTCCCTATATTTCGGTACATTTACGAAGACGCGATTTTCTCGTCGGTCGATCGAAAACGGTACCATCCTTGGAAAGCGCCGCTTTGCAATTAAGGCAAAAATTGCTGACACTTAAGCTCGACACTATTTTTGTTGCTACCGATGCCCAAGAAGATGGTGAATATTTGCGCTTTTAAAATTGAATAATCGAGGAATGGTATTTTTTAATTCGAATTTTTTTTCCTTTCAGAGTTTCATCATCTTCGGACTCTTTTAAAAGAATTCAAAGTTCTAAAATACATTCCCACGTTAATCGATAAAAGAAAATTCAAAGACGGTGGAATCGCAATAATCGATCAAATCATAGCTTCGCACGCGAGGTAGGCTTGCATTTTTTTGCTCTCTCGTCGAAGCCAAATGTTATTTAATTTGCTTTTGTTCTTCCAGATATTTCCTGGGAACTCACGAATCCACATTTTCATTCCGAATACAAGAAGATAGAGAAATCATGGGATTTCCCAGTAACTCGACGTTCAATCGACTTTGTTCGGACAAAGAAAACAGTTGCTCTCAACCGAGCAAATGGGAAATAGTTTGGCAACGTTAGAGACCTTTCTTTTAATTTCAACCATTTATTTCCTTAAAATAGATACAACTACAAAATTCCTTTACAATTCTCTTTTAAGTTCATTTGACTTCCGGTTCGCGTTGATGTTCTTTGGAAAGAACTTCTCGTTGTTTAATTTGTTGCAATCTCAAGGCTCTTTTCTGAAAAGCGAAAATATTACAGGCAAATATATTGAGAAATGTATATTTCCTTTACTTCTAAGATAAAGCGTACGATCATGATTTTTATCATTTGTTGCCGCCGAAACGTTTGAAATTTGACGATAACGTCTGAAATGTCGATACCAAATAATAGCGAGTCTCTTGAGTATCAAAAATTGGTATCGGAATGATTTACCTTCGGAATATGCCAAAATTTTAAACGACAAAACATTAAATTGCAGATTTTTTTGATTACCTTCAACTTTGCGGTCCTCTCGTGTATCGAAACCATTTCTTTCTTGATATTTACAAGTTTTCTTTGATAAATTTTCACAGTTAGAAACTGTAAGCAAAGGGAAGAGTAGATTATGATCTTTTATACTTGCATTTAATTTGTATGTGATTGAAAAATGTGACGTAATTACCAAATCGTTAAGTTCCACATCTTCCTGAACTTGACTCAATTTTTTATTCTCGACTTGCATTCGGGAAATCAGCGATTCTTGCTTTAGTCTAAAAATATTTTTTTTCTCATCAGAAAAATATATAAGAAAGACTGAATGTTTTTATCTTGTTGACAAAAGTTTGTCAATTTTTATATACGAAGCAGCAAAAAGACAAATTTTATTGTCTTCATAATTTTGTAATTAAAAACAGACAAGAAAATAAATATTAAATATATGTGTATAAAATTATTCAAATGTTGTCAGTTAATTTTGAAGAATTCCTTCAATCGGTAAAATAGTGACACAATAATATCGATTAAAATGAATATAAATTCGAAACTTGTTTAAGAAAATTGATCGCTTCAAATTAAATTCCTTTTTAATTCGTCACAGGACGAATTTAATAAAATACACGTTAAAATCGATATGAAAATAGACATTACGTCAAATCATTTAATTCCTTTTTGATTTGTTGCAAGGGTGGCTGATAAATTGCCAAAAGCCCTTTGCTCAGCAATTCGGTAGTTTTTGTATAGTCACCGAGTACAGCAGGTTCTCTAAAAACAAAAGACAATAACAATATATATCTATATATCCACAAAAATAAATAAAATTGTAGGTTATGTTCGAGAAATTCGTCTTACGTATCGTCATTTTGACTTTGGTTAGTTTGAATTTTCAGCACATCCGATTCATCGATATCCGTCATCATTTTTAAACGCTTTTTTTATAAATAAATCTCATTGACGTAACAATTTAAAATCGCATTTGTAGGTTAGGAATTGCACTCTCTTTACGTAAACTACATCACTTCGACGGTAAGTCCAATTTTACTATTTTTTCATGGATTTTAATTCGCTTCTTACTTATTCTAACGTTTCCCTTTAAATGCAGTTTCATTAGTTACGAAATGGAATGTATTTAGTACAGTTGCGTTCTTAGTTGTTATTATTATTTTAAGTAACCGTGGTTGGTGAAACGTAGTCTCTGATAACACGCCATTTCTCTGACAATCTCGTGACGGTATGGTGACACTACTGATAATTGTACTTTCTTTTTTTAAAAATATTTTTACAGGTAATAAGTACCATATTCAACATTTAAATATTAATTTTTAAATGTTGAAAATACTTGTTGAAAAATTGAAAATATTTGAAAGATTGGGAAATTTTTGAATATTCATATTTTTGAGTAGCTCAAAAAGATTTTCAAACTCTGGGTAATTTTTATACATTAAAAAAATTGTTTACAGTTATAAGAGGCGATTTCCCTGAAATTCTTCTAAATTAGGATAAATGTTAACACGACAACTAAGAAAAATTGGAAAGAATCTGGTAAAATGTAATCGGTATCCATTTTTATTGCTATGGTACAATTAAAATAAATTACATCGTACATCATAATTTCTCGCTTCATTAGACACTTAATAGATATCTAATGCGATTCGTATATTTGCCAATTATTGTATTACTCGTCTTCTCTTTTTTGTTACATCGACTTATTACTCTTTTCAGTTTAGTAACTCGGAGAATGCGACACGTTCTCTCGCAAAAAATGTATTTTTTTTTTCCACATCACATATCAATTAACAATTAATTTATTACATATATTTATTTTCTTGCTTGTTTCGGGTAACTTTAATATTCTTATGAATCGATTCCTCCGATATCCCCAGATAGCAAAAACTACAATCGAAGTACATAAAGCTCAAAAATGATGTTCCATCTTAAAAAAGATACCTGAAGAGTTTTTTTTTTAGAAACGAAAAGATAAATTCTGATAAAAATGACGAATAATGTCAAAGGAATTTTTTCGATATATATCAAAATGATAAATAACATTTGTCTGCTCTTATATCGCATATCCACTTGGTTTATCAAAGCGGCAGTTGTTTCGACGCGAAATTAACTCCTTCCGGATGCTAACGTTTTAATCAAAATATTTGTAAATATTGGCGATAAAAATAACTGATTATTTTTATCAAATCATTGCGAAAAAAAGATGACCTGAGAAATTTGTTTGTTACAGTTTTCTACCTTCGTTACAGTTTTCTGTAATTATTGTACATCTTTTGTATATTTTGTTCAGATAATCACTATTTTTTTCTAACAGATGCAAGGCTTTTTCTGTAAATATATATTCTGTTAAATATAAATACGTTTAAGAGGACATAAATATCATACAACTTGTATACCGAAAGGTGGATTCTCAATTTCTTCGTAACTTTTTAAAAGATCTATAAATTATTATTGTAACTTCAAAATTTTGAATTTTCAAGTACATTTCTCTTTTTACCTTTAAATACTTAAACTATTTTCCGGTTTTAAGTATCCGAAAACTAAAGAACGCGATATCATATGCTATTAAATCCCCTTAAAGTCAAAGGAACTGAACTCAAAAAGAATGTTGATTATTTCGATAATATTTCAATATCAAAACCCGATCTTTAGAAAGCGAAGTTCGATATTAGCTCTAATATCGGTTTTTTTTTCATACGAATCTCAATTCGTCTTGGATTAAAAATTAGCCAAAAAAAAATCGACCCGATATATACGTTTCTATATATCAAAGTCCCGTTTAACTCCTGAAAAACTCGTTAAAAATATTTTTGCGACAGTTTTCCCCCAGAAATAAAAATGAATTTGCATCATATCCAAAATTGTTGATCACCTACAAAACTGAAAATTCGCTAAAAAATTGTTCCTCCTACGAACGCGAATGTTTTTACAAAACTGAAAATTCGTACGTTTTTTTTTCCAACGGATCTTCTCCCGCGGTATTCGGCCGATTTTATTTTGAGGAAAAATACCGAGGATAAAAAAGAAATTCCCCAATTTTTGTTCTTCTTTTTCTTCTTGAGATTCAATAATTCTAAAACAAAACTATAAAAAAATGCATAACTGTTATTTTTGGTTTGCAAACTATTTCTCTGTCACAGCATTGTTCAAGTATCGTTATTACTATTATTATTATTTCCTCCTGTTTCTGTGTATCCGCGTTCTACGCAAGACTCCCCCCTTTTCCTTAACTTCCGATCGAAGATCTTATCTCGGAGCTCCGCTTATCGCTCTTCGTATGACAAACGGATCTTCCGAGAACTTTTACGGAAATGGTCTTCCGATAATTGGATTTGAGTTTAAGACCTCATGTATTCGTAATCGTATTCTCGCAACGGCACGAAAGTCTCCTTGATGGATTGCGGTGAGGCCCAACGCAATGCGTAATGTGGCCCACCGGCTTTGTCATTCGTACCGGACATTCTGCTACCACCGAACGGTTGCTGTCCCACAACCGATCCCGTCGATTTGTCGTTGATATAAAAGTTCCCGGCAGTGTATTTCAACTCTTCCAAAGCTCGAACTGCCCATTTCCTGAGAACAAACGAACGAATAAAAAATTGTTATTCGTTCTTTTTTTTATTTGTGTAACTGTAACAGGTTGAATATAAAAAAATGTTAATCTGCCGACATATTTATAATATTGGAATTTGATTTTTCCTGCTTGGAAAAACCCCGATACCAGGAAACACAGAATTTTCGTATTTTGTTCTGAAGTTCTTTGGATTACTTACTCGTCTTGGGCAAAAATGGCTCCGGTCAAAGCATACGGTGTAGAAGATTCAACCAGTTTCATCGTTTCGTCGAGGTTCGAATCTTTATAAACGTAAATAGTTAGAACAGGACCAAAGATCTCCTCCGTCATAATTTTATCCTTGGGATCTTTTGTAACGACTATCGTTGGCTCGACGAAGTATCCACGACTGCAAGTTTTTTCATTAAATTCTTGATCGCTAAGCGATCACTTCTCAATGCTTCTTGAGAATTTCTAAAACTTACGAATCATCGTATCCACCACCACCGATAATCTCAAGATTCGACGACTTCTTGGCATGTTCGATATAGCCGGTTATTCTTTTGAATGCCGTCGCGTCGATAACGGCCCCGGTGAACGTGCTAAAGTCACTTACGTCACCGACTTTTAGCTGATTTCGAGTAGCTACCAAACCCTCTTTCACCTAAAAAAAAGACTTTCGTATGAAATCCGTCAGAAGGGGGATCGAAATTCTCGAAATTCTTCGCGAAAGACGCAATTACCTTTCCCCAGAGAGACTCGGGCACGTACATTCTACTACAAGCGGAGCACTTTTGTCCGTTGTACTCGAATGAGCTTCGAATGGTACCCATAACCACGGAACCCACGTCCGCGCTCGGATGCACGAAATGGTAATTTTTACCACCGCACTCCCCGATCAGTTTCGGGTAGTTCCTGTATTTCGAGATGTTCTGCCCGACTTGCGCCCACAAACGGTTGAACGTCGGCACGGAACCGGTGAAATTGATTCCCGAAAGATAAGGCGAACTCGTGATGGTGTCCCCGAAAACGGGACCGTCGCAGGGGATGAAGTTAACCACCCCCGGAGGTACTCCGGCTTCTCTGCAAATTTTGAAGATCCACCAGTTGGAGAGCAATGCCGTGTCGGACGGTTTCCACAAAACGGCATTTCCCTAAAAAAAGAAAAATTAGCTTCAATCAAAATTTCCGGATTTTTTCACCCTGATCGGCTGTTTTTTGAAAATTGCCAAATAAATTATTTTACCATTAGGGCGGGCGTGTAAGACAGGTTTCCCCCGATGGCAGTGAAGTTAAACGGGGAAACGGCAGCGACGAATCCGTCCATCCCGCGATACCTCATGGAATTGATGGTTTCCTTGCGATTGGGAGAAATCGGCTGGTACTTCAGGGCGTCTTTAACAAAATATCCGTGAATCTTGAAAAAGTCGACCAATTCGGCGGCGCTGTCGATCTCGGCTTGAATGGCAGTTTTACTCTGTCCCAGCATCGTCGAGGCGTTCAAGTATTGTCTGTATTTGTTCGCCATGAGATCGGCAGCCTTCAGCCATATCTCTAAGCGTTTGTCGATGGGGTATTTGTCCCATTCCCGTTGAGCCTTGGTCGCCACGTCGATGGCTTTCTTCACCAAGTTCGGGGTCGCCCAGTAATACTTGGCGATTTTCGCCTTATGGTTGTGTGGCTGCGACGAAAATTAATTTATTAATCAGGAATACCAATTTAGAAATTTCTTCTCTCCCAAATTCCTTCTTTTTTTTAATTACATACCATAACTTGATACTTGCAAAGATCCGTCTTGATCTCCTCGTCGCCGATGACCAAAGGTACTTCTTCGCACTCCTTCGACATCTTGGCCAACACCTTCTCCAACTCCGCCCTCTCTTTACTCCCTTTCTTGTAAGTTAATACCGGTTCATTTTCAAGCGGGAATTCGGGTGGATTTGGCACGGGCACTATTGTACCCAAACATCTCGCCGTCACTCTAGAAAGATACGAGACTCGCTCTTAATCTCTGTGTAATTGTTACGAGTTGACATATTCCTTATCGGTAGGTAAACGTCGTAACAGGTACTCTTGAGTTTGAGATTACGCGTCTAAACATTAAATTTACTCAAGGATCTTCACAAATATTATCTGATCGTAAACAGTCGTTTTAAGTTTATTGACTTACGAACTACCCTTTAGGTAAACAAAAGGATTTTTCAAACAATTGCCTTGGAAACGTTAGATAAAATTTAATACAAAATTATTACCGATAAAAAAGTAAATTTATTGTATTTATTGAGATTGGTAAAAAAGAAATAATTATAAATTATAAAATAAACCCTATCGAAGTTCAGGCTTTTACAGTAACCAATCGAGGATGAAAAAAATTGATCTTTGCGTCTCGATCCTGTAAAATCTTAAAAGTTATTCGGCTGCGATACCTTTCGATTGTTGGGAAAAAATAAATGTTTGTTTACTCGAATCGAGTGGGATGGATTGAGAAAGAGGTATTTTTAACTGCCTCCGTTACTCGAGTTTAAGATAATCTATGAGAATGTAGAAAGTAGCGGTGGGAAAAACAGAGGTGTTATAATAGAGACTTCGAGACAGCACTCGAGAATGTTACGTAAGATCTCGCTGACCCTTATAATGTTGGTTATCGAACATTTACAAAATGTGACTAATGATATGATAACAAAGCTCGATTAGTTTAAATGTCAGGACATACGCCAGACTCGTCCTCTCTTTTTGTTACGAAAGTAGCTTATTTTCATTGTACTTCATTTGTAATGCATTTTAATTGACGCGACTAATCGATCGTTATTGCAATACACTCTCGATAACATTATTAATTATTTCCAGCGATTTCTTTTATACCTATAAAAATATTTCAACTCTATCGGGTAAATTTTTGGAAAAATTTCAAATTTCATGTATTTGGAAATAACATTTGAAAATGTTTGAAGTTTTTAAGTTTGAGTAGTTTATTGCCCCAAACTGCTCTTCGTGTACGCCGCTTCTATGAACCATCCGTTGGAACGGCAACGAAGGCATTGGTTTTGAATTTTCTTGGATGTCGTTGAAATTTCCCTGAATTTAAAGTGCCTCTTGGATGTCTCCTGTAATCGATACGGGTAATTTATGCAAAACATATTCGACGGATATGTCCCTTAAGAAGACAACAAAGGGGCTGTTCCAATAATTGATATACTTTGTTATGAAATTTAAATAACTTCGTCGATAAAATACGATTACGCTCTTATCTCAAAAATGGTCTTGCCTCCAATGTTTTTTATTATTCTTTAAACAATCCATAAATTAATTTTATACGGGAAATGACGAATGGAAACAAAAAATGATAATATTCAAATCATTGATAAGTTTATTTCCTGAAAAAACATTGACCGTTCGAGTGAAATGGAGCAAACTAATACGATCGGTCTTAACGATGCGACCAACGCGTTTATCGGAGTTCTTCATTTTTCTTTCAAGAAATAAATTCATGGACACTTTTGATTATTTATTTAATAAATAAATTTCATTCGAGTCCGTGTATTTAATTCATATTTATGTCGATACACACAAACTAAATAGAAAATTGAAATTTCATTGCAATTTCCAAGTTTCAAATAGAACATCAATTGGATGAAAAAATTTATTTCTTTTCAGCAATTTTCGGATTCCTTTGAAAATTTGATGCAAAAAAATTGTTTCGAATATTACACTGTTGCTAAACATCCATTACACTTGTTACAACATCGGTTTCTTTATTTATATCTAAAAACGTGGCACCTACATGATAATGATTTCTTTCATAACTTTCCTCGGTAAGCCTATGTATATATATAGCATATCGTATATTTCGGTTCGCGATAAAAAAAAAGATCAGCAATAACGAAATTTGTTTTTATCAATTTTAAGGTTAGATAAGTAGAAAGGGAACAAAGAAAGGAGAGCATGAATGACCAAGACCCCACGTCAGACGAGGACGCCTTTCGGCAGTGGAAAATTCCGAAATTAGCATTCATTGAATCACTAATACCAGCCCAAGCGGATCCGCGGCTCTGGGTCTTGTGTCTTTACTTATCGACTAAATAAGTATCACCTGATTGATTTCGCGAACCTTCCCAATAATAGCAGGATACGCCAAAAATAGTAAAGAAATTCAATTTGGAAGATAATCAAAGCAAAGATAACAAAAAAAAAGCTCAAAAAGACACCTTTATAAAAAAAAAGTATGTGTTAACACACACATACACATACGTGCTTGCGGGACAAAAAACAAAATAATGCAAAAATTCGAAAATAGAAAAAAAATTAATTTTTAATAAAAAAAGAAACTATAGTAGAGACACATACACATACATACATAGAGTATATATATATTGAATACTTACTTTTGACTGTTGGCGAGAATCGCTTGTCGACAAAGATTCAACATCGTCCTCGGCTGTTGGCAACTTTACGGGGATTCTCGGATGTTTAATAATAACGAGTTGAATAAAGAAGGCTCGTCTTTTACGTAAGAAAGGAAGGAAGGAAGATATGTCTGTATTCGATAAAAGCCCGCGAGCGAGCGACAAAGTAACAGCAATAGCAATAGCAGCAGCAGCAGCCGCTTGAAAAAGTATCAGAGTTAGAGTTGACTTGAAATTGAAATGCGAAAGGGATTGAACACGAAAAGCCACCTTCGTCCACCCATTCACACAAACACAATGATGACTACAGTTTGATTCCCCGTAGCATACGTGTATGTACAGACGCACGTATGTACCCCACTAAAAAAAAACTCAGGGATGTATGTCACGGTGGGGCAATTTTACAGCGCAGGCGACGGGCCTCCGATTTCTCTCTTTGTCTCTCTCTCTTTATGAATGTGTGTTTATCTCTCTCTCTCTCTCTTTCTAGCAACCGCGTTTTGCCAGTATTTTTAGAAAGGGGATTTTTCTTTGTCGAAAATTTTTTCCCAACATCGTGGAATTCGAGGACAGGTAAAAGAAGAAGGAAAAGTGCGAAAAGTATATTTTTTTGGGGTTTTTTTTCTCCTAATTCCCGGCATGCCACTTCTTTTCAAGGGCACCTCCGAATATCGATTGTTTACTCCGAGCCTTGGACCGAAAACCCGCGAAATTTCGGTGGTTCGAAATAGGAATATAGGGTTTTTGAAAAAAAAATCTTTTTTTTTATTTTTACAACATAAAAATGAATCTGGAAGCCGATGTTTGGCAAAACGTCAAAAATCTTTGAGAACATTTGCAAGATATGAATAACGACGTTGATGCGGTTGGAAAACGTGGACAGTTCAGTTATTATTTATAGAATCGGACAAGAAAAAAATAGATAAAGAGAAAACGAACGAGAAGTCGGTCTCTTGATACGGTTACCTTTCTTTTTTTATCTTCTCCTCGGTTTTCGAAAGATTCGTAATACAATTTATGAAAAATTCAATTATCTTCCTGTTGCATCTGCAATTCTCGTAGAAGATGAGCCCTCTGTTTTTCCAACTCATCTTCCGATAATTCATGATGATCGTTGGCGTCCGGTAATGAACTCTCGCTGTGCGCCGAAGCCCTTCTGTGTTTTTCCTCGCGTCTTCGTCTGTCGGGTGATTCTTCCGACGACGGCAGTCTCGAGTGCGAACGCTAAATGGAAATTCCATTTTTATTTTAGGATTTTAGAAAATATTGATTTTTTTCATGTTGAATTTTATTGAATAATTTTATGGGTGAATTTTTATCCTTAAAAATAAATTTTTGTTAAGCAACTGGTTAATTTCGAAATTGAAGAAATAAAGATTAAACTTGCAACTTACCGAATGGCTTCGACCTCTTTTCTTCTTGCTCTTCTTTCTCTTCGCCCTCCTGGTATCGGATTCCGAGCTGTCCGATTTGCTCAAACCACTCGGAGATCGGGATTTGTGTCCCTTTTTACGCAAACCTTTATCGCTTCCTTCGGATTCCTGAAACGAGTAATATCTTCGATTATCTTATTTTCCATTTAAAAATTTCCAAATTAATGCAATTTATCAAATAAATAACAAAAATAATCATTTTCTTACGCTATGAGACCGAGATCGGGATTTCCGTTTGGGCTTTTTGGTTTTCTTCTTTTTACTCCGAATATGATGGTGACTACAACTTTCTTCGAGTTCGTGCTGGTACTCCTTAAAAATACGAACGCGTTCGCTCTCCAAAGTGATGGCCTTAAAATCCGCTTCCTCCTCAATTTTAGTCCTAACGTCGTCCCAAGTCATTTGATAATCAACGTCCAAGGTTTTCAATAAATTCTTAAAACTCGTTTCGAGTTTCTTGAATTTCCGCGTTTCCTCCTTGACTCTCTCCTTCTCGCGCGCTTCCGCTTTCTCGAGTAACAAATTATACGTCAGCTTCACGTTACCAGCGTCCAACGTCGCTGATTTTCTGTCCTCGCAGACGACCGTTGCGAATTCCTCGAAAGTCGTGTTCACCTGCACTTCGAAATTCTTGTCCTTCAAAATCTCCCGTATTATTTTCTTCTCGTCGTGAAACCGTGATTTCAAGTCCTCGACGTAAAATTTAAATAAATCCAACGGCGTCGATCCCGACTGTCCAAGCATAGCCGAGAATCTCAAGTCTGCCGATAACATTGGGTATAATTCTACCCAGAGTGACATCGACGTCAATTTTCCCTGTTCGTGTAATTCATCCAGCAAACTCTGAAATCGAAAGTCAATTAAATCATTGGAATTATTTCTTGCAAATGATAGAAATTTCTTTTCAACAAATTCACGTACGATAAAACCGTCGCGATTCTTTCGTTCTTGTCGTTTCCTCCGTTTCTTCTCGCGCTCCTTCTCCTCCTCTTCGTCTTTTTCCAGTTGCCTGATGTGGGTTTCAAAAACCAAAATTGCATCTTCCTTGTCCATTTCCAGTAAATGCGCGTCTTCGGCGAACGAGGAATTTTGCAGAAGCAAAGCCTGCGCTTCTTGCCAAGTGGTGCGATACGTGACGTCCGTCATCGTGTCCAAAACCTGCGCCAATTTCTTCGTGTTCCTCTTTTTCAATTGTTTGGCCTCCTCTTTCTCGCGTTTCGCCAAGTTAAAAATCACATCTTCGTAAATATCCCGTCTATCTGAATCTCCAACGGCTCTCCAGACTTCCAAGCCTCCGTACATCTCCTCGCATTTGTAATATTTCGTGGTACTCGACATTCTCTCGTTTCCCAACAAAAATTGTTCCAAATCCTCTTTGGCTTTCTTCAATCTGAAAAATAGAAGATGGTCAAAAATCCCCTCCCATCGAACACCCGTTTTTCCCATGAAAATTGTACAATTTTGGGGGAATCTGACCAAAAAAATCTCATCTCCAACCTTAATCTTTCCTGTTCCCGTTCCTCCTTGAGCCGCTGCGTTTTGTAGGCGTTGAAGGCCTGTTTCCTCTCGTTGAGCTTCTTCATCTGCGGATACCTCGGGTCGCTCTGTATGAGTTTCACCGCCTGCTCCCAGGTAGCGTTCGAAGGAACGTCCCGTTCCTTCAGCAGCTCCTTGAAAGCCTCGATGGCCTCCTTTTTATCCTTGAACTGAATTTTCGGCTCGGGAGTGCTCGTTCGACTGTCGTTGGCCGACCCTTTGGCGGAGTTGCTGTCGTCGTCGGGTTTCGTCGGCGGTGTTGGGATATTTATGGCGGCCAGAGTTGCCGCCATGGCCTGTTCTATCGCCGATTTTCCACCGGATTCGGGAGTGCTCGTCTGCGACACCGTCGCCACGTTCGGAGAATGAAGGGGCAAAGCCGCAACCACGCCTCTGAAAATAATTCTATGATTACTAACTTAAAAAAAAATTAAACCAAGATTTTTTGCATCCAATTAAATTGAAATCGAAGGAAAATCAATATAAACAAAATTATGGAAAAGACCAACGTGTTGGTAGCGTTAGCGACGGCGGCAGCTGACGCGGCAGCCGCTTCTTCGTTGGCGATCCGAGTTTTTAATTCTTCCAGTTCTGGGGGAATGGTCCATCGAGATTCTTTGGTCGTCACGTTGTGATAATAGACTTTCCCATTCTCCGCTTTGTACTCTTTCCACGGGCATTGGGACAATAACAATTCACTGGGGGTTTTTAGTTCGTCCGGTTTCTCCCACAGGGACTGTTTTGTGACGCTGTTGTAGTAATAAGTTCGATTGTCCGGCGCTTTGTGCTCCGACCATTCCGATTTCTTATCGCCGCCGTTGGACGTAGAGACGGAGAGAGCTTCGGTCGTGGTCGGAGCCGGAGGAGGAACTCCCGGCGTTGTGATTTGAGGAGGCGCGGCTGCGAAATTGGATTGAAGTTTCGGTCAAATCAAAGAAATTGGACATTTATCGTGAAAGAGAAACTAAATATTTGTTTACCGATTACTCCGCTTTCGGGGGGAGCTGCCGCCGTTATGGGAAATCCAAAACCCGGCGGTGGAAGAGAAAACTGTGGTGGCATTATTCCAGGAGGACCCGGCGGTAACCCGGGAGGTGGAATGAACGGAGCGGCGGGCATAATCGGAGGAACGAAACTAGCGGGTAGACTGGGAGTATTCGCTGGAAAACCCGCTACCGTGGCCGCAGCTGCTGGAATGCCATCATTCGATGCCTGCAATTCGGAAGGAAATCTAAATTTATTATAAAATTTAGTATCTCAACCTTTAAAGCACCAGGATTTTGAGTATCATAAATCGTATATATTAATAATTTCCCGGTAAACACTGACAGTATCGTCCTTCTCCGTCTTGCTCGTGTTATCGTTATAGCATTTGTCTCTCTCTCTCTCTCTCGAGCACTGCGTTAAACCGGAGTCTCTTTCGAAAGATAGCGTATCGGTTTCTTTGAGGTTAGGTAAACGTTAAACTTGGAACTCACCATTTTTCTTCAGGAAAAAAGGAGCGAATCAACACTTCAAACGTTTTAATTCATCGAAATTTCAGTTTCCACAATTCTGACGTAATGTTCATATATAAATGAAAAAATAAATTTCGGAGTCAGTTCTGCCACAAGTTCTAATCAACAAACTCCGAACAACATTAGGGCTAGTAGTGCGTAAAGATGCTCAGAGATGGCGTTCGTCATTGGAACAGGGTCTAAGGGTTCCTTTTCATGCAGCAACTATTTAGAAAATACTTGAAAATTACAATGTAGCGCTATCTCTCGGCTTTACCAAAAATTTCTAAGGTTAAGGTTCGCGGTAAAGTCGAGAGATGGCGGCATAATGTCGCCGTAGAAATTCAGACAAAGGCCAAAAGATGGCGCCACACTCGCAACATCGACAACGTAAAAATTCAGTTCGTCACCGAGAGATGGCACCACACTCGCAACATCGGCAACGTAAGAATTCAGTTCGCGACCGAGAGATGGCGCCATAATGTCGACGTAGAAATTCAGACCAGGCCCAAAAGATGGCGCCACACTCGAAATATGGCGACGTAGAAATTCAGCCCATGGCCAAAAGATGGAGCCACACTCGCAACATCGGCAACGTAAAAATTCAATTCGTGACCGAGAGATGGCACCACACTCGCAACATCGGCAACGTAAAAATTCAGTTCGTGACCGAGAGATGGTGCCACCTACACAATAATTCGACGCATAAAAAACTGTGATTTCATCGCTTATAAGTGAGATTGACATTTTTATTTCATTAAAAACAGGAAACAATATCATTTTATATTCTGGTTATATAAGAAAATTTGAGAAATTCGATTGCAATTAAGAAGTTTAGATGCACCAGTGGAACTAGTACGGAAAAAACGCGGGAAATTGCCGAAAAAAATGGCGGCTTTGTAAACTCGATCGTGCATTCTTTGTTTACAAATGATTGATTTGTTTATAAGTTGCACAGGTGAGAAGGTAAGAGATGCAGAAAATTGTGCAAAAGGTACACGCAATTGCATTTTAATAACAGCCCTGATTTTGCAGAATTTGTTTGATCGCACTTTTGCGAACCTTTTGAAAATAAAAATAATTCCCCCACAATTTCAAAATTACTTGGTTCTCCAGCTAATAAATAAACTAAATTTCTTTTGGGATTTCAAAGGTTCCATGGAATGACAAATGCCATGGAATTCAACGGCACCGTGGAATGTTGCGGGAAAGTGAACATCAACGACTGGCAATTGAACAAATCCAGTTTGTTCTTACGTGGGGAATTGGAGAACGTTCTTCATCCGAAACAGGAATTTTTTCCAGTTTCGGAGAACATAAACCTGCTGAGTTGCGATATCCCTGCCAGTACGGCGATCCTTCAACTGGGACATTTTACCAAATGTCTCGAGTAAGATTATTACATTTTTTTCTTTCCTGGAAGAAAAATTCAATTCGATGCGAAAAATATTTTTTCGCACTCTCTACTGGTTTCCGTCTTAAAATATTTAATTTATTATAATGTATTGTTGTTGGATATTGTTCTAAGGATGCAGCTGAAACTCTTAAACAGACACGAAAAGTACAATCATATTTCCAGTAAAAAGCAAATGGAAAGCACAAATTTTTTTTCCATAAGAAGGATGGTCTCCAGCTTCGTTATTTATATTCGACTTTATATGAACAGGTAAAACAGTCAATTTTTTATTTCTTATTTATTCTTACTAAAAATATATACGAGTCTTTAATTATAAAATATACAATTTTTCAATTAGGAATCTAGGAATTTCCAGCTGAAATTTTATTAGTAATTGTAATAAAATTTACCCTCATCGAATTCAACTTTTTTAGCATCCAGTGGGATTACAGTTGCTTGAAACCATTAAATCCAGACATCGAGGAAGAGCTGATAGAGCTTATCGCTACTATTAAACGATTTTTAAGCCGATTACGAAACATACCGGATTCGACGTTTCATTATGCAGCTTCAAATTTAGGAAATAAGGTATTTTACTCGTATCGTGTAAAATTCGAACTAAGCAAAATTGTTCTTGGATCAAATTCAGAAGAAAGCGTTTCTTTGTTTCAGTGTACCCAACCAGAATTTCACATGTACCACATGCACTTAGAGTTACGGTGGTTATTGTTAACGTTAATATACTCTCGCCGTGACGTTCCATGGCAATCGTCCGCTGAAATCGAGTTGGAATTCGATAACGTGACGACGATAATTTTGGAAGACCTGGTTTACATCTCTTTGAAGATTTTCGAAAGGGTAAAGGAAAACATTAAGTCCAATTTTGAATAATTTAGGCAAAAATAAATTATTCTATCCCCCAAAAGTTCTAATATCAATATTTAATTCATTTAGATACCATTGCCCGAACTTCGACAGAAAACTCCATACAGTTGCACCTGTACGAGAGAGCTTTGGCTGATGATCCAGATCTTCGTCGATCGATTATCGCAGAGAACGAATTGCAAAGTAATTTCAGTATTTTTATTTCTAAAGTTTACGAATCATTAATTTATTTACATATTTATTAATTTTTTTCCAACGATCTTTCAGACATTTTGGCAACTTTTGCATCCAGTGATGGATAACGTTTATAAAAGAAACAAAGTAGAGGATAGAAAATTATTCTGGCTGAGCCCAAACGAAAACAACAATTTACCAGACTGTAAAAATCCGGAATTGTTTTGCGTCTGGTTGATCAACCATTTATCTTTGTTGTATGGTTACTCTCCGAATGGGATCTACTTAGGCTCCGCTTCTTCACGGGTACTTTTATTCGCCTCATAATTGCTTCTTCGTATTTACGAAAAGCGACTCAGGGAAAAGATCTTCTGTTGCAGTATAAAAAAGTGGATCATAAAGACGTCCAGGAGATCCTCAAGACGTACGTTAACAAAAAAGGCAAAGACGGGGATTGCGACGAAATCGACGAGGAGTTAAAAGTCATGATACCATTTTTGAAAAATTTAATCAACGAATGGCAGACTTCCCACATACAAATTATTTCCCACCTGTGGGATTGTTTTCATCGTCGACTCGATCAGCCTTTTCTAATTCAGAGTTCCGGTCCCTGGGGAATTTCTATCGAAAAGTAAGGGAGTTCACTTATAAGTTGACACTTACAAGAATAAAAATTGATTACCGCTTATGGTTAAGATAAAAAAATAATTAGAAAAATTCTAGCTTCGATTGAAAATAATGACTGATAACAGGAAAACTCCAGAAGATATTCTCGGGCAAGTGAAAAAGAGAATCCAAGATAACTTCGAGGAAAACAAGGAATCGTCTTACGGAATGTTTTTACGGATATTAGGTATCGCAACAATTTTCAAATTGTCATTTATTTTTTTTAACGAAAATTGAGGAATAATTTTCTTCCGCAGGATTTTCTTAACGTATTCATTCTCCTTTCAGGAACTTTTGTGAAACGAATCTATTGCAAGGAAGATATGAAATGTTGGAATCAAATCAAAGGACGAATTTACTCGAAATTTTCTAGTAGCAAAGTCGGTGAATTCGGGGAAATTGGTCTCTACAATTTTCTCTCCTTGTTTCTTACACTTGCAGTTTCTGGGGACACCGTTAATGTTGTAAATATGCAGTTGATTTTATTATTTATGCCATGATTTTTTTAACAGTGTTAATTGTATGGTAATAAATACTAGATATTTATATTTATTTATGTTGCAGAGTTCCGTGATGTTAAATTTACTTCCTTCGTTATGCGAAACGAGTGGCGAAAGTAGGAAATATAGTTTGGCATGGAAAGGAAAATTAATGGTTCTTCTTTTATACAATGAAAATCAATTAAATTACAACGAAGTATTTAAAAATTACAATGACGTTGTAAGTTGAAAGAATTCATGATTTTTTATATTAAAATTTCAACGATATTAGTAGTTTTTTAATTTTCTGGGTTTCAGGTGAACGCAATAAGTTGTAAAAAAGATGAAACTTCGCGAAACATGATGGCAAATTTCATCTCGGTCTTAAACACTATTTTATTATCAAATTCGAAATTTCAACAAAACGAACATTTATTTATCGGTGGCTGGATCGATCGGTACCTCGTGGAATGTCCCTTCAACAGAACTCACTCGGTCATTCAAATGCTGATTGGAACATTGGAAAAATGTGAAACGCTTAAAAATTCTTTTGTTCATGAAAACTTAGGTACGTAAGAACAACCGGTAAATGGAATTTGAGAAAGAAATATTAATTGGTACTAATTTTATATAATTACAGTCTAATAATATTTTTCAGAAGGTGTAAACTCTATGTTAAATGCTCTCTGGAATCACGTAGCAAGTAGAGTACGCCAATTAGCGTTTGATCCAACGTTTTCATCCGAAAACCACCAGGACCTTTCGAAACTCGCTGCCGCCTTTACGTTCGATGCTTTGCAGAATCCGATAATTGCAAAGACGTATAAACATTCGGCACCTTCTTTGTTCCAACATTTTGCCGGGTCCATCGTTGTCAAAGACGTTCGGTATTTTGATTTTAAGCTACTAAACTTATTTCTAATGATTTATAAGGCACTTTTATTATTTTATTTCAAATTTTGTTCGTTTAGATTTATCAGATCTTATCTCGCTTTAATACTTTCGAAGCCAAACGCTGTCGAATCTTTGAAAAAAGAATCCAAGAATTTCAATAATATCGTTATACAAGTAAGTAGCTATACATTTTAAATTTAGAAACTTGAAGCCTCAAATTTTCCTGCTGGCAAATAGTAAAATTTCGAATTTCGAAAATTCGAAATTTCGAGGCCCTAATTTTATGAAGCTTCAATAATAAACATTAGTAATCAAAATATAAGAAGAAAATGATAAATGAATAGTTGATAAAATATTGTGTTTTCAGTCTTGGATAAAATGCAGTTTTTTACGCAGCGATTCGAACGTTACGGAATTAAAATACGTTCAAAATTATATACAGAAACTTCAAGAAATAAAGGATATTTTTGAGTCGGAAGAGGAAATCTCTAGTTTCGAAAACCACCTGGATCCTATTCTTTTCTTCATTATGGCAATTTTTCGAAAAAGGGAATCATTATTTGTAAGTATAATAAAAATTGTTTACAAGCGGGATAGAAAATTAATTTTTTTAATAGCATATTTCAAGTTACAAGTGTATGTATTAATATTTTTTCAGAACGAGCAAGAAAAAAATAACTTTGATGCCAAGTGCAGAGTTTATTTCAACAATATCGACAAATGGGCGGTTGAACCTATAACGGAGGAGAATAAAGATACCGAGGATATTGTTAATATTTACCGTCGAGTTGGTACGCTGATACTCTGCTGCTCTCGTATTTTGTACATCAAGGTAATTTATTTATTAACTTTTTTTTATAAAAGGGACGAGTCTTCGAAGCAACGAAATTAATCCAATTTAATTCAATTTTTCAGAACCAACCGAAAAATTTGCTGCGCTCTCTAATTAATAGAATAGCACTACCGTCGGACCCTAGGCAGACATATTTGAGACAAACGTGCAAAAAAATTTTTTCATTTATAATCGTCGGATTGGAGAACTTGAGCGTGAGGAGCGATTTATCGCTGCAAGGCTTATTACGCGACATGTTCGATCAGTACTTGCCGATATTGATAACAAGCACCGGAGGAATCAATTATAAAATATCCGATCAATTGCTCAAGTGCTTCTCGGATACGAAAATCTACGATTATTGTAAACTCATTATCGAAACCCTCACGATGAATTTCATAGTGGTTTCGTTGCCAGATAGCACCACGAACAAGAATTGCCATTTGGTGATGATATTGTTGAATAATTTATTAAAATCCGGTAGAATTTATCAATCGTACGTGATTGAGTTCATTATTGAAATCACTATTCAAAATGTGCTCGGATGTTTTTTCAAAGTTCACGATATCCATCCGCACCGACATCAAACTTTGGATTTTTTTCGCAACATCTCTGCGAATTGTTACTTCAAAGACGATCATACTCTAAAGTTAGTATTGGTAAAATTATTATTTATAGCCTAATTCGATGAAATACAATTTTTGTTTAATCATAAAAGTATCACAGTTAAAAAAATAACCGTTATCGTTACTATTGTGTTTTAGAGAAAAATTGAAAACGTCTCTGTCGAATGTGATATTGAGAAACTTAACGGCAAATTCTCAAACGTGTTTTGACTTTCTGAATTCGTTATCTTCCATAAATGTGGAAATTGTTAAATGTTTACTCCAACGTATCGAAGCGGTCACCAATGAATTGGAGAGAAATAGACGTCCAAATGCTGCAGCTTTGCGGTAAGAATGTTTATAAATAAAGAAAATACATTTTTTAAAAATGAAGATATGTCGAAAAATTCGAAATTTGTATCTCAGAAACAAATGCTAAAAAAAATACTAAAAAAATCACTATTGTTAATAATAGAATTATTAACGACATTTCTTTTGTTTCAATCAAGATACTCCGTGACGAAGTTGCAAGAAAAAATCCAGGCGAGAAGTTCCACATTTTAGAAGTAATGTATCTTTTTATATTCAATAATTAATACAATTTTCTTTTTTTTTATTAATAAAACATTCTTCCTAAGACAAATTAATTTATTCGTTCCATTAACTAATTACTTAACTTAATAAAATTTCAATGAATGAAATTCCGTTTTTACAGTACACATCAATTAGTACTATTTTTTTTCATTGGTACATTCTTAAATTAAATCAAACTCATTATTATTTTTCAGACGATTGGAACCTCAAATTTTCTCGATCGATACATTTCGTTAGAAAAAATTTGACGAGGTTCATGGCTTTTCTTCCCATCGTCTTAGATCTTAGCAAACAAACACCAAATAAATGAATCATCAATGAAAGCGAAATCGCCAAAATTCGACTTCGAAACTCTTATTCTCATTGGTATTTCGCAGATAATTTGAAATTCATTTATTTGCAGTATTAAAAAAATATGATAAGAAAAATGAATCATATCGTAGAATCGTTTCCGTGTTTGAATTATTATTATTACTATTTTCGATGGGAATGTCTCGAACGATGATGTTTAATCGTTGTATTTACAGGAGGCGAACGTCATCCAAGTAATTCCAGTCGTGAAATTGCATTACGAATTGCATTTCGTAACGACGGTTCCATCGTTCCATTTAACAATCCTTCCAATCTTTCGACATAGGTATCGATATTTTGCAAAGTCGCTCCTTCGTGAGATCCTAGGGTGGAAAAAGGGGTAACTTGTAGACTAAATTTTTACAATATTGTTTATAAAAAATTTCTTAAAAAATTCATGCGCGATTTAATTGAAAATTTCGAGAAAATTCCTCTACAACTCGATACTCACCTTGCAAAGGTATAGAAGCGAAGCAACCGGCTAACTGCGATCTCAGAGAATCCAAATGACGCTGCATCGCTTGATTGGTCGATCTTTGCTGATTTGTTTCCGATTCCAAACGATTTACAGCGGCCCTTAAACTATCCACGTGCCGTTGTAACACCGCGTTCTGAGCTTCGTAGTCCGACGTGGCCTTTCTCAACTGCCGTAGCTCGGCTTCGCAGGCTGCAAAGTGAAATACGATTTCAGATATTTTATAATAATTGATGAAATAAAAACAATTTGCACCCAAAGTATTAATTTACTACATAAATTCACCTTTATTATGGTCCAGAAACTCTTCTGTGAAAATTGGAATATCGAAACCAGTGAAATCGTTATCCTTCTCTTGAACTTCCTGTAACGAAAAAAATCCAAAAAGTTAATAAATCCTAATTTTCTTCGACCGTAATTTAATTTCCAAAACTTCCGTACATTTGTTTCTGGTGGCACTTCGGTCCCGTTTCTCTCTTTCTTCTCGTGTTGTTTCTCCGAACTTTGTTTCTCATTGAAAATTCTATAGGCTTCCGTTTGTTTGTAATCGCTGAATTCGCGATTGTAACGCTCCTTGTCCTGTTCGGCGGCGTCCAAGTACTGCTGCTTCTGATCCGCCGGTAAAGTACTCCACTCGGCCGCTAAAAGTTTCGTTATCTCGGCGAAGGTAAACGTAGGATTTTCCGCTCTAACTTTCTCCCTTCTGTCATTGAGAAACCTGAAGATTCGGTTCAAGATTTGACATCGATTAATAATAAAAAAAAATTATAAAACACTTCCAGCGAAAACGCTCGATATATATTTTCTGCGATAGTTACCGAAAGTATCCAGTAAGAGGCTGCTTGGGAGCGGTAGCGTCTCTGGGAGTTTTCTTCCGCTTTTTTGGTTTATTAGTGGAATTCGTGGGGGTGCTACCGCTGTTGTTGAGACTCGCCCCTCCGGGATTTTTCTTAGAACTTCCATCCGAAAGTGAATCCGGGGCTTTCTCTTCTCCGCTTTGTGGGGATTTGCCTGAAGGCGAAAAAAGAATCCTCGTTATACTTTAGATTTAAGAAACCGGTACCGTAATTTTATAAGAATCGATATTATTAAGTTTGCTCTCGATTTGATTACTGGTCGCTATAAAAAAAATTAGACTCACTACATAGATCTCCCAAATCTCCTCTGTTAACGTTCGACTGCTCCATTCCTCCTCCGTTACTTTCCGGCGTGATTTCATTAGTCGACGTTTCGCTCATTTTCTGCTTAAAACAAAACCAGGAAAGAGCAAATTAGGTAATTGTTCCAGAAAAATGTGGAATAAATAGTTTTTTATGAAAAGAATTTTTATTTGAAAAAATGAAATCTTTGTACATGGGTTTTATTGGAATATTTGTTATAGGGAATGATTCTGGTAAGGAAAAAGTTGAATCTACCAATGAAATTTTTTGGAAAAAAAAAGAAACAAAAACAGATTTGCCTAATTAGGGTTATATTTCGGAAAGAAAAAAGGAGGTTCTTTGGAAGAAGGAAAGAAATATTAGAAATTTATAAAGAAAGGAAACTTTTTGTATTAAATGAAGAACTTGGAAGCTTACGTCGAGCAGAAAAACAATATCAACAGTTTTCCGAACGATGTACACCCTTTTAATTTGAGGTTATGTTGTAATTTCACCGCATATATCTACTATCGTTAGAAATTCGGCCATGTTTTATCTCCAGCTTTCTCTCTCTTTTTCTATGCTCTTTCTTCCTTTCCCTTTTCCTTCGCTCTTTCTCTCTCTTACCATTGACCGAGAATCAACCAATAGGAAGAAGGCTACAATAGCATTAGTCAATCACCCTAGATTCTTGGAAATTCTCTTGGATCCAATTTATGAATTGGTTCGAACGGAACGAGCCACTTACATCCTTGAATTTGGAAATTCAATGGGAGTTGCAATGATAAGGACCAATGAAATTGAAAATCTTCTTGAAAGCGGCTCCAACGGAAATCGACGACCCATTGGTCAAGCGAACTACGAAGACGACCGCGAGATGTCGCCAGTCCGGAACTTCCCACAACATTTACCGATAGAGCTTTTCCACTTTTTTTTTTTAATTGAAATGATATCCCCCCTTTTTTGACACATTCTGGAGCACTCGAAAGGGGGGTAGAGGTAAAAACAGAGATTTGGAAATACTGATCCGGCGCCGTCAAATTTTTAAAATAGCATCGGTTGAATAATCGGAGCTTCCTATTGAATAAAGGAGGAAAAATCACGACTCGAATGGAAATGCAGTCGAACGTAAGTACATAAAAATTATTCGAATTCCTCCGACGAGAGTAATTAAAAATATGAATAATCATTGAAAATAGTTATAATAATGATGATGATGATAGCGTTCGTTATAAGAAATGCCCGAGACATTCTAAATTCGTACGTTAGGAAATTTCGCAAGCATTTAAAAATAAACAAGAGGAGAACTAGATTATACTTGGGAAACTTTGTTGCGACTCCCACTCGCATTCTTGTAATTCTCCCTTCCTTCCCATTGTTTTCTTCATCCCAAATTTTTCCCAAATGATTCATTTATATCCGACAGAATGTGGACCACATGGAGAGACAGGGATAAGGTACTTTTTTCATATTTTATTTTACCGCGTTTCTGCAAAAAGCGAATCAACTTAGATTGAAAACAACAGAAATACTAAAACCCTATTTTTTCTCTAAAATTCACTTTTACGATGATCGGGGAATTTTTTTTTTATTCGAGATGGCTTCAAACTTTTTTATGAGCTGATATTAAAGATTACAGGAGGAAATCACAACTTTTTAATATTTAAGATTACAAATTTATCAATTTTTCCTTGATTTCTCAAAAAAGTTCAAAATTTAAAATCCAGCAAGTTCGAATAATATTCCAACAATTTTGTCGGCCTCTACACCTTCGATGAATTTTATATTCGTCCATTTTTCAGGATTTTCTAAAGCCACTCCCCGGAGGAGAGACCCAACGTCGGCACCTGGCGGAAGCGCTCTATAGCGTTCGTCCGGATTTTAAACCCCTACCGGGTATCGATCCCGATAAGGATGATCTCGAGTACTATCGGGTACAACAAGGTTTGGACTGCGACGAAGTGTACCCTGGCATTTTCATCGGTGACGCGTTAGTAATTTATTTGGTATCCAGATTTTGATATTCGAAAAAGAGAAATTTAGGAACGAAAAGCTCCGGTTTAAAATTTTTCAGTGCGACCGCGAAGAACAAGAAGTACCTGAAAATTTTGGGAGTCACTCACGTGTTGAACGCGGCGGAAGGAAAGCGTTTCGGCTTCGTCAATACCAACAAAGAGTTTTACAATGACACGAGAATAAAGTACCTGGGGTTACCTTTGCCTGATTTGCCATCAGCGGATATTAGTGCATATTTCGATACCGTTGCCGAATTCATCGAAGGCGCTTTGGCGTGTAAAGGTATTCATCGCATTCTCTCCTGTTTTCCCTTCGGATTTGCTGAAAATCGGTTCCGCACGAATCGTGTTATAAAGAGAAAAAAAATGGGTCTCGTTGCAGGTAAAGTCTTCGTTCACTGCATGTTAGGCGTTTCCAGAAGCACAACGTGCGTTCTGGCATATCTGATGATCAAGAAGAACATGTTAGGAGCGGATGCGATCAAAATGGTACGGAAACATCGGGATGTGCACCCAAACGAAGGATTTTTACATCAACTCGCACAGTTGGACAATAAATTGAGGCGTCAACGATTGTAAAATCGCGGATAACGGTGCGTCGCAAGAATAATTCAAACTGCGGATAATTTCCAGGGATTTACATTCGCACGCGTCGGATTAGCATTTAAAATTAGACAATTAACTTGGAATAAGAATGTAGACGAAAAAAAAAATGTAATTTGAAGGAAATTGGCCGAGAGTTTGATCCCAGAATTTTAGCGGGATAACAATCGAATATATTTTTTATATAAAGAAGGAAATTTCGTTATCGTACGATGTCGTATATTAATTATTATTGTTATATTCATTTAGTACCTGCCTTCTCTATAAAAAAAAAGGATCTTTTTTTAGCTCCAAGCATTCTCGTAATTCGAATTCTGAATTTTTGGAGATTCTAGATTTAAAAAAACAAGTGAATGTAATTTATTTGGATTGAATAAAAGTATTTGTAACCCATTACGTGAGTTTTGTTTTTGTGGAATGGCGATAAATAGAAAAAAAGACATTTTCAAAAGGAAACTCACGATATTTTATTCCCTCTTGACGAAATTCTTTTTATAAAGTGAAAATAGCGTTCCTTTACTTCTTAGCCTTCTTATCCTTAGCGACTTTAGTCACGTCATCTGGGTTTTCGGCCGCATCCTTGATACGTTTGGCTCGGATTCCGGCCAATCGTTTATCCGCTCGTGCTTGGCGCAAAGCGATGTACGCGGAGAACTTCTTCTCGTCCTCCGTGATGAGACGCGCCTTAGCTTTAGCTGGAGCTTGGTGTCTTACTGGCATGACTTCTCCCTTCACTTGAGTGGCTACCTTTTGTTCCTCGGCGGTAGCTTCTCCCTTCTTTGGCTGAAAAAAAAAACGGAAGACTTTTAGAAAAATTCCCTAAATTGGACAAGTTACGTTGCGACTCGGTATGAATTTTTCTTAGAAAAAGAATTTCATCCCGGACTTTCTTTCGAGAAAGAATAAGTAACAATTTCAAATAAATCTTTATAGTAATGATACCTTCTTCTCATTGATGGGGAATAGAATGAGTTTGGCTTTGTACTCCTTGAGCCGTTGGGCATTGGTCTGAAGGGATTCGACGGATTTGTTTCTCCTCCTCGGGTCGACGGCGATTCCGATAGTTTTGGCGAATTTCTTTCCAAGACCGGCGGCTTTCAGTTCTTCCAAAGTAAACCCTTTGCCGGCGCGTACTTTCGAGTGGTAGCGGAATGTCGGGCAATGGACGACCGGTCTCAAGAGATTTACCGGCCTGTTGACAAAAAAACAATTTTGTAAAATCCAGCAGCAATTATTCGATAATCATTGGTAGTCCTAGTTTCAAATAAAACGGGATTAAAAAAATATATATATACTTTCAAGAATGAAATGTTACCTCGGAGCAACGGAACGTGCTTTCTTGACGCGGTTCTGTTGACGACGATGTTTACGGGCAGGTTGATTGAACCAGGTTTTAACGAACCTCTGCCAGTCTTTGTGAAAGTGCCCATTCGGGATCATATTATTTCGTTTACCCATTTTGAACCTGTTGGAACGCAGAAACCCAAAATAAATATGAGACGTGCGGTTTTACTATTAACCCTTTTCTTTCAAAGGAAAAACAGGCATATATATATGTACCGAAAATTCGAACACAACCTACAAGCTGTCGAAGTGACAAACGTACGAAAAGCAAACTCGAATTTTCGGTAATATGGAAACTAAAAGCTTCAGAATGGAACAAATTCATTATGCGTAAGTATATTTCCTGTAAAAATCGAAAGATTGCCCCGTTTTTCACGGATTTTAATCATGTGCAGTTCACATACCAGCTTGTTTATACGAGGCAAACCGGAAAAGGATCGCAGCAGACTACGAAAAGCGGAAATTCAGCGTCGATCGTGGCGCCCTCTAGGTATCTTCATTCCCGATTGGTGCAACTGCTTCGTCTCCGCCTGCTATTGGTCGGTCGAGGAACGGTAGTGGGAGTTGCCGCCTCTCAGTCATGCGGCGAGATTCTATGTTACCGATATTTTACGTACCGGAAAAGTGGGGACGTGAAATATGATTTTTTTATTGACGTATAAATAAGAAAATCATACAGCCACTTAATTGGAATAATATAGAAATATTGATCTCGCTTGTAAATGATGAAATCATAGCCTCTCGTGCATCAAACAATTATGTTGGTGGCGGCATCTCTTGGCCTTTACCCCTACTGTTACCTTATCGACGATCACCTTGTGAGTAAATGATTTGTAGGAAAGCCGAGAGATAGCGCCACCTTCGCACATTAATTTAATGCGTCACATTTATTTATAATTCAATAAAAATCTCAAACTACGTCAAAAATGAATAAATTCTTTTGCAGTTATGTTTACAGCAAAGAGATTTTGTTTGGAGAATTTTGTTTTGAAGACTATTATTCCAATAGGAAATATTTCATACCCAAAAATATATCTGCGAACTCAATGGCCAAAGAAACACCCAGCGCCACCTGGGACACTCGAATGCCGATGAAAATTGGAATTCATAGGAAGAAGATGACTCATTATCAATTTGTCAATGACCAAGATGGATATGGCGGTGTATCATACATCCTGATTAATTCTGTCGTAGAATAATTGATAATTGTACGTGTGGTAAATTAAGTACATCTTTTTCTTTGGTTCCTCCATTTGTTTTCATTAAACCGCCGTGATTTCCTGCGGCTGTGGGAAGCGATCCCGCAAACTCGAGTACCCGTAGGACGGTTTTCAAGCTGCGCTACTTGCAAAATGAGTTTCTTTACCAAAGTCTTCGGTGGCAAAAAGGAGCCCGTAGCTCCTTCGACCGCGGAAGCTATACAGAAGTTGCGCGAAACCGAGGAGATGTTACTGAAGAAACAGGATTTCCTCGAAGGCAAAATCGAACTCGAGAAACAAGTCGCGAGGAAAAATGGCACGAAAAATAAGAGAGGTATCTTATCTGCGAGCTTTTGTTTCCCCCTTCTTCCTCCACAGCTGAGCTGTCAAAGTGACAATTCCTAATTGTTAATTATTGAGAATTAGCGATTGTTGGGAAATTTTCGAAGAAATACGATTCTTGTACCTTCCTTTTTTATTAAATAAATTTTCTTTTTTTTTAATAATTTTGTTTATGCGTCGATGCCCCTTGTTTCCTTCAAAACTTGAAATTGATCAATAAATATTTGTACGCTTCTCCCATAGCCGCCATACAAGCCCTTAAAAGAAAAAAACGATACGAGAAACAATTGCAACAAATCGATGGCACCTTGTCGACTATCGAAATGCAACGGGAAGCACTGGAAAGTGCCAATACAAACACCGCAGTTCTCACTACTATGAAAAGCGCAGCTGATGCTCTTAAAGCCGCTCACCAACATATGTACTTATTTATTCTTGACAATTTCTACAAATTCATAAAAAAAAACTTTTATCGCAACAAATGTACCTATAAATCATTTTTTAAATATAAATAATTGTAAAATATAGGGACGTGGATCAAGTTCACGATATGATGGACGATATCGCGGAACAACAAGACGTCGCCAGGGAAATTTCGGATGCTATTTCAAATCCGGTCGCTTTCGGACAGGACGTAGACGAAGACGAATTAGAGAAAGAATTAGAAGAATTAGAACAGGAACAGTTGGACAAAGAATTACTCGGTATCGAAGAACCGGATGAATTACCGGCAGTTCCTGCAACTTCTCTGCCAGTTTCGCCGACTAAGGCTCGTGCAAGTAAGCGTTCGTCGAGTTTCTATGAAACCATTAATTTAAAAAAAGTTTTTAGCTGAATTCACACAAATTCGCCAACCATCCTCATCCCGAGTTATGTTTTAATGTAATTAAAAATAAATTGTATTTTATCCTTTGTTTCAGAAGCTAAACCGGTGGAGGAAGACGACGATTTAAAAGAACTCGAGGCTTGGGCTTCGTAAGAAGATGGATCGCCGTTACTTCTATTATAATCAAACACTGTGAAAATGTGTAATTAGATTTAATCGACTCAACAAAGAAATTATTTACATTTACAGAAATACAAGGAGAAGACGATGCTTGAATATTTTGATCACTGATATTACGGTTATAAAAATGATATAACGATAAAGAAAAACCAGAAGAAGAGATATCCAGACCGTACTATAAATGGGAGTCCATAAAAAAAATTGAAAAAATCACTAGCGGATGATGGGACGGTAAAAAGTTACGTCAATAGCACTAAAACTTTGCGATACAATTCTTTTTGCTTTCCAAAGCTTTCATGTATATATTATTATAATATCTTATTTCCCTTCATTTCGTAGTAATTAACAAATCGAGTTCTTTATTATATGAAATGGCCTTTTAATCTTTGTACAAATATATATTCGCTATGAATAAATTTAATCGCTGTGCGAAATATTACATTCATGGAACAATCGGAAAATTGATTTCCTTATTTGTAGCAAGCAAGTTAGGTTATTTTCATAGGGATGATGTATTAATAAATCAAATTCCAGTTAATGACCAGTTTGTAGTTACATATTTTAATAGAAATTTTAATAGCAATCATTTCTCAACACAGATTATACACTCTTGTGTATAATCCGTATTTGATTATTCGTGACCTCTTCCACTACCTTAAAAATGTGTAATAATGAAAATTATAGAAAAGTTGTGAAATTTACAAATTTATTTTTATCATTTCAAATACACGATTAAATCATTCAATTTTATATTATACATATTACACATTTTAAGTTACATAAGATAATTTCCAGTTACATTGCATAGGTAATTCCCCAGCTTACCAGTTACTCAGCATGTTTCATCGCTGATATCTGTATTCATTTTTGTTACATATATTTTTTTTAACGATTTTTTTATCTGAAATAGATTTTATGTAATGTTTTAGCTAAAAATTGATACAGTACCGATATTTTTTCATGTATATTTATGTATAACGTGAAAAATTTTAAATATCCTACTAGAATGTAATTATTAAAAAAAAAAGAGTAAAATAGTAAAAAAAATTTGCCACAGTTCAAATTTCAGAATGAAGATATACATTTTTTTTCTACCGAGAAGTCGCTTGATGTCTTTTGTTTTCAATTTTTTATTAAAAAGATATTTTTTAGCTTTTTTGGTTATTTCTGCTAATAACCACATTTGGAACTACACATTTGGATGTCGGTATAAATACACAAAATGAATTTAATTATGGAATCGATGTGGCCATTAATTTTGAAGATGTCCAGTTTAAAAATAATTTGTATCTTTTTGTTTATCGTCTTTTGTATCACGACTTTTCTCATGATTATGGTAAGAAGAAGAAAAAGTTTGTTTATGCAATTATTTACTTCATGACAGAAGATAAAATTAAAATGGGTTTTCGCAATGACTTTTGCCATTAATATAAATTCGCAATAATGTCAGTAATAATGAATACCATTTCTTTTAGTACAAAAATCAAAGGGAAGATTTGAAGAAATATGTAAGTCTCTGTATGAACTATATTTTTTTTAATTATATTTTTCGAGAAAAACGTATAAATGAAGTTTACACTTTTTTTTCGTTTTTTGTAGGTTTTACCGGATGAAAATATTTTAACACAGAATGTATTGCCGGAAGTAAGATTGGAGTATTTTACGAAATCAGATATTTTATTTATTACAATGGAATTTCTGGTTAAACAAATTTTAAGAAACTGTTATTAGACACAATAATTATGTCTGATTAATTTCGTTCAAAATTCGTCACTATTGTTACAATTTTTTATTAGAGTTTTTCCATATATCGGGAATTGCTTTACTTTATAAAATAAATGACTACACAATTTGTTCTTATTCGACGATTTTATGATTTCGTAGATTCGAAAAAATATTGATGATAAGTTGCAACTGCTTTCGAAAGACCTTTCGGAGAAGGAATATATGGTAAGACTTTCATATTCGTGCTTTTATTTTTATTAATATTATAAAAAAAGTTACAGATTTTGGGAAATGAAAGGTTACATTTTAATCATTAAAAAATTTAATTATTCTCTTAATTAAAAGTCTGTAAAAAAAGAATTCTATGTGGATTATAATACAATTTTCTATTACAAAATTCGAAAACTTGCGTTTTTTGTGTGAAATAATTAAAATATAACAAGCTATTATAACACGACATTTAATTAGGTAAAGGAGTCGCAATTCCAAATAGAAAATGCTGGAAGATTATTGTATAAAATGGAAAATCGAAAATTGAAGGATTGCGATCGGTACAAAACGCTCATGCAGAATCTAAAGAAGGATCTCGAAAGAACCGAGGCTGAGGTTTTTGGCACTTTTTCACATTAATACTGAAGTCGATACGAATCCGATAACTCGAACCGACATATGTATTTTACTCAAACCCACGTATCCTTTTCTTTTTCAGATAAAAACAATACAGACTGAGGTTAAGGGCTTATCTAAACGTCGCGAAGATCTCAAAAATGACGTTGTTAAGGTAATTTTTTTCCAAACCGAGGTTGTTTCATACAAACAGAATTAATCGATAGGGAAAAAATATACAGTTGAAAGGAAAAAGTGCTCCAACTAATCTGGAATTGATTTTGTATCGAAAACAATATTATCTTTATATATTTAAGTAACTTACAAACTTTACGTTGCTATGAATTTTGTATTTTTAAATTGTAGATTTATGCTCTTAAAAATGCAAACTTGCAAACTTTTATTCTACAATATTTCAATTTCATGATTACAAGTATATATTTTTGAGTATTACAATTTTTTTTCTTACAATCAATATATTTTTCAGAGTTTTTGAGTAAATATTCTTTCCGAAGGAAATTCCACTAATATAAAATTTATGTAAAAGAATTTCCCCATACTCAAATAAAATTTAATTTAAATCAAATAAGCGAAATTTCATTAAAACAAAATATTTTCAATTTATAAGAAACAGCCTTTAGGAAAAAAAATTATATTTCTATCGGCAAAAGATCGCCGGGAAGAGTCAAAGTGAGATTATTAATAATTTGTGATTCTATTATTACTTATTATTAGTTTGGTAACTTTTTAGTCAACAGTAATAATACTTTTTTCGATGGGGGATGTAATTCCCCCTTTCTATTGTATATGTATATTTTTTTCCTTGGCATTAATTCCTCTACTTTTCGGTTTCAACGATCTATAATAATACAAGACTTTTGTTGTTTCGCTTGTTTCCTATGTTAGCAACAGGAAGATTATCGAAGAATGTTGGAAGACTTTACAAACGTACTGGAAGACAAAACTGGGAAACCAATATCTAAAATCCGGCTGGATACCACCTTTTAACCGGACGAATATCCATGCCAATCTTTAAATATTCAAAATTCTCACAGAACTCGTCACTGTGATTTTAAAGTCGTTCAAATTCATGTAAATGGTGTAGAATTTCCATGTCGAACGGTTCTTTTATTATTATTACTATTCATATTTATGACTTGGGATCATTTTTGGAAGAGTCATTTTTCAATGAAGTTATTTTACTGCGTTTACGCTTTTTATCAGGTTTAAATAAAATGTTTTAAATGAAAAGCAATAATTGGTCAATATGTCGCGATAATTCATAGCTCGGTATGATGCGATGGGAATTTCTTAAGGACGGCATGATAAAGATTATAAAAGGCATTGAAACTGACACTTAAGATAACAATAAGTGCTGCACCGAAAATCCAGGACAGAAAATTACCATCGATGATATCTGACGTCTCTTTACGTTTTTTCGCACTTAATTCACCCAAAGTACTTCCTTTCCTCTCCTCCATCAGCTTTTTCATGTTCGCTAACTTTGTTCGCAATTCTTCCACCGATTCAGAAATTTCCTCGATGGATTCATCATTCGGGAGGCCATCTGAAAATTTAACAGGTTCCACTAGATTTCAACTACTGTTATTTACTGTATTTATTGTTTTTTGCTTTATATTATTATTAATATAAAATCAACAACATAAAATTTATACTTTTCGTTGTTATTATTATAATTATTATAATAATCATTATTATTATTATTGATATTGTTATTAATGCATAATAAAAAATTGCACATATAAACACACATATATACGAGACGTATCAAAAGTAAACAAAGTATCGCAATCAAACGAGGTCGACTACGAAAAGTTTTGTACCGGAAATGTCCTAGTAGACTATACCCAAACGCAATATACCAAACAACAATAATCTATAGTATCAACAATTCATACGCACCGGGACTCTCGGTGTAGCAAGTATGAGCCGCGTAATTGTTGTAATTCGCGTTGGAATTCATCTCTCGCAGTTCGATTCACGGACGCTTTTTCTCGAACGCGTGAATTTTCCAATTCTTTCTTCCTCCCTTTCTTCCTTCTTGTACTTCTTCCAAAGTGGTCCAGGGATAGTATGGGCTATGGGATAGGACAGAAGGGCTATCTATCCTCTCTTCTGTTTCGGCTGTCCTCCGCAGTATGTGGTAGTATTGATCATTCCATCCCTTCGCCATTAGCGCGCAGTCTCGGGACTCTACCTCGCGAATAATTCGCTGTTATCTCTCTTTCACCGTGAATTCCCATTTCTCGGTATTTTTAATGACTATTTTCAAGATTCTTAATTTCGTTTCTGCAAAGTATCATCGAATAGCTCGAAAACCTCGAAGAGAAAACGTTCCCTAGCTTTCCGCGGAATCGATTAACCCGAAGAATTTGAAAATCCGCCAAGGATAGGACTTCGGGTGGGACCGTCGACGCTCGGGCGTTTTCGCGCGGGGAGTCGGATTTAACCATTGTCAAATGCAAGATGGCCGGCGATAGCGGAAATGGAGTAGTGTGTAGAGGGTCGTCGGCTAGGAACTAATAGGTGTGTCAATTTTTGTAAGAGTTAACCTTTTTTTTTCAATGCAAAACCCATCGAACACCCGACGCGTGGAAATATGTTTCGTAGAATTCAAGGGAACTCGAATCATCGAGTTTCCTTGAAACCGCGTCATTGATTTTCTGTGCGAATGATCAATCCTGTCGTGTGAAGAAAAAAAAAGGAAAGAAACGACGTCCAGCAGCAGCAGCTTTTTTCCTTAAACTTATGAATTCGTTGGTGTTTTATCGATCGAATCGAGTATCAAAAGTGGACTGATAATTTTTTTTGTTTGTACAAAGAAGGTCCCGATAGTTGGGGGTTTTATAAGGAATTACGGGTGAATTTTGATATTTATTGTTTTTCTATTACGTGTGTTAATTTGAAAAAGGGGAAGATAAGGGAAAGAGAAAATAGAGAGGGAAGAAAAGGTGCTTTTTTTTCGGTTCGAAACGAAAGAGAAAAATGTTGAAAGGAACACGACCCGTGTTCGCTAATCGCGCCGATCATCATTCAGCGGCTGAAGCAGAACGAAGATGAACGCCATCGCCGCGACCGATGTCGAGGTTGTCGCCGATGTTGGCTCGCCAGTCAACTGACGATCTTGGGGTTTATCTCACTTTCATGTTTCAGCGACGAGGTTTTTGGTAAGGAGACGTTTTTTTGGTTTATCGATATCTTTGGCATCCATCGAAGAGATGTGATTTATTTGAAACGGATTCGCAAATTGCAAAATACGTGTTTTGATTTTCTATTCGAAGTTTCTGTGTCCTAACATCGATTTGCCAGGATTCTTGGCAATGTAGAATAAAATTCCAGTTTTTCAAAGAATTATATTAATTTTTATAGCGATTCTACAAGTGTCAGATTAAGGCAGGTCCAATGAATTTTTTCTCATATAGATTTGTTATATTTTCTTGTAAAAATGTTTACACTAGTAGTTTATACGGCAAAAGCGTAGCAAAATTAAATAAAGTTTGCACATGTAACAAAATTTATTCGGACTTTGTTCTCGTAATTTTTGTGAGCGTCGAATTTCAGGGAAAAGCCCCACTTTGGAACATAATGGTAGTTCTATGGAAGTTCTACAAGTTTGACATAAGGGGAAGTTTAATGGAATACCAACATTCCTGTTATTAGATTAATTGTATTGAGTTCTAATTTTTCACAGATTCAAAATTCGATGGATCCTAGATCAATATAGGAATATAGTTTCCATATAAAGATAACGATATTGTTAGACGTTGTAATTTTGTCAAAATTTTTTTATATCTGAAATTTTAAGCTTCGATGTAATGTAAAATTGTTCGTTTAAAATTTCTCTACTACAAATTAAAATAATCTAGGAGAGTATAATTTATTTTTGTAATTCTATTACATTAAAATTTGTAATATGTACACATGGAATTGCATAAAATTAGGCTATGGGATATTATTATCGCTAGATGATATTACACCATCGTTTGATTTCGTTAAAATTTTCATTATAAATTACTATCGGCTTTTGGAAATCCTTTCGAACAAAGAGTTTTTTAGGGTTAAAACGAAAGTCAGCACGTCAAAGGAATGTTATTCATTTCTCGAGTCTAAATTTGGCTGAAGAAGCGAGCGAACGGAAAAAATGTGCGGGAGGAACAAACACTTTATGCATTTGTTTTGTGTCTTCAACCTTTTGTCGAATTTACATTAAAATGAACTTTCAAATATTCTTGTTGCGCAAAGAGGAATGTGGATGTATTTTTCTTGTAACTAAAACCCGTATTAATATTAAAAAATGATATGTTAATAAAAAACCATGATGGTTTAAGCTTTTAACAATTTTCAACGCAAAAGGCAACATAAAATTCTAATTTCATATTTGTACTACTTGAAAATATGATCAAAGAACTACTAGGGAGCTCCTTGAAAACTGCATCAAAGAAATTCAAAATGCATAACAAGAACTTTTCAGACCTTTTTCAATTTAGTAAACCCCCATTTGCAATATAAAATTCAATTCTGTTACGCTAGAGTTGGTAAAATTTATTGATCGGTCCCAGTACGATACAAACTATAGTAATTTTTGCTATGTCAGTTTTTTAAATACCCCTTTCTGTTTGCATACTAACACTGGGAACTTTATATTTGAAAAAAAAAATTAATAGTCAGCATCACACGCCGTCTCTTCTCGTGCATACGCATATGCTGAAGTTCACAGGTGATTTCCAGATCGACTTGTAGCAATCAGCCGATCTTCAATAGCATCGCTAATTATGCGGGTTACGAACAGATTTTTTTTTTTAATCGTGTACAGAGTTTCTGATCATTTATCACGATTAAGATCCGAATCTTATTATCAAGGCAGAATCTTCGAGCAATTATCGAAAGAAACTCGTCGAGAATAATGCAAGTCGATTGTACATATTGGGGTTTCGAATTTTTTTACAAGGTCAGCCTCGAGTGCTAAAGCTGTAATTGCTTTTAATATACATTATTCCCAATTATTCCAAATTTTAGGATGAAAAGAAATTGTAGATTTTTAAATTAATCTCCTTCGAGGGTGAGCAAATTCTAACTGTATTCTTTTCTGTTTTGCAATGAAATATAGGAATTAAAGGGAGCCACAAGGAGGACCCAAAGTGACGCGATAAAAATAACGAGGGGATACCAGTGTCCTTTAACAAGATGTGGAATATGATGTGCGACGTGATGCCAACAATCGCCGAGGACAGTATTAGCCAACGAAGTTCGCAATTTTCTGGCGAAGATGCGAACTTCGAACAACTTATGGTTTCCATGTTGGACGAGAGAGATAAGTTAATGGATTCCTTGAGGGAGAGTCAAGAACGTTTGCAAGAAGCCGAATCCAGGCTTCAAGAGTTGGAGAAAGAACGGGATGCACTTAATCGTCAAATCAATGCTAACATCCCTCAGGTTATTATCAGTTACTCGATCCCACTAATAGTTTAAGCCAATTAATTTTGAAGTCGAGGCTTTAACGCAGCGATTGCTTTCATTGGCATTATTTAAGATTCTATCGATTTCCTGGAAAGTAAGCCACGATATTTTTAAGTGGCTACGCTTGATCCGAATATCGAAATTTTTGTATTTTTCAACTCGTATTCAGAATTAGGTTCGATACGAACTTCAAAATTTCAAACGACAGTTCGAAATTAATTCCGCAGATTTTCAAGGAAATTTTTAGTATCGCGAATGAAGTAAATAGAAATTGTCATTCGAGAAAATTTCCATTGGATTTTAGATTGACAACGATTGGGATCTTACACATCCTCCTGAATGACTTTCACTTATTATCTCTTTATTAAAAGCTACTTCTTGTTCTTACTCAAACGATATATGAGTCCTTGGAGACTGACTATAATTACAGTTATGCAAGTCTTCTTTTTCTACCGTTCCTTTGAATGATACGTTCACACGTACGTTATAGATTTTGTTGAGATTGGAAGGAATTGTTCTCACTTTCAGTGTGATTTTGCATTTCATTTTCCGGCATTTTTAATACAAATTACAATTAAAAGGGAGTTACTGTAGTTTGTAAATTTCCGAAATTTTAGAACTTCTATCGGTTTAAAAGCGATGGACTGATGGTATTTGGAAAATTTGTCAATAGGTATTGTGCGTTATCTCTTATCGGTGTACGATTGTTAGATCATTGCCTGATGAACTATCAGAAGCATGGAAAACGCTGAAAGTTTATGCTTTTTTCAAATTTTCTCACAACTCGTTAGAAAATAATGAAAATACGTAAGAAAACACTTAAACGCTGCGTACGTATTTCAAATGCCATAAAGTTCACGCTGAAAACTTTCTGATGAAACTTGTAGTACTCTCTGAGTTGCGGCCGCAACTTCTATTTCCTTTATCGCGTTTCTATTTTTTTTGGTAGAATTCAACATTTTAAAAAGCGATTCATGGAAGTTATTAGAGAAGTAGTTTTCGAAACGCAAGTCACAGTTAGTACTGATAGATGCATATTTTGAAAGAGAACAACTATAATGGTAATTTGGATTTGCTGAAAATTCCAATTTCGCAACATTCTTAAATTCGACATTTTAGCAGACATGATTCTCCAGAGTGAACAGCGTCACAGTGGAATTTATTCTCTGGAAGCACTAGCTTTCGAGCCATTCGCGAATTTTTAATCTAAAACCGAGAGAGCTCTTTGGAATCGATCCAAATTTTTTTTCCTGCTCCAAATCCAGTTATGATTGAAGTCGTTAATTAAAACGAATTCAGTTAAATCATCAAAGTTTTCGCTTCTACGAAATTGGAATTTCATTTTTGTTTCAATTAAGGGATCGATTGTTGTCGAGGTACAAGCGAATTTGTTTATCCGTATTTTATTTATTTCGCGAGATGCGAGGGTCGTACAGGCGGAGAGGTGCGAAATCGTTAAGAGTACGCTCTAATCAGGTTGAATTCTTCGTCGACTGTTTGTTAATTAGTGAAAGAGTTCTCGTTTCGCAACAGGATTAAAGTATGGGGAAAGATAATTCGTCTAATAGCTGGGATCTTATTTGCTGGAAAACCGATATTTCTGTACGTGGGTAATGGGAAAGGATTACCTTTTTAACCTTCGATAAATTTATTAAGATACTCATGAATATTCCAACAAATATCAATTTCCATCAGGGTTGTATGGAATCTCATTTTAAACGCTTATCAAATTTTCATTACAGCCTATAGGAAATCGAATGAAGGAATTTTTTAAATCGACTTTTACAAAGCAATTAATTATAATAAGTTCCAGTCAATGCATCACCTTCTAAATTTAAAACGCCACCTTCATGAGTTTTCCTGGTAAAATTCGCACGTTTTTGTTAAAATCTATCAGATGTTTATCGGTATTGTTGCTCATATGGCGTAAATGAATGTACGGATAATATGGGTGTGGACAAACCGTGATGTAATCACATAGCAATTGGAGTGCGAAGGGCATGAGATCAGGTCGTTACGTGATATGTTGTCTCGTTTCATCGTTTCTCAAGTTGGCTCTTCTTTGACAGATTTCACTAGAAATCAACCCATGCATGAAAAGAAGAATAATCTAATACCGGAAACGTGCACTACATTTTTTTTTCTTCGCCACACATTGCTAATTCTTCTCGAATCGGAGAATGTTCGAATGCATCGGGCCATTACGTACGGTCAAAAGTTGCAATTTGTCTTGGGATTTTTGTTGTTGCACCTCGATGAATATTCCTTCGATAGGTAATTATGTGGAAAGTGTGGGAAATATTTTCCATCGGAGTAAATTTCACAAAATAAAAGTACCTTCGCATCGAGCTGATGATTCCAAGACTTTCCTAATTATTATTTGAAATTGGTAGATTAAAAATTTTCAGGATTCGTATTTAGGGTATAGGGAAAAATCAGTTCAGAATTCTGTAGGGGAAAACACATTAATTCCTCAATTTTTGGCGTTAAAAGTGCAATCCTTGAAAATTTGGAATTTTACAAGGCCAATTTTGCCCCGTTTACGGTAAAAGTGGGAATCACTCCAATTTTTGGTAACGAAATACTTCATTTGTTAGTTCCCACGGTAGGTTTTACCACAGGAACTTGCGTGTCCTATTTCTAGAGTTTACAAATGCTACAAAATGAAAATTGACCAGGTTTCTGGCATTTGGCTACCGCAGGTCCCTCCTCTAAATTGGGAAATCCCATTTTCGTCCGTTTTTTCTAGTCCTGTTCCGAAGGTACGAGTTTATATTAAAGTGAGAGGTCGATTCTGTAAAAATTCTAGGACGAAGAGTAGGTAGTACAGCGGGTGCAATGCACGGCGTACAACGATACGCGACCGATCAATATCCCACCTACTCACAACCGGCGCATGAATGAACCTCACCTTATACTACTCACTCCTATACTTACTTACTCCTTGCGTTGTAACGTGACACGCGGGTAAACTCTCACACGGATATTGCATATGAGACACATTGAAAAAATGAATCTAGGGGAAACTCGTTATTATAGTCTAATTTGCATGTGTACGTGTATGAGAGATGCATGCACACACTTTTCTCCACGCATATATGCATCTGGATGCAACGAATTCAGTGACCGCTCGTTTCAGTTTTATTCACTTATTATTGATCATTATTTGCTAATTCCTTGACTTTCACATTCCTCCGTATTACCTTGTGTGCGAATTGCCTCGAACTGCATCTACGGTCCATGGAAATGCAATCTCAAATCCAATCGCATACTCGGATTCAATGTCAGTCTCAATCACAATCTCATTCCCAATTTGATTCTCATTTGTAGAATGAAACACAAATTTTAGCACGCGCTGTAGCTCATTCTGGATGTTGATTTCAGTCTGAAATTCTCTCATCGCATACCTACCTAATGTTCAGGTTTCTAGTCGATCTTGGATCGAGTCGGAAATTCCATCTTACAGGCAGTCGTAGGCTCAAATTTAATTTCAACCGCAGAATCACTTTGCGACTGGTGCAAAATTTTCCAAATCAATCGGAAAGAGAAAAAAAAATATAAATTAGAAAAATGCAATTTAGAATTAAAAGATAAATAAGAAAAAGAAGAATATTGTAATTTAGAAATTCTTGATCGCAGCAAATATTTTAAAATAATTTCTTCTGTCTCTTTTCTTTACAGGAATTATCACAACTGACGAAAGAATTAACTTCCGCCAGGGAAAGTATCCTCGAAAGGGAGGAAGAGATATCCGAACTCAAAGCTGAACGTAACAACACCCGAGTAAGAATTCCCTCTTCTTTTTATTCAACAAATTATGAAGAAATTATTCTCAAAAATTAATAATTTTCTTCTTTTGAAACAGCTTCTATTGGAACACCTGGAATGTTTGGTATCGCGACACGAGAGATCTTTAAGGATGACAGTTGTTAAAAGACAAGCCGCAGCACAATCTGGTGTTTCCTCCGAAGTTGAAGTATTAAAAGCCTTGAAAAGTCTTTTCGAGCATCACAAAGCTCTGGACGAGAAGGTATTTCTCGTGTATTCACTAAATTCTTGCTGAAAATATTCTAGGATTAATTAAGAAATTTCAATATCACCAAAATTGAATGTTAACTCTTTTTTTTATTAACAGGTGAGAGAGCGACTGCGCGTAGCTCTGGAAAGAAACACAAGTTTGGAGGAAGAACTAACTCATACTCGGGATGAAGTAAGCTATGCAAAGTCTTTGATCATATTCTAATTATGAATTCCACTTTTCGCCGAGGTTCCAAATTAATTCGTTCCATACTTTTGCCAATTTAGCTTCAGCAGTATAAGTTAAGTGGTCATACACCGAAAGCTATTGAAGATAGACCGAAAGAAAATGGTCAAGCGGACGATAATCAACAGCAGAAGGTATGGAAAAAGTGCAAAAGAACTCATTTTTCATTCGTTTCGATTTTCCCATTAACACACTTCCGCGTACAAAAATGAATGAAAAACAAAATGATTCAACCGATGTCATTATGAACACCATCACAGTCTCCACTTCACGTACATTGCAAAAATCTTGAAGCCTTGTTTACATTGTGTTTGAGAAAAAGGTTTATGAGTGCATTTTTCATCTCACGTGGCATGAAATTATTTACTTTTTGGCTAAAAAAAGATAAGCAGCTGAAATTGGTTTCATTTTTATCGCAATTACAATGGGATTCGAGTCTCGAAAAATTGTCTCTTGGGGAATTTCGACTGCGACAGAAAAAGAAAAATATTAAATATTCGAAAACTGAAATTTTTTTACGTATGTCAACTTTTAGGGTTTTTTGAAATAGTAACTTTTTCTAAGAAATCTCGTCAGACGTGAGAAGCCAGACATTTATGTAGGAACTACACGCACGATCTGCTGATGCCTCGAAACCAGATCTTATTAAGACTTGTAAACCGACTAAACGACGTAAAAGCGGCATCTCATTTAAAAAAGGATGAAAAGATAAAAAGTAACTACATAAATGTATTTAAGAACAGAGATTTCATTTATGCCACCGACACACAATCAGGACCACTTGACTCCGATAACTTTAGGGCTGCTGTTAAAGACTGGGAAGATACGTAATGAAAGTATAAACGAGTTTTGGTCTTGAGAGCGTAAATATCAGAAGAGGAAGAAAAAGACAAAGAATATTAACACGAAAGAAATTCTTCTCGCGTCATTCTTTCATTTAAAAGTTCTACTTTTTTATTATTATTCTTTATTTTGACGACTGGAATTCCAATGACAGGTATTTTTTTTCTAATTGAGTTGACAATTTTACAGATATATCGTACGTACACACTGATAGACATCACATTACTCCCCATAAAATAATATCGCCGGGACTTTTCGAGACGTTCACCCTATTTTAATTGCAATAAAGACTTAGCTGATGAAAAAGTTAATTATTCAAGGTGAAGTCGGGTACACGTAAGGTAGAGGAAATAATTATGTGTTTCATTGCTTTCCACAGTGGAATTTACCCGCGAATGTTTACTAGTAATCGTACATTTTTTTTTGTCGTAAGAACTTTACGTTTTATGAAATCTGACAGACATGAAACGTCCAGTGTCGATAACAGTTTTTCTTATGGCCCCATTACAGGACTTCAAACGTATACGAATGATTGATACATTTGTATAAAAAATTACTAGGATGCTTTTTTCATACGGTGTATTTCTTTTTTATTGACAAAAAAATTAATCCTTGTATCCCGGTAACTAGGATGCTGCAGGAAAAATGTGCAATATGTTTTTCGCAGTTTGGTGACTTTTAATAAGCGGGATGACAAAAAGTCTTACAAATTCCGGTACGACGACGACTTTTTACGGTGAAATTTTATTAGGAAACTTTTTTTCAGCAGGTAAGAATAAAGTAGGTAACGTATCGGTTACCGTGTCGCTCTAAAAAGATCATAAATTATTTTATTATTAGCTTATTAAATTCCAGTTTATTTATCAAGAAATTCCTGCAGCAGTTTCTCTCTAAAAAAAAAAAAAAATATCTCGAAGCGAAGCTCAGTTAAATGAGCCAGAGTGGGTTTGAATTTATCGTAATATTTAATTACCGCTAGTAAAAATTTTGACCGATTGTAATGCAATTCCTATTCAAACAAATGTCGTTTCTGATGATATTAGACTCAGTCTTGTAGACTGCAGTCTTTGTAGATTGTTTCGGCTGCTTATCTTCGTTCATGTAGCGCCTTTGCCTTTGTGGGTCACTGTAACTACATTATTCACATGACGTAACTGTATGAGTTCATTTTCTTGTGAAAGAATTTTTTAATATCACGTGACTTTATTTCCTCCTTTTTATATTATCTCCATATCTTTATTTCGCCTAAAACTTCAGAGAGAAATTTTCAGAATCTCCCGATCTACTTCCACCGCCGACTTTCATTTCAAAGGCCTTAGGGGAAAAGAAAACTGTTTTTGAAAGGCGTTTGCAAGTTTCATATTTTTACGTCTCCTTATCATTTTTATCCGACTTCACTCCGAAGAGACAAATCGGCAATCGTCAGTTCCCATCTAATTTCAAATTACTTAACGTCCCTGTTTGTTCCACCAAAAAGAAATTTATGTCTCCATAAATTCATTTTTCTCCCCAAATTCGAACGTACAAAGGCGAACTTCACGATTGTCAATTTCCCCAAAAATTTCTAGATTTTTGGGAAGCTGTATATGCAAAGGCTGAGCAGATATTTTCATGAGCTATTAATTTTTTTTTCACTTTGCTAGGATAAAGAGATGAAACGTCTCATATCATCTCTTCCACGATTTTCGTTAATTCACGGAAAAAGGAATTTTGATAAAATCCAAGATTCCAAGATTTTCAGACGGTGCCAATTTTTTGTTGCCTCTGTTTTACAGAATATTTCCTAGATTTCAAAAACGATAAATTAAATTTCGGTGCCGTCCTAGATTTTCTCGAAATTCCTTCTTGGCGTGTTTCATTCAATTGATGCATCCTCATATACGAGAATGAAGCTAGTTTTGCACGGTAGTTGGCTAGATTTTTGACCTGTTTTGATTTAGCATCTGCGAATAATCGTGTACGTGTAGGTGTATCTCAAAAATTTTCGTTTCTGTCCCACCTCTATTCTTGATTTTTTTTTAATTTGAGTCCCTTTTTCAATATAATATCGGATAAACATGAGAGAAAGAGTGAGAAAATGTTGCGAGAGAGAGGCATTCTGAATGTAGTGTTACGATGCGGGCAGAATGAGACTGAAGTGGCAGCTAATCAACAACAACCACCACAAGTACAACAACAACCACAACAACAACAACAACAACAGCTACAACAACTACAACTACAGCAACAGTTAGATACAGAGAGATCTTCCGAAATTTCGAGTAGATTGAGCAACGGTACTCTGGATCCCAGTGACCAAGATTCGGCGGTTCGTCTTATTGATTTACAAGCTACTCTTGATAAACAGGTATTGTTGCAATTCTTTGTGTTTTACTTTTAGTCGTGGCTAAAGAAAATATTCAAAATATCATCAAGTTCTTCGTTTACTACCGTCACCAATTATCAGATTCAGGTAGAATATGGGTTGATTCATTCATTAATTCATGCTTTTACGAAGTTTCTCTTCATTGATAGTACGACTAAACTTTTACGCAAAAGGGTAGAAAACGTTTTGCATGTGATTAGCGATAAGAAACTTTTTTTTTGTAATTTAGTCAACTTGATTTTCAGTTTTGAGCCTGAAGATTCCTTGATACCGTTTCAGAATAAGTTTACACAAAGCAAAAAGCTGGTATACGATTTGGACATTTTTTTCAAAATTTGTTTAAGTGCCGAATCTGAAAATTAATGAATGATCGTATATGTAAAAAATATACATAGCAACGTGATTTTTCTATTTTCTTTTGATGTTACTTCTTTCAAAATAATTTTTCAGTGATTTTTCTCGTAGCTTCAGCGCCAAATTGAATTTGAAAAAAAAGAAGAATCTTCAGCAACTCTGAAGTAGCATCAGAAAATTCATTTTGAGCAGGCGAGAGCTTGGCAAAAGACCAAATTCGTTTAGTTTTTCAGTTGAAATGAAAAATTGATCCAAATTGAATTTATTGTAGAATTTATCTTTTTCTTAAAAATATTCAAAAATAGCTATTCGGGGAAAATATCACTTCTGAAATAATCGGCAGTCTTCAGACTTTTTCTCATTATTATTTTCTTTCGCAGAAAGAAATTATTTCGTTTATTCGTCGCAAAGTGACCGCTGATGTGATAAAAATATTTGTCTCTTGTTTTGCGTTTTCTTATTGTTGCAAGGAAACTTCTTTTCATTTCTTTTTCGCATTAAACAACATTTTTTTCTATATGTACTTTTTTTCTTTTAAAAAATATGTTAATATCAGCGGTCGCTTTGTGAAAATTCATTATATCCCTGAAGGAACACAACTTGGGATTGTCGAAATAAAAGACTTGTTTGTGTAATCAAAGTTAATGTTGACACCGTTTTTTGTTACTTTCCAAGCATGTAAAAACGAATGAATATTTATATATATATATTAAATACCCATTGTATATGTGAAAGATTGTTGTTTTTTGGCATGAGAAATAGAAGAAATGAAAGTTTTAAAGAAAGGAAAAAAAAACTCTTTACCAACTTACACAGAAAAACTAAGAAACTCGTGAAACACATAATCGACAGTCCTAAAATTGTTTAAAAAAAATTCATTTTCACCTCGAAAAAAAAAAACATCGAGCCCCCCTTTTTTCAAGTATTCGATTTCGAACTATCGTCGAATTTGTGCAAGTGAGGAATAAGTGACTTTTGTATTTCAGAGTTCGGAATTGACTACATGGCAGCGACGTGTGGCTGAATTGAGCGGACGAGTCGCGGAGCTCGAAGAGACTTTGTCGAAAGCACAAAAAGATCTTTTGAAGACTCAGGATGCCAATGTTAAACTCCAGCGAGACTTACGCGAGAATGTTGCGCAAAAGGAGGACCAAGAGGAAAGGATAGCCACTCTCGAAAAACGTTACCTCAATGCTCAACGCGAATCCACTAGTTTACATGACCTTAACGAAAAGCTCGAACAGGAACTACAGCACAAAGAAGCTCAACTCAAAGTATGTGATATTTATTATCCCTTATGTTTTGGTGTAAAAAATACACTCGTCGAATTTTCATAAAGCTTCAAATTTTGATTGTATCATTTTTTACTATTATCAATTAATACAAATAATAATTAATTGGTGCTTCGTTTGACAGCTGCAAGAAGAAAAAATAGCAGCGATACAAGAAAAGTTGGAACTTGCCGAGCAGAAATTGGCACAATATTCAAAGTTACCAGAGATGGAGGAACAATTGAAGCAGAGGATGGAGGCACTGACCCAGGTGAGGAGGCCCAACCAGGTACGCAGGGAGAATCATTATCAGCTCATTTCTCTTGTTCTCTGTGTTCCTTTTATTAATACAATAACAAATACTTACTTGCAATGTTCAACTTTTTTGTCGTATGTGAATTTCTTGGTGCGAGAAGGGGCCCCAACGAAAAATAACTTATTTAATTATCGGCTTGATCATTATTACATCCACTTCCGTATCCGTTTCGACAAAAAAGTTACGAGTCGAAGGGTTGCGATACTTTTGCATTTTTTTTTATGTGTAATATAAAAATGGAAAAATGAAATTTGTGGTCAATTGAAAAATGCAAAATCGCAACGCTTTGGAGCCAGCAATTTCTTAAATGCACTGTTTCAGTTAATTTTGAACATATAACATTTTTACACGGTTACTACACGCATCTTCTACTTTTTCTACTTCGTATTAGTCTAAATAGGATACATAGATTACTAGTAATCTAATTTACATACGTAAGTACAGTAGCAGCCAAAAAAAAATTTATTTGCTGCTCCCATCCAGGGAAATATGAATATAAAATTGGTATAATTGAATCATCGTTTGTACCATTACTCGACGTAATTGTAAAAATTGTACAAAGATTTTCAATCCAAATATGTTCGTAAGGAATTACCTCTCTTTGGACTAGTTTTTATTTTTCCAATAATTCGAAATTCAAGTTAATTTAAAATATTTTTTTCTTATGAGATTTTCAACGGTTTTGAAATTATTTAAATTGAGAAAAAAGTTGTTATTTTTGTAGTAACTTGGCGAAGCTTCATTTTGGAAAATTTAAACCTGCAGAAAAATTACGAACAAAAATTATCGCGGTTAAAGCACCCCATTGTTTATGTTTTATAATTATTTATTTTATTTTATACCATCGGCCTCCTTGTTTTTGTATAATGACCTTCTTAATTTTTTTTATACGTTTTTTCAAATTTTTCCTTACGAACATTTCTCTTCGAATCCTGGGAATCAAAGACTCCTATTTATATTCTAACACTGCAAACACTCTTCTTAAGTTAGCCTTTGGTTTTCTCTTTGTTCTATTTTTATTCCAATTAATGGAATTTTTGATTCCCATGGTAAAAATGAATTACAGAAAAGTCTCCGAATTTCCCGAATCGACATTTGAAAAATGTGAACTTTGCTTAACACGGTTTATAAGAAAAATCATTTTTCATTATTTCACTTCCGACTTTTGCATGTTTAGCTATCCACGACCCACTTTTTTTCACATTCTCATATGTTTCATTCATAGGCTCATTAGCATTTATATGAAATATGTTTGATTGGAAATGTAAAAATTCATGGAAGGTTCAAAACGTGAAAAAAAAATAGCTTAGAGGAAAAATTTGAAACTTCCGCCAAAGTTTACATTCCCAAATCGATGTTCCGGTTCTTGGAATAAATTGGATGTTAATTGACGTGATTTTGTTTTTTTACATTTCATAAGCAGGCTCAAGAAAGGCATGGAAGCGCAGAAGATAGAATTCAAAGACTGGAAACGCAATTGGATGAAAAGAACGCTGAAGTTATGAGACTAAACCAACGGTTGAAAATGAACGAGGAGCACAACACGCGTCTGAGTACAACTGTGGATAAATTATTATCCGGTAAGTTTATTTTCTTTGATTTTTTTATTTATAATTTTTTCCCCCGAAATTCAGAAGTTTTATTTTTAATGCCAGAAATTTTAATCGCTAAAAAATTTACAAGTTCTGGGATCTCGACAACTGTGATAATGAATTTTATTTATTCGTTACAGAATCCAATGAAAGGCTGCAGGTGCACTTGAAAGAGCGTATGCATGCTCTCGAAGAGAAAAATGCGCTGACACAAGAGTTAGAGAAAACGCGTAAAATAGCGGAAGACTTACAAAATGAAAAAGGTGATATCGTTAAAGAATTGGGAAAAGCTCGCTTGGAAATCGATAACGTTAAAAGGCAGATGTTACAACAAGAAATTGCTTTTAACATACAACAAACCGACGCTTTAACGAGAAGTCTGTCGCCAAACGCTGTCGATCCTGGTAGTTTTTCGAGAAGCGCGAGTCACAGCAGCTTCGATGCTCATTCCTTGCCCCGAAGAACCGGTAAAAGATCCGCAATGGACGACGATTCTTCTAAGGTGAATTTATTTTCTTACCGATTACAATTTTCAATTAAATGGAAATTTATTTCGGGTAGTTTATGGAATATCGAATTACTCCATAAGAAATATTAATAAATTTGAAATTCTAATGGATGTTCGTTTAATTCAGGGATACGTAACGCGTACACTAGCCGAGCAAGAATGGGAGAAATTGCAACAAGCTCATGTATTAGCCAACGTTCAGCAGGCGTTCGACGTATCGAGTGATGCCGAAGGCGATGGCGATAACGAGAGTATTTTTAGTTCAGCGGCCGATGTTATTAGTCCCACTGGCCATACCGATGCTCAAACTTTGGCTTTGATGTTACAAGAACAGTTGGACGCTATTAATAATGAAATCCGACTAATTCAGGTACTAATTATTGCAGTTAAACGGAGATACGCGCGTATTTAGAAGTTGTAATTGATTCCAACGAATGAAATGTTACGCAGGAAGAGAAACAAAGCACTGAAGCACGAGCCGAAGAACTGGAGTCTCGTGTTGGTAGTTTAGAACACATGAATTTATTGGCTAGAGGAAGAAGCCTCGAACGTGCCTCACCACCTCTCAGTGGTAGATCGACACCCAAATCGCATCACAGTCCCAATAGGGATTATCTTCATAAGTATCATACGGTAAGCTTTCCTATCTTTTAATTGAAATTCTGAAATTATCCTGGGTTTAGAAATTTTTAACCCTTAGAGGTGACACGTTCTAAAAATAACGTGCAGGTCACATCCATGTTTAAACAATTGCCACGTTGCCAAAATCATTCCGAACGACTGATAAAAATTCAGGATATTACTTTGCACCTTTTAGAATCAGAATATTATGGCTAAAAATGTTTATCAAATTTTCATAATGGCGAAAAAAAATCAGGAAGGAGGCAATGCAATGTAAAGTTGCGCAAGAATCTAATTGTAAAATTGCTTCGGATCATTTTGACCCCTAATGACCTCTAAGGGTTAATTAAGTCCGCATTTTTTCTTTATTAGACAATCGTACAATTTGTAGATTTGAAAAACAACGACAAAAAAAATTTGTCTAAAGTAGACCTTTGAAAACTGACCAAAAATAGAATTTTTTTCGCCAATAGTTATTTTAATTGTTTAATAATAGGCGCCAGCATCGATGTCGCCAGCCCATTTGCATCAATACGCAGCGTCTTTAGCAAGTCCAGGTCAACTTTCGGAATCACTTCCAGCTAGTCAGGTTCGTTAGTAATTGAATTTTTTCATTTCCTACATTATCAGAAAATTTTTCAAAAATTACTAAATGATAAAGCTCGTACGCGTTTAGCAAATTTTCAAACCCAAGGAGATTTTCTTTCATTTTTCCGGACCCTCCGTCTCCCTTTTCTCATTCTTCGCACGACGAATGTAGGAAAGTAGGACTCGGAAGAAGCTGAACAAAGTCTGGGTTTCGATCAATAATTCGATTTCTGGGGATGGAGCGCGAGTTTTATTCGTAGTTATTTTAGAAAGAGATATCTAAATATATAATGCCTTCTGCCTGTGGCAGTTGCAGTTGTCCGGTGAAGAATTACATTCGGTGAGCGAAAGGGATAGTACCGTGGGTGGACCAGGCAGCGGTGGCAGTGATGCAGCCTCTCCGTTGACGGCACGATCATTGAGACTGGAACGCGTCGTACAAGCTTTGGCCCACAGCCAGGAAGAGTTGAGAAGGTATTATTTATCGTTGCTTTTCTTTTTTTTTTTCATTGATACGAAAAATTGATACATGTAGTTTACGTCGCTCTTCGATATCGCTTGAGAAACGAGAAAACATTGGATTTGTTTTGTTATTACTCACGCTGCTAGACGTACCGGACAAAGTGGATTCCCAAGTGGTTATCCTACACACAGGTTAATTGATCCTTACGTTGCTACTACTACTACTTCTGCATGTATCATAAGCCCTATGTCTCTGTGCCCGACACATTTCAGTGACACTTGTGGGTATTCCACGAATTTTCAGCATACTTTCGATTATTTTTACGGTAATTTTTATGAGAAATATCGCGTAAAAGTGCAAACTGCTGTTTTTCTTTCATTTTCTGGAAGAAAAATGTCAGTTCTGTATTTTCATGCATTCTATGACTGAAAAATGGTCAATTGAAAAAAAATGATTAATTTAAATGTTCGTGTCGATGCCCACAGAGCCAATGTTAAAGCACAGTTTCACAGACGACGAATACGATTACGATTACGATTACGATTACAATTACGATGATAGATATAATTTGGATGAGCAATTTAGCTTCTTTCCTACGTCTTATCGTTCCTGTCCAATACACAATTCCGAGTCGTGCCATTGCTTCAAACAGATCGTGGAACTTACGGAATCGGGAGAGTTGTACAAACGATTGTACAATTCCTATAAGAAAATGAGGTGCTTGATTTGTTTCTGAATTTATTTAACTCTCCAAGCGGGAGGGTCGCAAATTTTTAGAGCCAGTAACAAACACATGGTATTTAAGGGCCCACTTGCGAGTTGAGCGATATCTTGATGAACAAACTTTCTGAACGAAAAAGTAAAGTTTCAAAAGTGAGGTTGGACAAGTCATTTCTAGGGGTAATTTTTCCCGTAGAATTTTAAATTTTCTCGATAATTTTATTTTCAACTCTGATTTGGAATAAATAGCGTTTTCCTCTTTTTTTAGAACTCCATCAATTTTTTTAAGTATTTTTAGAGTCTCTCATTATTATATTGGCTTTTTTTAAGTTCATCGTTCTCTCCCGGTATTGGAAAATGTAACAACGAAATAAAAATCCGAAATGCCCTTGTGATCCATTAGATACCATGCAAACTGCAATTTGTGATCCATCTTTGCTACCAAAAATACAACAAACGGATACTTTCAAACCAGTTATATTTTCAGGTTTTTATGTCTCGGATTTTGTACCTCCGAGTACGTATCTTCTATATTTGATATAAAAAGAGATTTCGTCATTCATTGAATCATTGCTTGTATAATTATTTACATAACGTAGCGTTCACTTAGATACCCGTGTACTCTTTCAGCTTCGAAAAGTCTCACAAGGTACCGTTTGATCTCATATAGATTCATTCCAATCTGATTTTTCAGAGTTGCAAAAGTTTTAATTTACAAAAAATTCACTTCCGTATGGAAGCGAAATGTTAACAAATTTTCAGCAATTTCCAACCTTCCAAATTAATTTAAAAAATAATTTAAAACCTTGCAACTCTGCAAACTTTAGTTATCAAGCATCGCTCGTACGATTCCTCAAAGTTCCGTAGTCTGAGAAATGAAAAGAGGGACAAAAAAATTCGCTTCATGGGAAAACAAGAAAATGGAAAATTCGAAAATGACGAATTTTAAGTACCGGTGCATTTTGTTGGTGCAGCTTCCTAGAATGTAGGAAATAGAAAATCGCACGGTCAGAACTTAGAGGCCACAGGAGAAATTTGATTAGTTTCCAATTTCTTCCTTTTCCCGTGATTGCAAAGAAAAATAGCTTTCATCTAGAAAATGAACGAAATGAAAAGAAACAAAGAATGGACACGTTTGAAATGCACTTGTATTTTAGTTTGCTCTGCCAAAAATATAAAAATTAGTGTAGACCTAGAAAGATTAGATTAGCGCTCCATGCAGCAGGCATGGGCAGCATAACAACGGGGCACTCAATTCTGGGACTCCTCCTTCCCCATTGTCTTCACGACACAGCAGCCAGGACAGTTTGCATAAGAACAATTTAACCGGAGTCGGATTACCTATCGGCCAATTGTCAAGTTCGCATTTACAACACATGCAAGCCACCATGAGTCCAGCCACTGCTGCTGCAGTTGCTGCTGCGCAAAAGAAGAAAGGAATTAAGAGCAGTCTCGGTAGATTCTTCAGTAAGAAGGAGAAGGTAATTTATTTAACATTAGTAATTTTTTTTTAATTATTTAAGGATGATCGGTAAGCGAATGTGTAACAATTTTTTGACGATATAATAATTGTTTGGGAATAAAATTGCAGATAAAGGGGAAAGATGCAACGATGTCGGGAGATATGCCCAACATGGGCGGACCTAGTACACCCGCGGATCCTGATTACGGCGATGGAATTTCCTTAACAGGGGCAACGCTTAGTGGAAAAGCCGATTTTGATCGTAGAAAAAAGAAAAGGTTTAAAAAATATTTTTGTTTATTCCTCAAACTAGCGCTAGATTTGCGGTCATTGATCTCATCTAAATTTGTAAATTCGTTTCTCAACAGTATGTTGGATTCATCGCGTCAAGAGTTACTAGCGGAAGCGATGAAAGCAGGAACACCGTTTGCCTTGTGGAACGGACCTACGATAGTCGCATGGTTGGAACTATGGGTGGGAATGCCGGCTTGGTACGTTGCAGCGTGCAGAGCTAACGTTAAAAGTGGTGCCATCATGAGTGCTTTAAGTGATACCGAAATTCAACGCGAGATTGGTATCAGGTAATTTATACCGTCCTCTCACAAAAGCAGATTTTTTATTTTTAATACACGAATTTCCTTAACTTCACTGTACCACTTTTTTTCTGTTACAACAGCAATCCTTTGCATCGGTTAAAATTAAGACTGGCCATACAAGAAATGGTGTCCTTAACGAGTCCATCGGCACCAAAAACTTCACGTACGACACTTGCATTTGGTGACATGAACCACGAATGGATCGGTAACATTTGGTTACCGAGTTTAGGATTGCCACAGTATCGATCGACTTTTATGGAGTGCCTTGTCGATGCCAGAATGCTCGATCACCTCACCAAAAAGGATCTGCGTGGTCAGCTTCGTATGGTCGATAGTTTTCACAGGTAATTCAAGATTCTAATTTGGGTTTCTTGGGGAAAAAAAAATCGAAACAATCAAGCATCGATTATTGTCGCGAAACTATAGCAAAAAGAGACACAGCAAATTGTCAAATTACAGCAAGATATAATTACGTTTCCCTGTCTTTATTTTTCGCAGAACGAGTTTGCAATACGGGATTTCGTGTTTGAAGAGATTGAATTACGATAAACAGCAGTTAGAAGAAAGAAGACGAATGGCTGAAGGCGCAAATGTTGATGTTCTCGTTTGGAGTAACGATCGTGTAATAAGATGGGTTCAGTCCATCGGTCTAAAGGTAAATTATCTTATTTATTAGACTCAAGGTCGTAAAATGATTATAAAAAATATTTAATCTCCACTTGAATCTGCTTTGAGTGGATTAACAATAATGGACATTTAAATGAAATTAAACTTTCCATTTCCAGGAATACGGGAACAATTTATTGGAATCTGGAGTTCACGGGGCACTAATAGCACTGGATGAAAGTTTTGATGCTAACAGCTTTGCTCTGACTCTTCAGATACCAACACAAAACACACAGGTGAGATAGTACCAGCAAAAGTCACTGAATCGAAACATAACTCCCTCCTAATTAATGAAATTTTCTAATTAATATTCTTCCATTATTTTTCAGGCTAGACAATTATTAGAAATGGAATTTTCAAATTTGATAACGGTAGGAACAGAAAGGCGGGCGGACGATTCCAATAGTATGAAATCCTGATCGAGCTCGTCTATCAGGTTGTCTCATCTTCAACCCCATCATGTCTAGTCGAAAAACAAAAGTAACAAACAATCTATCATCTATTTCCTACCCCCTCTTTTCCTTCATCCTCACCCTTTTTCATAGCCCTTTTTCTCTCAGCTATTACTCATTAATGATATCTATCGTTAAGGTAAAAGCTTTAAGTATCAACTTTGTATTACGACAGAACAAAACTGAAACGTTTAAGATAGTTGTAATAACGTTTTTCATAAGTCAGAGGAAAGACAAAAAGTTTTATAACTTTTGGAATTACCCGTTTTCGTTTCAGTCTTAATTTTTATTTTTACTTTAAGTATACGACAATTTCACTGATTAACTGTGTTTAAAGAAAAAGAGAGAGAGAGAGAGAGAGTGGCAGAGACGGAATGACATTAAGGACAATTGATTTTGACAAAACATTAATTTTTTTCGAACATTTGGGAAAAGGGATATTTCTGAAAAGTTCTGGACTTGGGGGAAAAATTGAAATACTTAAAAAATATCTCTACCTCCTATCAACACAGTTTAAAAAAAAACATGAATTTCAACTAAAAAGTAATTCAATTAAAAAGGGAAGAGATTACAACGTTTATGAGATATTTAAAAGAACTAATAACTTGTTATACGATATCGAAGGAAAAAAAGAATGTACATTCTCTCTTCTCACACAATTCTTATCACCTTTGGTTTCAATTCACGTCGGAGTTGGACTCTTGAAAAAAAATGAATATATATTTATTTACAGACTCGTAAGACAATAATTCCTTCTAGTTTTACACAAAAAAAAAAAGATTGCAAAACATAGTTAAAAGAGAATAATAATAATAATAATCCTACGTTCCTCTCTTCTTCTGTTTCCAATAAACGAGTAAAACAAGTTAAGGAAAGGAAAATCCATTGATAAAATACACGTATGAAGATAAAAACGTATATATATATATAAACATATATATATGCCATAACTGTTAGAAAACAAAATGCAAGAGAATCATTTTCATAAATTCATGTATCTTCACTGTACTATATATCATGAATGTATGTACGTACGTATGTACTTGTATCGAAAGAAATCAAGTATGAATGGTGAAAAAAAAAATTCTTGAGAGTCACTTGGCAAGATTTTTTTGCGAAGTCTCCGTTTGAAATACTGCAAAAATGAGAAACTTATAAAAGGCCTCACTCGTAAGAAAAGAAAGGAGGATATTGGAGAGAAATTCATGGGTTTTGTTACTAATTGTTTTGATACATTTCACAATGATTCTGATGATCTCCGAAAATATGCTCGAAAATAGAATTTTGACTATAAAGAGTTTTTCAGATCCCCTAAATTTGTTGAAAAATTTTATGAATGAAAAAACGGAACGTGACGATCTTCAGAATCATCCGTAATTTTGCGGATTGTCAGTTTTTATTATTTTCCTTCTCCGACTTTCATGAAACACCACACAAAGAAAAAAGATTAACGAGCAATTACCTAATGAATGAATAAACAAGGAAACAAACGGTGGATTCTTCTGAAATTACTGATAGAATTAAAACAAATTCACAATCGCACAAATTGAAATTAGGATCGTCACTAAGTTTCATATTCTTTTTATAAAAGAGGAAAAAAGTACACACAAAAACAAGCGGAAATTTATTTTAATATTTTTATTACAAAGAAAAAACAAAAACAATGCGATAGAAAAAAAGTAATTAAAAGAGACGGAAGTGAAATGATGGTAGAGAAAAAAAATTCCAAGTTTCGGTAAAGCCAAAGTATTTTTTTGTAAATTCTTTACAAAAGAGAAAGAGAGAGAGGGAGAGAGAGGTTACGTTGGAAATATTAGAAAATGTAGATTGTAAAAAAGGGAGGGGGGCTTTTTGTATAATTTTCTTTTTATTATTTAGAAGCATCTCGATGTCGATGAGATAAGGAACTCATTGTAATATCGATCGATTGGATCATTCGATACCTTTTTCTTTTTAGAAAGAAAAAGGATTAAGTTTATGGAATTATCGTTGTATTTCGTTCAATTTCATTTATTCTATTTCAGAGGGTTGAGTCGACTCGAAGAATTGCAAGCTCTAATTCTAAATCGATGAATTTTACTAATCGGAATAGCAATTGTTCGATCGAGCGATTGTTCGACCTAATAATGGAAAATAGTAGTCCGAAGCTTCACGAGCTGAAACTGGCATTAGTGATCGAACAATTGAGACACTAATTTTTACTAGAAGACATCTTTTATCCGAGTGTACAATTTTGCAAGCTTTAATCTTAAAATCCCAGCGACTTATTTTTGATAGTATTATTAAATATAAATACTACAATCCCTTCTCTCCGCGTTGACGCAACAATCTGAAAAGGACAATTCTTTTCTTTACGAGATGAATTTGGATAGGAATATAGTGATAATAAATAGTAGTAATAAAAGATAGTAATAATTGTTGTTGTTGTGGTAGTAACTATGATGAATAATGAAAAAAAAATGATTATCGAGGAAAACGCTTTTCAAATGAATAGAATTTGCCATATATATTATTATTTAAAATTAAGCAGTTCCTACACATATCACACAAAATAAAGTAACAAAAGAAAGAGAAAAATGTATGTGATGATAATGACGATGATAATGATAACGATGATAATAATAATAATGATGAGCATTATGGTGATGATGATGATGGTGTTTTGAAAAATGAACCAATCGATTGATGACATTTTTTATGAGTTTTCGAGGAGAATTTTACGAAATGTAAAGATTAACGCATAATTATGCTAAATGAAGAGTATTTTGAAGTCAGATTTTTTGGTGTCATCGTTTCGAATGGAAGAACAATATGGTTTTTTAATGGGATATTATGATAGGTTTTTGAAATTCATGGAAATTCATATAGACAGCAATTATAATGTGAAAATTCAGAGAATACGAATTTTGAAAAATTGTTGGTAATTTTCGGAAGCGTTTTTACACCTACATAATTATTGTATTAATATTAATACGAATACTAATTTTGAAAATTTTCACAATTGACTAAAAAAAAAAATATTGCTGCACAAAAAGGAAATGACTATTTCGAAAATTCAGAAACTTATCGAATTCCGTGTAAAAAAGAACCGTATGGAATTGATTCCATTGTTGTTAAAAAAATCTGATTTCCCTTGCAACGAGAAAAAAAAACGCAAATCTAGAAAGAAAATTCGAAGAACATTGTCGGATTTTCAATGCTTCGTTTGATTTCAAAAGAATGTTAAAAACGTATTGTTACATAAGAACGAGAGAGAGAGATAGATAGAAAAAATCATTAATTGTTAACTTTTCGAATCCTCTCTCCTCCCCTGAGACGAGAAAACTTTGCAACCTTAATATATTCTATAAAGAAGAAAAGAAAGAAACGCTATACATTTTTTTTGGAGGGAAAAGTGCAGAATTTATAGTATTATTTTCAATTCTTTCTGAATTCTTCTGAAACAAGAATTTGAAGGAGACGCGGAAAGAATTGAAAACGATTAGAAATAATACCATTTTTTGTATAAAATGTTTCGCTCCAAAAAAAAAAACCAATAATCGTAACGAATTAATTGGAAATCTTTATAGGATTAACTGTGAGACTTTCCGAATGGGTGTAAATGTACCAAATAATTTCTACCAAAGATCAGAAAAATATGATTTATATGAACTGGGTATCAGCAAATGGAAATAGAATGAGAAAATGTAAAGGAGAACCAAATATTTGAATTTTGAGTCACTCGTTCAAAATATTTCTGACTCCGTTTTTTTTCCCCCTAAAACGAGATAATTTTTGGGATTCGAGAAAAATGGGATATCAGAAATATTTTGAAAAATTCCAAGCTTTCATACTCCTCGATTGCTGATCGACAGCGAATGAGGAGAATGATTTATCGATTAACATCCAAATATTTGAATCGAGAAAACAATTTCTTTTCTTCGACGACACGAGATAAATGTATAAAGGAGGACCGTGTTAATGTAAAAACTAAGTTATGTAGATAGGCAGCGAACAAGAAAACCGGAGGAACTAAGAAAAAGAATTAATTTGACTTCGAAAAGAGATGAGTTGCGGAAAGGGGATTAAAAAAGAAAATGTGTTTCGTGTTCAAAGATATTTTTTCCCTCTCTCCCTCTCTCCCCTTTCGGAAAAGTCTGCAGTATTGTAAATGACTGAAACACAAACAAATTTATTTTTAATTGTATACGCTAGTTAATAGTAGTATTTCTGGACATTCCAAAATGGAAACAAAGAAAGAACGAAATAAAAAAAAGAAAGAGAAAGAATGGAAAAAGGAGGAACCATGAAGAAAGATTATAAATAATAAAGGAGAAAGAGAGAAAGAAAAATGGTTCTATGACGTAAAATGTTAAAATAGGAAACTTAGATAGATTTTCATTGCATCGTTATTACACGAAACGAAATAAGAAAATGAATGAATAAATAAGTAAATGAATAAATAAATAAATAAATAAAAACAAAATACAGAAAAATGAATAGAGCAAATTGTATGTAGCAGCTTCGCCTTAAATGTATTTCAAAAACAGAGAACAAGGGAACGTCGAAGAGAGAACAAAGAAATGAAAGAAGAAATGAACAAATTTCATAGAAAATCGCTGATGTTAATTGTCTGTTATATATAAAAAAAAAAGCACTGTATTTCTAAGCTCTTCGTGTATGTAACTATTTGCGACGAAAACAATGAAATTTGTACAGAAGAAAAAAAAACATTCTCTTCCCGATGAAGATATTAGATATTATGGAAATATCGGGAATTTATTGTGGATTTCTTTTTTTCAACCGATCGAAAGAAAGAGGAACGAGTTGTCGCTGTAAATCTGTCGTGTAGGATGTTAAAGGCGAAATTTAGAAGCAGAATCGCAAGAGTAATCGATTGCGAATTAATGATCGATACCCAATAATATTATAATCAACGACGATAATAACTAATTTAATATGGATCGAAAAGTAACCGAATTGTCTACCTACTTAATGATTCAATGGTTTATTGTTAATAACATCTATCGATTATACATCATAAATTTTAAATGTTTTGATCCATTGGTTACCAACGACTAATTCATTTCGTTGAGTTATCGTCAACGACTAAAGCAGTTCTTGATAACTGATTAAGTTTATCAAGTAATTATTAATGAAAATTTTATTTAATAATCCATAAAAATGTAATTAATGACCATTATTATAAGTGATTTAATATATATCTTGAGCAGTAATTTATTGAATCTTGAAATTACCGACAATTTTCCCAAATAGGAATTTTTATGTGAATAAATTCTTTGAAATTCCATAACTTTTTAATTTTCTCTTACGAGATAAGAGCGTTTTTCTATTTAAATTTTTTTGTACATAGAACGAATTCTTAATCATTAATCGTTGAAATTTGTCCAATGATTAATCTACTCGAGTCTCTTTTTGTCGAAGCTGAAGAAATGCATAATTGTACAAGCACAAAAATTTGAATAAAAGCTGAAGAAGGAACTCTTGCGGTTCTGCTTTTCGAACTTCGATTCGCTAAACTGCAAGTCGAAGAAGTTACAAGGGACGAAAGAAGCGCTGAGACATAAAACTTTGATGTGAATAATACTATCGCTCGCTACCTTTTGCTGAGATACTATGAAACGCTATACTTATAATAAATCAAACTGCGAATAACTCATAAACCAGGCAGACAAGTTACAGAAGCACACGAATTAACACCAAGAATGCCACCGACTTTTTATTCATTTTTCTCTCGGGAAGACTAATTTATAACTTTCGATACACAAAAGCTCGAAATGAAATGAATCGGAATGGGATGGAATGAATGAAATACATGAATTAATTGTATAGCTATCGAAATCATTAATTCAATAATAGTTAATAATGCCTCGTTGGGAAGGGAGAGTGAACTATTGTTTGATCCCATGAAGGGACGACGGAGAACAGAGGAAAGCATATAAAAGTAATGAAATTAACGTTAATGGAAATAATGTGTAAGTTGACGAATAATTGATTCTCTCTCGCAAGCTGAAATATGTAATACAAGGAAAGAATTGATTGATTGATTGATTGATTGATTGATTTATGAATGACTTGGGAATAACTGTAGATCAAAAAAGGAGAATTCAAGGGGACAAAAGTCAAAGGGTATAGCAACTATTTCAGTCATTATATTTCATTAATGGGATTATTATTGAGGTGATGTAAAAGAAAAGAAGGGAAATGAAAGAAAAGAAATGAAAAGGATATGAGAGACTCGCTCGATTCAGGACGAATAGGAAGATTTGGTTTCTCAGTTTGCTTCCTGATGTAAAATCGAGTGTAAACAAACAATTATTATGATGTAACGACGTTGTTGTTTCTTACTGTGTACGTCGATCCTGAATGAATTCTTTATTACGATACACGATATACATTTATTATACATGCTAACGAAAGAAGGCGAATTACGCGAAATGAAAATAATAATTGACAGAGAAACGCAAAAGGGAGACATCTTTCGAGAGGCGAACGAGGAAAGGAGAAATGAGGAAACAATATTATTTATGTTATTACATTATAATTATACATACACGTGAGGAATATAATTAGCTATTTAGTATTGATTGTAAATATTATATTACGTTGTTTAAGAACAATGATGCATCGTTTTCAATTTCGAGTTTAGTTCTCTCTTATTTATATTTCAAAAACCTTGTCTTTTCACTCATTCTTCTTTTTTTCATTTTGGTCGTCTCAGAATTATATATTTGCTCAGTTTATAATCATACAAAGTAATTTTTCAATATTTAATCAGGGAAAACTTGAAGCTCGCATCTTTTTTTCAAATTGTATATATATAATTTGCTTTTGTTTATTGCGAAATCTTGTTTTTAATCGAAAAACGATTGATTCGTTCAATAGGAATTCTAGCAATTTTTTTTTGCGTTTCAAAGCTCGCGGTAGTTTTTCATTAACTTTTCTATGAACAATCACCTTTTTTGTAATGAATTGTTAGGTAATTATTACGTAGCAACTAAAAAAACGCGAGTCGCAAGACCGGATTTTAAATTTCGCGCCAAAATTCAAATCCACGCACACATCAACATGCTTATTGGCGCGAAATTCGAATCGCGTAATTTTCAAAAGCTTCAAATATCGCATTAGTCACGTTTTGTTTATATTTTTACTGTGACTCGAAACCATGTAATTGCATATTCGTGTATATATATATATATATATATATATATATATATATATATATAGAGATAGGTAAAAATAGAAAATACATAATCACTTTTTATACTTACGTATAAAAGTGACTCAGCCCCGTATATAGTATACCACATTATCATTATTATTATTATTATTGTTATTATTATTATTATTATTGTTGTTGTTGTTGTTATTTTTGTTGTTATTATTATTATCTTATAGATAAAAAGTATATACTTTGCTGTCATACATACGTATGCATTATGTATACATAACAGTGACACTACTACGTGGATCAAGACGATTAGACGGAATGACGGATGGAAATGTCAATGTGGTACACATTCGATACGTCATCGCATTAAAAAGCCATTTAACCAATATATAACGTGTAATCACGCGAGTCGTCGAATGAGCGACCGCGACGACGACGACGACGTAGGCCACCGCAATTTCCTACCCGTGGGGGATTGGGACTTGTGCGTATGTGTGTGAGAGAATGAATGCGCGATAAGTAAATACACGCGACATCGCGACAATCAAAATCAACATTCAGCAGCCACCAACCAGAGACCAGAGCGAGTGCGCTGCTGAAGATTCGTGGATTCGGTTACGCTGCGTTGCAATAAATCGTAATCGACGCGCTTATTTGCGATTCGAGGGCGTCAATCCAAATCAAGTCGCGAAAATTCTTCGAAACCAAAAATCAAAAGTCGCGGATTGTAAAATCTACGCACACTCGCCTGGTTCCTGGTATGTACCTACGGGCGCACCAACAGTGAAACACAAATTGTAAATGTACATATTCATATGTATCCCTGGCTGTATATGTGTGTACATATAAATAACTAACCTCTTAAATCGCGAGTGTGGGGAAAAAAGAGAAAAAATATCCATATTTACGTGTGTATGCGTGCGTGTGTGCACCTATAGGATGTTTACAGTGCGATAAGTGAACCCACACACGCGCACACAGACACGGACGAGGAGTACTGAAAAAGAAGACGAGGGGAACGAAAAAAAAATGAACATGGATGCTGATAACGTGAAGTTGATAGTGAAGGCACCGAATCAGCGAATCGACGATACCGTGGTTATGTGCGAATTAGCGTGGACAGTGGGACGAGTGAAGGAACAGCTCTCGCAAATCTACCCTGGAAAGCCAGTAAGGGAACCCTGACTTTGGATTTTGGACGTTACGTTTTGTCGCTTCATTGCTTATTCCCGATTCGTTGCGCGTTACGTTACGTTACTGTATTGTATTTTTTTGTGGATCTTATGATCTTGGTTACATGCGTTATCGTTGAATCTTATTTGTTGATTCTGGTGATCCGATAACCAAGGTGTTTTGATAACAAAAAAGAGCATGTCTGTGGGTAAAGGTAGAAGGGTGGGGGGAGATTCTATAGAAGAACCCCAAAAAATGGAATCTTGATAAATTTGAATGAAAATTTCTAAAATTATGTATTTTTTATTCCGTTTTTAAGTATTATAATATGTTAGTGTAATTCAGGGAATTACTTTTTGGGTTGAATTTTACATTTACAAAATTTTTTTGTTACAAAAATTGATTTTTTTACAATTTACATTTAAAAGTCTATAAATTCAATTTTCTTGAATTCCTTATTTCCTTTAATTCAAAAATTGGTGGAAACAATTTTTCAACTAAATCTTCAACGGCAAATAGAAACGTTATCGTTCGACCCGAGAGTTCAGATTCCACATCTTTGTATCCATTACCTTTAATAACGAGCCAGTTGCTTTTATTCGAGCCTCTCGTGACTTAATTAGCGACAAATGCACGTTAAGAAAAATAGTATTGAGACTACATTTTCTTTTTTTTTTCTTCATTTTTTCTTCCAGGAGAAGCACGAACAGAAATTAATTTATTCCGGAAGATTGCTGAACGACACTTCCGTGTTAAAAGAGGTCTTAAGGAGACACGACAATTGCGAAGACAGTTCCTTCACCGTCCATTTGGTGGTTTGTTCCCCGAAGAAAACCAACCAAAACGGCGCGTCGACGACGGCAACCACGACGACGAAGTCGACGCGAAATTCTGGAATCGCCGGTACCGCGAGGAGTCCCTCCGAAATGACGTCAACCGCAACTAACGCGAGTTCCGCTTCGACGACGACGAACACCGAGAGCAGAAACAACGTGCAGCAACGGAATCCTAATTTATTGACCGCTACAATGCCATACGGCAGTTTGAACGATCAACAGATAGCTTGGATGCAACAAGCTTACATGCATTACCTTACGCAGTATATGCAATTGTAAGTTCTTCGAAAGTGGAAACAATTAAAAAATGGGAAATTTGAGGTAAAATCTATACTTACCGAATTTGTGTTTTTTCGTAGAATGGCGGCGCAGGGAATACAGTTACCGAACAGTGGGATTCCCGGTATAATAAACGAACCGCAACCGACAGGGTCCAATCAAGGGCAAGATAGGACCGATCGGCAACAGCAGCAACAGCCTCAGCAACAAAATCAGTTCCCGGCTGTTAACGCCGTAATCGCGGAGAACGGAGAAGAAGCACCGGCTCTGGCTTTGAATCGAGATTGGTTGGATTTGTTTTATATGCTTTCCCGGATTCTCGTCCTTTTTAGTATCGTTTACTTTTATTCCTCTCCGTCGAGATTCCTGGTGGTCACCTTTCTTGGATTCGCCATATACTTGTAAGTGGACTGTTACTTTTTTTTCTCGCAGGTTTCCATTCTTTTTTTTTACTAATTTTTGAAATCATTAATGAATTTTATGCAATATCGCCTTTAGGTACCAGGGTGGATTTTTCCGAGTGCAACAGATGCCGGTGGGAGCTGCCGCTGCCGGTGGAGTCGCCGAAGGGAACGCGAATCCCCAAGTTGCGAACGTAGCCGGTGGGAATCGCAATAACAACAATAACGAAGACGAGGAAGGCGAAAACGAAGACGACGACGAAAACAACAACAACGACGACGACAACAATCGGGTGGAGAACGAGCGACGCGCGAGAATAAACGCATCGGCTTCCTCGAGGATGGAAGCGAGGACCAACGCCAACGAGGACGAGAACGAGGCCGAGAGACCGGGAGCTTTGGCATTTACTTGGACGTTCTTTAGTTCTTTCTTCGCTTCTCTCATTCCGGACCAACCAAATGTTATTTAGAAAGAATGAAAAAAACATGAAAAGAATGAAAATTTCCAAAGTTTCTAAGTTACGTAATTACGAATTAGCTTTACTTTATCGTTTCTTATCTTTACGTTGTTCCATATGTGTATAATATTTATCGTTGTTCAGTGTAACAAAGTTGTTGCTCCTTTCTTTTTTCTTTTTTTAACCGATAACGAATGAAAATATGAGAAAAAAAGGGTAGTTCTCGCAGTTAAATGTGCTTTTGTATCGATCCTCCGCCACGAAAAATTCGTCCATCGAAGCTCCATGAAAAAAAAATTGACTCTTCCGACAGTTAAATATTTTGTTATATTTTCTCTTGTTTCAGCTATTTACAACGATTAAACATTAATGTGCATTAATTCCAACAGCAAATCTACACGCAAGGTTTACATGGAATGCAAGTTTCGCTTCCTTTGCTGTTCAAAATTTGTACCTAAGTCGACTTCCCTCGCTCCGTTCGATACCAAGGGATAATGATATTTTGTTGCTTTTTTTTGTATTTGTTACCTCGAAGCCTAAGATTCTAATTGTTTGTAAGTTGACCTCCTTCTGATTTTCTTTTCTTTTTTAGCCCTTCTCTTTGTGAACGCTGAACCCTCGGGTAACGTTCGAGGTACTTCCACTTTTGACACTTCCAGCGACCGTCAAAATCGGTTCGACGCTTTCCTCGCTACCGGTAGCGATTGATTCCTTGATTCTCACGTCGTCTTCGCTCGTCAGCTCCATACTTTCCACTCGGAATCTGCGAAAAAATTGGAAAAACCGAACTTGAGCCTCTGCTTTCATAGAAAAAAATTTCTCAAGAGAACTTTAAGCAGAAAATTCATCGATAAATGATTTAAATTGAAAATTTGGAAATTACCTTCCGATTTTCTTAAAAACTCCGCTACTGGAGATTCCAGTACTGCTGGAACTGATGCCGGACGTCACACTTTTGGAGATTGTCAAGGGTTCGGTGGATTCGGTTTGCTGGAAGATATATTGAACATCCTGTTTCCTCTGTTCTTCGGTTTGCCTCAAGGTCAGCGTATGTTCCTCGTCGTCGTCGACGTCCAGGTCTTCTTGCATGACGACGTTGCCGCCGCTACGTTCGTAAACGATGTCGCTGTCGTTATCGATGTCCGCGTCTTCGTCGTTCGTGGAAACCGCTTCTCCGGTGTGGAACCGGGTCTCGTTCAGCCTCGAGGAACTCATTATCTGACCATCCGCGTTGCTGTAGTAATCCGTGTAGGATATACTACCGCGTCCTTCCCGGTAGGATTCCTGTTCGTTCCGAATCCCCATGCAGAAGTCACTCGAGTCGATGTCCAGGCAAGGTGTCGTTGGATATTTCGAAGAGAATTCCTGGGTTCTGAAAATAATGAGTCGAAGTCGAAAATTTTGGAATTTTTTAAAAATGTTGAAATTTGAATTTAAGACCAACTTAAAAATGACTTCAAATTATTTTCAATTACCCATCGTTACTGATGAGACTTATCGACATGCTGCACTCTCCGGTAGATGTTGGAGCCGGAGACGAAGGTTCCGAAGAGATGAAAGACTGCGGTTCGCTGCTCCAGCCACTGTTGGGACTGGTCGGTGAAGCCGGTACGAAGCCACATTTATTATATCCATGCAGGACATTGGACGGGGCAGCTATACACCTAGGGAAGAAAACATTATTCAAATTTTGATACTTTCAATAAAATATTCGATAATTCAATTTTTTTACTTCCAATCCGTGACATTCAGAATTTTCGTCCTTCTCTTTCACGTTTATACCTATTATCCAGATCGCTCGTTTGGAAATCACGATTGACGACAGCTTCCACGCGTAGATTTCTGGTATTCAATTTGGAGGATGACAAATTCTGCATCGAAGTGACTTGGGGCAAAGGCGGTGGAGGCGGAGAAGACGCCGGAGTTCGGAACAGTGGTGCTGCGGTCATCATCTCCAGGAAGGAGTCCAGTTGTCGCAGCGACAGTGCATTGTGCAAAGTCTCCAAGGGCCTGATCGGTGGGACTCCTCCGAACCCATCGATGGCTGCGACAAATCGAGAATCGGATCGGATGAAAATTGTCATTCTTCGAGATGGAAGACCAGGGTTCAAAGAAAATGTCTTTGTTAATAGCAAAAAGCATTAGAGACAATTGAACCGAGCGACTTTTCGCTGCATATTTTTTTTTTTTGGGGGGGGGGGGGGGGGATGAGAAAGCAAAGGTTTGTTTTAGAAATTCATTAGAAAAAAAAAGAAAAAAGAAAAATCAAAGTGGTGTTAGAACTTACCAGCGACCGCGGAAGCGTGAGGCGGAACCATATCTTTAAGATTTGGCGCGCTGGAAGATCCGCTGATAACAGCAGTACTGAAGAGACTGTTCGCCGATCCGGTGAGTTTCTTGCTGATTCCGTATCCCAACAGCTTGAAATAACTCATCTGTCCGGAGATACTGTGTCGGTGCCGCCTAGCTGTTAGGAGGATTTATGGTTTTTACGGTCAAATTCCTTCGCAAGCTTGTGTTTCCCCTCAAAAACCACAATGTACGAAAAAGGAAACTGGAGTTCAAGGGATATATGGGGATACCATAGAGCTTTTTTTCAATGATTTCCGTCTGAAAAGTAGTTTCAGGAAATTCAGACGCTTTTTAGAAAAAATTGGAAGAGATTGTTGATTTTGGACTTTATGGAGAAAATGGGAGAAGTTAGAAAATAGAATTCAGGATATGCTGTGTCAAGAATTTCAGAAATAATTAGGAAGAAATGGGAGAATTCATTGAAATTCCGTTATGGAGAAAATCTGGAAAAAGCTGCTACGGTACCACGTGGATCGCAATAAAGGTTTGGGAGGCAAGAGTATGTAAAAAAAAAGAGAGAGAGATTGAAAATTTGGACAACTGAGCGAATCACCGAAGACATGCAATGGTGGTTCGGACAATCATCCTCGTCATAGAAAAAAAAAATAATAATATAGAAAAAAATAAGGGAAATAACGAAACAATGCAACAAAAGAGAATGTAAATCAAGGCAACCACACGCACGGCTATCACCGAACCAAAGAGTTATTTCAAAGTGTTCTCCCTTAACGTACCTTCTCCGTTAACAGCGTCCAAGCTTTGATATTGCAGCTTTTCCGCAGCTATAAAACAGGGAACGGGAGAAACAAACAACAGTGGGTAGGTAAAAAATCAAGGCAGAGCAACGTTTCATCGCAAAAAATCATCGAAATTAGGGTGGGAATAAGTAGAGAAACAAAAAAAACATTGAATAAAACGACACTAAAATCGTAGCGTTAGAGGCGTTTGATCTGTTCGAATACCTTTTTCCGATTTCTCTTGACGTTGGTGATCGTAACTACGTGCACGTGGCTCGCACGTGTTACCTTCTCGTTCGCGACGTTGTCTCCGATTGGCAGCCGCCAACTGGCTTCCCAATCTCGCAGCTTCGTGGCCAGCTACGGTTCTCGCACTGGAAAAGAGACAATTGTTGATTTTTTCTTGTCGGTCTCCAACGGTCCAGCAAAATTCATGGTTTGTTTTACCGAACCATAGACGAACCATAACCGAACGAGTAGTTCGAGGGTAAAATCGACAAATCTCGATGAAAAGGTGCATAAATCGTTCTAAGTAATTTCCTTCGTAATTATTTTTGCACCAACTTTCGATTTTTTTTTTGCCAATTTCTTCATTTTAATCGAAGGGATCGTTTAAATACTTACCTGATAGGAATGGGAGCGGAACTTTGGAGAAATCCACTATCGTACGGTTCGTCCATCATATTCGGATCGAGATCCATCATATCGATGGTCCTGCCCTTCGTAGGACTGTCCAAGGTATCGATGTAGGTCGACGAAGAAATCATTTCCGAGTGATCCTCTTGGAACGTATCGGCTGCAATTATTTCCCGACGTTCTTCTCGTCTGTGTTGCAATTTGCAGGTACGAGACCGCGCTCTGTCGTGACTCGATTTCTGTGGGTTCTCCTCGAGGGCTGTTTTTTCTCCGGGCACATCTAATTCCATGTCAGTATTAAAATAGTCATACACAATATTCTCGACGAGGCTTGTATCGTCACCTTTATCATCGACATCTACACCTGTATCGGCATCCGCGTCATCGTCGTCTTCCTCTTCGTCGATTCGCGCACTGCACTGAGATGCACCTCCTTCTTGGCCCGTGGAAGACTCTCCTCCCTAAAAAAAAAAATAAAATCGAATGAATTTCTATTTTTTCTTTATTTGTATTTAATTTTTGCGCTTTGTAGTGATTCACTGTTATTACCATTAATAATTTGATAAAATCGATTATCAAATGTTGGCACTTACGAGATTGTGATTGCTCTCGTTGCGAGAATGGGGTCGAAATCCTGGACCTGGTGGCAAATTTTTCTGCACGCAACAATTAACGCCCGGGCTGAAATGCAATTCCACGTGGAATCTCTCCTCGCTGCAGGGATCTTTCGTGGGATCTTCGTACAGCATCACCACGATTTGGGACATGTAATTTAATTCGGAGACCATGCTGACGTATTCCATTGCTCTGCGCCACTGTTCGTCTATTCCAATCTGGAAATTCGCATAAAAATTCTCTCAGAATTAAATACTTTTCGTGTAATTAATTATTTTGCAATTTCTTTTACATACGTCCAATAATCCTCCGTAACGCAAAACAGTCAGGAGTGAGTGGACGTGGCTTTCACTGGTGAAGTACAATCTCGTGCGAACGTGTCTTCCTGGACTGGAAACTCCGTGTGAATATCTAGAACGAGTAAACGATAAAGTTTCATATAAAACTACGGATGTTTTTTTTTTTGTAGAACAATTTCCTGAAGTGAAATAACAGTAATTTGAATAAATCGTTATTGGTATTGCCTGATAAGATACAAATGTTTTTTTTTACCTGGGGTTGAGTCTGTTGACCGTTTCTTCGCCGGATTCTTCAATGTTTCTTTGCAAATCGGCGCGAATCTTCTTCAATAAAGGCGTACAAATTCCCTGACCTATCGTGAGTTTTTCCTGAACGGTTAAACCATACTCCTGTGGTATGACAATATCCGCGAGGTACTTGGAGTAAATGTAAAGTTCTTCGGCATGCTCGAATTGCAAGGAATGATTATTATGCTGGAGATCGTATTTTATGCAATCGTAAATATCTGGTATCTTGGAGATATCGAATCTTTTGCTTTTCGTGCAGAAATCCTTTTCGATTTTACCCCAACGTCTGCCCATGAGCTCCCAAGTCTCGCCGTGGTATAAAATTGCATCTGAAAGAAAAAATCATCGAATGTTACTATACAAAAAATCCAAGAGACGGAAAATTGATATTATTTTTCAAGAACGATTCTAATTCCGACGGGGAAAAAATAAAGAATTTCAAAGGAACACAAAAAAAGTTTGAAGATTCAACTTCACGTGAAATAAGTTGGAATAAAATTTTGTATCAGTACCACGAAAAAAAAAAAAAAAATATTTAAAACCTTTCGTTTTAGGATCGTCCTTCTTGATTCGAACAATATCCATGAGCCTTTGGATTAACGCGTGTACGTGACGACAACACTTGACAGGATTTTTAACAAAATCAAGCGCAGCATTTATGCTTAAAGCGTTTCCAGGATTAATTTGCTCCCGATCTTCAGGTGTGAAGTCCCGGTCTTGTTGTAGCAGTTCGTGTAATCGCGTTTTAACCCTGAATTTGATCAACAGGAGGTAGGTTAATTTTATAATTAATGTAATAATATTATCGCTAAAGTAATAATTTACATTTCGTCTCAATTTTCGATCACAAAATGTTAATTACTCCTCCTTTACTGAAAATAATTTAAATGAAAAAAATATCAACATTTTCAAAGCTGTCATTGCGTTAGTTTCATATTTTTTCAGAAATATATATTCATCCTTTTAACACAAATAAAAAAAAACTTACATATTCTGATATTTACTGCTGTCGCAGTCGTTATCAAGCAAGCCATTGGTATTAGCGCTTTTCACCATTTGCACAAGAATGGGTGTTAATTCTCCCTCTAATGCCAAAAGACCTTTAGCGAAAGCTGCAGCCGTCATTTGTACTCGTCCCTCGTCACTGGCATAGATTTTCAAATCGTGACGGAAGGTCGAATGCAGTCGCAATAAACCTAAACCTTGGGCACCGGCGTATTCACCTATTACGAAGAAATATTTTAATACATAAGAAAGGAGCTTGAAAGGGAAAAATATAAAACGAAAGTAGAAAAATCTTGAATTAAATTCTCGATGTTTTTGGAATTTAACTTAGGGAGATACGAACCACCTAAATGTCTACCTTGGCCACCTGGATACATGCAGCGAAAGATCCGACCCAATTCTTCGGCTTGTATTCGACCGGCTGGTGTTAATTCTCCACCCCATTTCAATATTAACACCAATGACGGTTCTCCCAAACGATCTGCTGAATTTAAGAAAATATATTTAGTAGGTAAATAATTATGCATCGAACGAGTGCAAAAATCTCCGAGATTAATTAACCCGGTTTCTTTGAATCAACCAAACTTGTTCTTCAGTCTATGTACCGTCATCCGATGAACTTCCACGGGGTCTCCCTCTCGGTTGATACTTCATTTGTACTTTACGATTGATTCCGGAAAAATGTCCGTACCTGAAAATAAAAAATTCTTTGATTAGTTTTAACTTAGGGTAAATTAATCGAATCCGATGGGTTCAATGGCTGATTGACACACATTTCCAAGACACTTTTGAGTTGTTCCAATTTCCCCTGTTTTTCTTCGAGTTCCGGTCCCGCAGCCCGATGTTGTATCTCCGTAAGGAGACTTCTCGCGGTATCCAAAATTTCCTGCAGCTGCTTCGGACGCTTCAATTTCACATGACCGTGTTTGTACCCGTCGTATTTGGCAAAAATTTCGAAAAACCTGTAACAAAGAAAGTTATGAAAAATTATCCGACTTAAAATATAAGCTTTGAAATTCTTGAAAAATCAGATACTTACTTTGGATGGCGAACTTCGACTTTCATTTTTTGTTTTGGAGTTCTGTCTCCATGTCGAATTACCGCAACCACGCAGCGAAGTTCCATCCTAAATTTTCGATCAATTTTATTTTACGTACACCAAAGATAGATTGAGTTCTGTTGAAATGAAAAATAGAAAAAAATTACATTTTTCCAAACGTCGTCGGTACGATTGGTGGATCGTCGAGTTGAAAAGGAACGCTCCAGGGAATATGAAGGGTCGGTGCCAATTCTCTTAGTATCATATTTCCCAATATTTTCGCACAATCGTCGTAGTACTTGTTTGAATTTTTCACGAAACTAAAGCCATTCACGTCGCAAACGAACGATTGTCCATTGGCTCTGAAACAAAAATTGCGCCGGAAAATTATTTTATCATCAAGAATTAACTCCTCATTTACGTCCTTCAATTTTGATTCACGTATCATGGACGGAAATTAAAAATGAATCAAAGAGTAAAATAAATTTGAGTATCGCTCAGTACCGTAATAAGTCGAATCCACAAACTGTCTGTTTAAAAGCTAAACAAACTTTACGGCTTATCAATTTTTCAGCGTTACTGAGAATCACCGGATAACGTATTTCTTTCCCTTCCGAATCCCTCTCAACTTTACCATCCAAAGCTGGGCTTTTTCTAGCTTCCGCGTGAGCATAATCCGGACCAACCGTATAAACTTTAACATCGGTCCCATCGGTTGGCATGAAATCCTCGTAAATATACGACCCTGTTTTGCGGACTCTCGATTCCGGAGAATAAACGCTACTTCGACTTCCAATCTGAAATTTATAAAAAAAAAGAAATAAATTTTATTGGCTTCGAAAACCGAATAACAATTTATTTACATTGCTGCTCTGTTACGGAATGGAAAAGTGATACATTCGGACGAAATGCGGAATGCAATTCGCAGTATGAAAGCAGCTCGTTGTACAAACGAAAGAACGAAACTGAGTCAATAGCGATAAGACACAAAGTCGGAAAACTATGCTGGAAACAATGAATAAAGGAACATCACACATAGTGGAGTTATCGATCCACGCCGGTGTCAATCCTCGGAGCGAACAACTATCGTTCTTTGGTCACAACCTTGGAATTTTCTTTTATGAATTTATAGTAACAATAAATAGTCTTGCCCATGTTTGGATTTCGATCTTGTTCGAGTCTAGTTTTCTTTGAAATTTCGTTCGCATTTACTGTAATATAGTAATTTTTCTTTTTTTTTTCCACTGGATATTCTAAATCAAGTCCTTTATTCGGTCAAGATGAAATCCTGTATCGGTTGCAGATGAAATCCTGTATCGAGTCCAGATAAAATTCTACATCGGATCGGACGAAATCTTGTGTCGGAACCGGATGGAATTCCGTATCCGATCGAGGAGAAATCCACTGACAAATAGTGATGACGTCGAAGACTTTCAAAAGGCCCGTAGCGAAAATTAGGGATGCTATCGCCAGTCTCCGATTCTTATATCCACAGAAGCGTCTCATCACCTACCTCTTGATTTTTTGCAGTATTCGCAGCTTCGAGTCTTAACTTTCGATTTTCTAAACTACCGCTCTCTCGATTACCATCGCCCGAGCTGTGAGTACTGACGTCGCTTCCGAAAGCTTTTGCAGTTTCAAATAAATCAGTTCTCTTTTGGTCGTGAACATTTTCAAATTCTTTTTTTCGAAAACTTTCTCTTTCTCGCTCGATGGCAGACCTTCGACTTTTCTTCGACCTATCTCTGCCTCTTTTCTTTTGAACAGTCACCAAAATGAAAAAAAAAGAAAAAATATATCACTTTTCGTGAGTTTTCCCGCTTTCAACGTGGTTTTAATCCACTTCTGAAATTGTTTGATTCTAAAATGAAGACAAAAGCTGTTTCGCTAAATCGAGACTTTAACCGAAAAGGACGAGAATTCTGGAAAGGGTTTGCAGAGCAGCTGTTTTTTCTATGAAGTGCTACAAAAACTAACTTTTTGGAAACAAATGAAATATTTTTGAGGATTTATCGAATCAGAGTCTTAATGGAAATTTTCGCTGGGAATTACCGAAGTACAAGGAATCGCATTTGGGTGTTCAAATTGTCGAGCTTAACGCCAATAATCCCTTTGACTCTGCTTTGTCTTGAAACTTACTTTTCTGAACAGTCTTTGACTTCCACCACCGGCTGAGGTTGGATAGTAGATGTAAATATTATGGTCCTCGGCGGAAACAGGTTTCTCGACAAATGGTTTATTGAAAACCACCCCATTCACTTCAACGTGATCTTCGGATTCGACGAGTTCGTGATCTGAAACGTCAATTGTATTTTTCAGTTTCCCGACGATCGACCATCGTCTACCAAAAAATTGGCAAAAAAAGCAATGAAATATGAGATAATAATACGTACGTTTCGGGTCAGCGGAGTCCCTGTCCAAAACAGCATATCGAGGGATTTCGATGCCTTCATTTTCCAGAATCGCATAAACCCTTCGTCGATCCTAAAGGAGAAAAAAATGTCAAGAGTTCTCGATACGCATTTTTTGAAAATATTTTCTCTCCCAAAAATACAATAATATACCTGAATATCGTACTGCATCGGAAGATTATTAATAATAAAAGGATTTCGCAGATTGGCGTAAGCTATCGCCTTCTCTAATGGGAACCCCTTGCTATGGAAGCTTATTAAACAATCGACGACGGGCCAGTCCTCCACTGGTTCCTACGAATACGCAAATCTCAATAAAAATCCTAATAAGTACTTCAGTCGAGCGTAAATTCCGTTACGTACCTTCAGAATCACTTGTTCCGGGAAAACCATAATTTTAATATACTCGAATTCCTCCAAACGGGTTAAAATCTCTTTCATCGGTTTGCTCTGGGATTTTTTAGCCATGGCGCAGATCCCAACCAGGACCTGCTTCCCTTCCCCTTCGACGTCGCTGCCCCCGATGCATTCATCCTCATTTCCAGGGCCCACCGAAGTTTCTCTCTGAGATTAGAATTAAATTCAAATTGAAAAGGAAACTGGTAATTCATAAGTTAAAAAGATTAAGTATGAGGATAACGTCGTTAAGAAGTTCTTAAGCATATCAATCAACGGCATAAGCAAACCTACACGTTTAGAAGTGCAATAAGCACTGCTAGCTGGATTTCCCGCAACTGGTAGATTTTCTTCGAGTTGCGCACCGGTAATATCTCCGACATAAAATATGGGTCGACCCGAGCTCCTGAGACCCTGTGGTTTGCAAATTAATAAATAAAATAGAACAAAATTGAAGCAAATGCCTATCGCCAACAAAAAAAAAAGGGGAAACATATTAAGTCTAATATCGAGAAGCAATTCCGTGGCAAAGCTTCGCCGTGATAAAGCTCCGCTGCATTATGGGACGTCGCCGAATCAAGGATCTCCCTTAATGAGGCTCCTGTAACGAATCTCATCATAAATCAGCAATTGTTCTAATAACGTGGCTGGAGTTTGTATGGAAGCTGTACTGGAGTTACCGGAGCTTTAAAATTTACAGCATTTGAGGGATTTTGGACATTTTTGCAGGCATGTTTTATCATACGCTAATAAGAAACTGCTGTACAACTGCGAAACGATATTACGGCGTTATCAAAATCAAATATTTGTAAGATTATTCATGAATTCTTATTTATTTCTTGAAAATGGACAAAAATATGTACAGAGTGAGATGGAACAGGAGGAAAAGAGCAGCGACTCCCAATAAAATGCTACCTGGCTCTTTTCATTCGTTTGTTTATGCATTTTTGAATTTCAAGGAAACATATATTTCATAATAATATATATAAATACATATGAGCAACTATTTCATGAATGGGCTTCTAATAACTACACAAGTACATATGCTCGATGAATGAAACAGTTGAGATTATTAACCTATTCCGGTTGTTTACATTACCTGATAACCATGCTCCAATTCTGTATAAGACATGATCGAATTTCATTGAATTGTGAAATTTCATGAAATCAGAGGGGCAATTATAGAGAAATTCTGACAGAGCTAGCTCGCCCTCTCTCTCTCTCTCTCTAGGTATATATAGAGTATACCAGAAGTCTGTAACGGGCGATCCAATTGTCACGTAATAAATAAATAATACATCAAAGCACTCCAGTAAAATACGTATTACAATAAATAAAACGATGAGGGGACTTTACGAAATGCGCATATGTTTTTTTATTATCCTCGATTGATTTACGCATGATTGCGGGTATCTCCCATATCACTGACTCACTGACTAGAATAAACTGATTGGATTTGCTCTGGTCGAGTGATCGGTTCGATTCCCTTCGGTTTCCGGAACCGAATCCCGAGACTTGGGAGCAGTGATGTTAGCTGTGCCGCAATTTCACGCGCATGCGCGGAAAAGCAGGGGCGTACCAGTGATGTTAGCTGTGCCGCAAAAACTCGCGCATGCGCGAGAAAATAGCCTCAACGACGTGCTTAGACACTGTAAAAGGGGGTACTTTATGGACCCAACTTTATTATTCCTGGCAACTACGATTACAAATATTTTATGCCTATTAAGGTAAAATTACCTTTTTTTCAACGAAAATTGGGAAACTGGATAATGATGACAATGTAGTTTAGTTACAATATAAATTATGAATTATCATTACGCTTTTATTTGAAAATTATAAAATTACCTATTTTCAGATTGGCATCAATATCTTAATTTTTTAAAATATCCAATCCAAAACATAGAGATTATTTTAGTTTCCGTAAAAACCTTTGCACTTCATTCTCCAATTTTTCAACATCGTTCCACAGCTTCACGTAATTTCTGGTACCGCTTTTGCCGCTTTCCGAACTCGAAGCTGATGATTCCGTTTGACAGGAACACCCTTCTTCCGTAAAATCAAATAAATTCGACTGAGTTTTGTGTAAATCCCACATAATTTTACTCCTCTCTCGATCGTAGCATCTGCGAACCTCTGAAATTCGAATTACAAATCTCTTAGAAGTGTCAGCGAATTTAAAATTTGGCCAAAGTAAAAAAAATTCATACCATCCAATCGGTTCTGATGAACTTTTTGAAAAAATGCTTCCGATTCACTCCGAACTCTTCTCTCTTCTGCAATTTGCATTGCATTTTGATGATGTTCTTTAAGAACTCGTTCTCGTTCCTTTGATATTTCCAGATTCATTACGGAGCGTTCCGTAAGAAACTCTGGATATTCGTTTAGCAAAAACTGGGGATACAAACTATTTGGTGGCAAGAAATTAAATTCATCCCTGAAAAAATAAAATTTTAATGTACCTTCATTTTTTAAGTTCTTTACATTTTAAGTAATACAAACTCAACAATAGAATTTAATAGAAATTTTGTTACAATTAATTTCCATATCCTTATTGTAAAAAAAATTTGTGTAACTCGATTGCTTCGTTTCGAATACAATTTTTGAATTACCTGATATAATAGTTGGGATGCACATGAGTAGGTAAATTTTGATCCAATTGCCGGGCGAGCTTCATCAGATCTCGAACTTTTACGCAGCTTTGGTTTTCAAAAAGTTGGGAAATGTTTTTTGAAGACAACGCGAATACGGATTCGCGTATAAGGATGTTAAATGCAATTACGCAAGTTAATAAAAGCGATGGTTTGTTGTAAGAGAGCAAATGATCCAGCAAGATCAACCAATCTTCACCCGATAGTACCTCGCTCATGAAGCTTTGCAATAAAGGCCATGCGTAGATTGTCGACGTAACTCCTTTTTCACAATAAACGTGTAACAGTTGTTGATCGGATTCCAATAACATATTTTCCATAATTCCCAATATATTTAATGGTGGTAACGGATGGTATTCGAACCACTTTTGGCAAAAGTTGCGAAGAACGAATAGAATCGTTTCGAATGCAGTCACGGGGTTTCCCTGAAAGAAACAAAGTTATAAATAGGGATAGGAATTTTTCAAAATTCGAAAAATTTAGTTAGAAAATGATATTACCTGAAACACGGTCATAAACGGGAACACCATTTTCGGTAAAAACTGACTCTGACTGAGAAACGGACACCATTGAACTAATTTCTCAATCGTCATCGCTAACAACGAAGCTTTGCTTCTGTCTCTTATTTGAAAATTCTTCAGAAGTTCGGAGCAACATTGAATTGAGATTCTATTCGATAATGCGGTGTAAGAATTAGTGTTTAATGGCAACTTCAAAATAGTCGACCAAATGAGCGATCGATACTTCTTTGGATACTCCTTGAATTCTTCCAGAATCAGCAACAACCTATCCAAGTTCAATTCTTTTTCGATATCCTTCGAAACGGCTCGCAAGTGTGTTTCAATTCCGTGCGCTTTCGTTCTGGAAATTTCCTTCACTTTCTTCGCTCGTTCCTGAGCTTCCGGTTCGATTTTACTTATCGAGGAAATGTTCAAGTTCCCATTTTGGTTGATATATCCTAGAAAACTACCGTTTTTGGAAACAGCCACTTTCTTCACTCCATTTAACGTTGTCTCGAATAAATTTAAGGATTGCAGGTCACAAAAATATATTTTGCAGTTGGTCGTAAGCAGGAGCAGCAATTTATTTGCCCCGCCGTCGAGTGCTTCCGAACAAATTTCCAGTTGTCGAATTCCAACAAAATGATCTTCGAGTTCACATTTTTTTATTAATTGCCAATTCAATGTGTTCAAAACGACAATTGTGTTTTTAGAACCAGCCAAAATTAATGCCTTTCCATTAACGGTGAATGCAAAATCTTTGACGTTTCGAATCCCAAAAGCACTGGATTTCAAGGTAACGTCTTTGCCGAAGTTCTGGAAATCCCAGATTTGCATCGAGTCGTTTTGATACAAGGCGACGATTTTCCCCAGGTTACCAAAAGATGCTTTTGTCAGGCAAATGTCCCGTTGCTGTAAATTAAGTTTATGCAGGATACTACAGGAATTTAAATGCCAGATAACGGCGTCTCTGCTGGAAGAAGTCAAACAATAATTGTTATAGAACGAGCATCGAGTAGGAGGACATACGTGTCCCGAAAGAGAGTTCGAGGTTCGTTCTAAGGGTGTCCGAAGGTTCATAAATTTGACGGAAGCCTTGATCGTTCCAAAAATGATTCTGTGTCCCGTCGATGGCAGGAATGAGATGAACGTGCATTTTCCAATATAACCAATTTTTTTGTGCTCAGAAGTCCTTCCGTACAATTTTACTATGTAAGCCGTTCCTCTGGAATCCACGGCGATGATTCGTTCGTTATTGCAATCGAATGCAAGGTGAGTAAAAAATATATTTCGAGAGCTCTCGATGGAACTGTCAAAGTGTTTGTTGAATTTAAACTGTGAATGATGCTGTCGTTTTCCTTCCTGCGATGATTTCATCTCCGATTTTTCTTTCTTTTCGGTCGTTGCTTTTTTGGACTTGTTTCAGATTTTCCTGGAAGGTAATAGAACGAAATTCCAATTCATTGGATCACAAGTGGCTTATTTGAAATGTAAACAAACCCACGTACTTGTCGATACGTGCAATCGTACGTACAAACAGATCCATCCACGAGCCCTACCCCGCTTCGGTTACAATTTTCCCGCCAAATGCAGCTTCACTCGACTGCCACTAGCGGCGCTACCTACTACCGCCACGCTTTTGCCTTGTATTCATTGGACGTAAACAAAAAACGTTACTCGAACCGGTAAAAAAAATACAACTTCAAGGATTTTTCTCCGATGTCAGGTAAATTTTCAAATGTTTATTACTTTCATTAGAAAATACATTTTTACTCACAGTTCTTTTCTAAATTTCAAAAATGTTAAAATAATTCGTTAAAATAAGGGAGATTAGAGAGTATGAGTAGTGAGTGAGAGGGACAGGACAAAACAACCCTTCGAATTGAACTATTTTTTCCCGTTTTGTAACTTTTCTTTTATTATATTTCGGTTTAATCTGGATATTTGAGGTTTAATAGTTTATTCTCTAGCACATACACATATACGTACACAACAGATATGTTTATATAGTAATTTCAATGAAGACAACTTTGTCAGTTCAGTTTGACAACTTTGACAACTAATGTCAACAGATTACAGAATATAAACTGCGATACAACATACTGCGCATGCGTGGTCTTTGAGACGCTGCTCCATCTGCCGGTGTCTTGTGCAATCTATTAAAGCGCATACATGCGTACTACACAAAAAAAAAAGTATGAGATTGTTTACAAGTGTGCACATATTTTTCTGAAAGTAAATCAGAAAAAAAGAGAAATGGACGGAGACGTCCAAATTTTGGATTCTCTCAAAGGTACCATTCAGAAAGGCTATGACTTGATAGAACGCTTGAAACCTTTATATACCATTGACGGAGTTGATAAACTTTCTAGAAAAATTCATCAAGAAATTCGATTTCTAGAAAAGGTATACCTATATCTCCATATATTTATATTAATTGTTACATAAATAATTATTTATTATTGTCTTCTTTTATTTGATATCGATGGTAAATTCCACGATCGAATCATTTCGATTCCTACTTTCCTTCAAGGTTCACCAAACTGGAAGCGCGAAGAAGGAACATTTACTCAGCACGAATCTAATTCATCTAGGAGCAATTGTGGACCGATTGTGTTCAGCCAAAAATGTGATACACGTAATGAGACCGTACAAGTACCAAAACTCCAGATTGGAGGTGGACGTCGTGTCGGAGAACGGATCGTCTTGGATCAAAGTAGTGGCGAGGAACGCCAAAGCTTTGACTCTCATTTCCCTTGGCAATGGAGAATACGGTCAGAAGTCGATTTTGGATCAAGCCGAGAGTTACTTGGATTGCGCCAAGGATTATCCTTATTTGTACAAAAGCCCAAAAATCATATTCCATTTCGCCTATGGAATCGAGATTCCTTTGGCTGTGAAACTGGAGAGTCTCGGAATCGTCGTGGAAGGGGAAAGGATGAAACCGAACGACGAGAATTACAACATTTCTTTGAAATGTAATAATTTATCGAACACCATGGAGTCGTCGAATCGCAATGAGGATTTCAATATTGCCACTCTGAATTTGGACGTTTCCACTCTTTTGGCGTATGTCTCGAATATGACCAATGGATATGCTCATTTTCGCTATAAGGAGCCTTTGCTAACGTCCCAAGCCGAATGGGAACGAAGTCGTCCAGTGAAACCAATTTTGGAGAAACTCTTCCAAAATAAAGAGTTGATCGTCTGCCGGACGGCCTACGATAACTTCATGAATATAATTCGTGTCATCGGAGGTACAAACGAAACTCGGAGAGCTCATGAATTAATGAAACGAGTTACCGTCGTCGACGATATCCCTTCCGGTAGGATAATGGAGCGATTGAGCATCGCTGGGAAAATTAAGGATCGATCGAGGCTCGTCTTCGCCACTGGCGAGAACACTAAGAGCGTCACCGTGTCCGCGAATGAAGGATTCGTGAGAGCTGCCAGAATGAAAGTGAGTATTTCCGATTATTCAAGGAAAGACACCAAAGACAAAATGTTTCTTTTATTGAAAATCTTTTTATTTTTGCTCCCAATGAAATTTCCGAAATTCAAAGTAACTATATAATCTTTTCTTTTTTATTTTCAGGGTATCGAATGTACTGTATTTTTACACGAACCGAGATCGCTCTCCGAATTTAAAGAGCGATACGCAGAGAGGATCGAGGGTTCTTAAATCGATTACTTCTCTATTGTAGATCAGTTGAATTTTATTAAATGGATTCTTTTCTAGCCGCAACAATTATTTCTTCTTTATAATCTGAAAAGAAACAATTTTTTCCGTTAGTTCGATCGATCAACTAATTTCTTTTAAATATATTTTTTTCATCATTTTATGAATCTACTATTTTTGTTGTATCATGAAAATACTAATAGTATCCCAGGCAATTAGGAATCGTTAAACAAATTCCCAAAAATACAAGATTTGTCAATTGTATTTATCGCACTTCGAAACTTTCGATACAAAAGTCGTAATAATAGAAAAGGATCCATATCTGTACCTTCGATAAAGTCCTGGTAACTGGGATGGAATTCTTGGGCCTTTTGCAAGAACTCCAGGAACTGCTGCTCGTTTCCTAAACATTTGTGACACTTCGCACTGATCAAAAAAGCTTTCAAGTTCGTATCGCGAACTTTCAGAGCCCATTCGCAGTCCTTCAGGGCTTTTTCGAACAGGCCGAGTTTCGAATAGGCCAAAGCTCTGTTATTCCATAACATAGAGGAGTCCTTGCGTTGCTCCAAAGCTTTTGTGAAATATGTTACGGCTTTTTCGAAGTCCTGTCGCTTGAAAGCTTCGTTCCCGATACGCTTAAAAGTGTCTGCGCGTTCGTTGCGCTTCTTGCGATCCTCGGCGCGTTCCCTGGCGTCTTTTTCTATACTTTTCATAAAGGCGCCTGTCGAAAATTCGTGTTTAGTATTCGAAGAAACTAGGAAATTTTGTTTTACCTTATGTTTTACCTTTCGACTGTTTGTTAGGATCGTTATCATCAGGTTCGCTGGAATATTTATTGATAACAGTACGATTAGTTTTGATTTTTACTTCATCTTCATTGATATTCACGTCTTTCGAAGCATTCCCTTTTCGTAGAATCGCGTCGGCTAATAATTTCCCCTGTTCTTGTTCCTCAATGTCGGTGGATGCAAGTTTTTTTACAACCCTTTCTTCAATGAGAAATATAAATATAGGATTTTATAAGCGTATAATTGTAAATAATACATTTTTAAAATAGTCAATACCAAAATTTCTACTTGCCAACTTCTGTAACTTTGTGCATAAAATTTTCGAACTCTTCTTCGGTAGGTCGGTTATCGGATGTTAATTTATCCAATATTTCGGGTTTCGAGGAACTTTCCAACTCCGACATTTCGACTCGATCTCAATTTTTAGGTAAAATTAATTATTTAAGTAGAGACTAGTTTTGATAGTGAAGATATTCCTGCATTTTATTACTTGGACGAATAAACAAGGAATGAGGGTAAAACTGTTCCTATGGAAACACTTTCCTTCGCCCTGTCAACAGGTTTAGAAATTGAGGATGTCAAAAAAGATTTCTATCTATTTAATACCTCATTAAAAATATAAATTTTATTATCTTGCATCTTCCAATCGCAGAGCTAACATAGGTACAATTTATCATTACAAGTGTTATCATCATCATTATCATTATCTTCTTCGAGAAATCGAGAAAACATTTCTTTTTGCTCGCTTTTGTTACTCCTTTAAATGTAATAACATATAACGAATCGCGTTTTTCTCAGAATCAATTAATCATTATCATTCATTTCGATGCAATTAATGTAAATCGGTATCCTATGAGTCCAGCGCTCTACCCACTAGACCAACCCTAACTCTTTGTAAATCGGTATCCATACTCTCGATTTATCTAAAAACAATTTTCACTCGGTTATTTGAATTTTCCTGCGATTCGCAAATGTAAAAAGATGTTTTGATTTAATTGTTCCAATAAAAGCTACAATTTCCATCCGGTTACTCAAATTTAACCTGGAAATCGAATATCCATAATTTTTTATTTTTTCTAGATATTGTCAAAAATTTCTCCCTTACTCGAAAATGTTCATTTATGCTCAATCCGTTTAATACACCATTTCCAAGATATGCCAAAAAAATGTCTTCCTACGTATAATACAAATGCATCTCCTTATTGCACAATTAAATTTCTTTCTAATTAATTACTTAACCGATTAGTTAATTCTTATTAATCATCCTTCCAATCACGAAATTACATAACGCAAGATTTAGGAATCACTTAGGGTATTTGTAACACTTTTTTGTTTTCAACTTAAGAATCTCTGATTTATGAAAATGAATTTATTTTTATCATCTCGTTTCGAGCCAAATAGGGATTTTTTTCGATACAACCTTGGATGAAAATCACAAGTCATCATATTTGGAATTAATTTGTAGCCAAATCGAGCCACGCCAAGGTTCAAATTTTCATCGCTCCAAAACCCATTGAACCCAAGGTCCTTCGAGACTGATAATTTGAATTCTGAATTAACAACAATTTACTATATACATCTAAAATTTCATCGAGATCGCTCACATCAAAATCAAGCGTGTCAAAATTAAGAAAAACGGTCGGAACTATTAGAATTTTGTACTTTAAAGTTCTTTTGTGGCTCGAAAAATCTCATGAAAATTAACAATAATCATAACAACAGTGGTAATAATAGTACAATACCCTAGGAACAATTATACAAAGATTTGAGCATATGTCCTTCACAGTTAAAAAGAATACATTTTGTTGTTCGTATGTTTCTTCCATTTTTTTGTTTAACTTTTGTATCTTATTTTGCATCTTCTTCATACTTTCTCGTCTCTTCTTTTTTGTTCATTTTCATACCTAAGAAACAATGGCAATATTGTCATGACGTCATCGCGATTCGCATCTTACGTTAGATGACCATCAAGAAACTACTTTTTATTCGTCGCTTGATTTCTATGAATTCCTAGAGATGCAATACACGAGAGATTCGAAATGCAACAATTCGAAGAACAAGAGAAACGTAGAATTCGAATAAATTAAATTTCATTGCATAAGAAGAAAAAAAAACGATAATATTAATAATAATAATAAATCGGCCTCCGTTTTTTTCTCGTCCAACTGTTTCATCTCTCATCTCTCTTACATTTCGTGCGAGCACCCATACATTAACAATATTATTATTTAGGGAAACGAAAATCATCTCGATTTAATTTGATTTCATTCACTTCGACTCATTTAGTGTCGATTTGATTTCATTCGATTCGACTCGAGTCGGAGTCTGACTCTTTTTCTCACTCTTCCACTCAAGGTTTCGCATAATTCATGTAAATTGGCAAGTTAATTAATTAGCGGAGACAATTATGACTACTGCTTCTAAAAATAGACTGGATTTATTCCAATATTTAAGTTCCATCGTACTCGAGGTGAAGCGAATCTTCCATTTTTCAACATCCGAATAACAAAAAATCGTTTCGAGACGTATATTTTTTATCATACAAATTTTTCAAATTATCAAAATCAATAGTATCGATGGCTGTGAACTTATTCGAAAAAAATTAAAATGATAAAGTTTCCGATGTATATGACAAAACCCATGAAAATTCGAGTTCGGAGATAAAATTCGTTTTCGATCCTTACATAACTATACATACTTCCGCAGATGTAAAAAAACATGTTCTTTTTATTAGAGTATCCTTTATGGGGGAAAAAAAACAAAAGAACATGCATTTTCGGCAACTTTCCAAGTCCTATTCAAACTCTCTCAAGTTTAGACAATTTCTATAAATCTAGTGAACGTTCTATGTATAGTAATTCCATGAAGCATCCTGCTAATGGACAAATCGAGAAAAGCACTTTCAGTTCACAAATCAAATTAAGATGCAAAACAAAGGTATTCGTACGTTGAATAAAAGATGTCGCGTTTGTGCACGCGAATTTCAACAATTCAACTAGAAATTGAAATGAAGCTAAATTGCTTCTTAAGGCATTTACGTGGCAATTTTCTTAACTATTTTAATTATTATTAAAATAGTTTTATCTCAACGATTAATTATTTAATTCGAATTCTTCAATTTGTTTTCCATCAAATATCCATAAAACTGTTTCTAACAAATTATAATTGTAGCCGAGGCAAGTGTTCCAGAATTTGCACCATCGTTTTCAAATAGTAATTTGAAATTGAAATAAAAAATGATTGTTTATTAATTACAAATGTGATAGAAAATATAAATGCCGGCAGATAAAATCCAAATCGCTTAAAAATACGATCCCCATCGTCTGGAATTTGAAAAGGCCCTTTTCGATTCGTCGCCAAAGTCAACAATATCTTTTTGAGGTAATTAAAAAAATCGGTACAAGAATTAGTTAGTTAGTCTTCGCTGATTCTTAAAGGCCTCTGGTTGCTTTAGTTTTTTTTTTGTAGGTCATGACGATAAGTCCGTTAGCCTTAGAAATTTGATTAACCAGCAAAATCAAAAAGAAGAAAAATAATAATAATAATAATAATAATAAAAACCATAAGATACAATAACGCCATAGCATTCGCAATAATTCTCATAAATGTAACCAACATAATTTCTCAAAGTAACAATCATCCTTATTAATTTCTTGTCTATCTATTTTACAGAAGTTACATACATTTTTTTATTTATTGATAAATTTCATGGGAAAAATATCGGCGCATTTTTATTGAAAAGATAGAAAAAAGTATCTTTGCATGAAACAGAATCTTTCTGTTTTTTTTTAAAGGAAGGGATATCTGGGAAAAGTCAGTTTTCGTCGTAATTTGTTCAAGCCGAAATTTCCTTTTTAATAAAATTAAACTTTTTCTGAAATTTCATAAAATCCAGAAAATCCCTCAACGTTGATTAAGAAAAATTTGTTATATCTCAAAATTTCCGTTTTTCCTATGAAATTTTCAACTATGTATATATATATATATATCTATTAAAAAAAAAGAATCACAAGAAACTGTTCCACATTCACACAAAAGTCATCCGTCCCACGTAAATTCAGTACTCAGTCTTCAGGCTGCAGTCTGTTATTAATTCTATATACACTGGGGGTAAGGGTAATATTTTGAATTGGAATAGGGGATGAAGGTGTATTTACAGGGGTGTCGAAACTTAAAAAAAAGAAGTTCGGTAGGAGGGGCAAGAAACTTGCTTTTCTTCTTCCCTCCTTCCTGCAACGAGGAAGGGAGGGAACGCGAATGATTGACATGAATAAAAGATGGTATAGAAAAAGTCGAAAAGAGGAAAGTAACGGGAAAGTAACACTACACAATTTTGATGGCATTGTCAATGTGTAACTTTGACATTGTCTTTTTGACACGAAGCGCTGTCAGACGTACCGCTGGGTTCCCGTGCCAACATTCCGTCATTATTTTACTTAGCGCGAACAATACCTGTAATCATGGAAAACAAAGGAAAATTAGTATTTTTAGTCATTTTTTAATTTTACAAATTTTGAATCCCTGACAAAAGTTTCAATATTACTCGAGCTTTTTGCAGGGGAAAATATGCTACTTATATATTTTTCTTAATTTTCAGTTGCACATGCAATTTATAATTTTTACATACATATGTGCCCATAATTATGAAAGTGGTCTAACACTCTTGTGTAGATAAATTTAAAGGATTTGTTTTAAATAAAATAAAAAATGTTTTTACATTCCGCAACATTGAAAATTGGAGTTTTATTGGTCAAAATGATGCGAGATAACTCCAAATCTCATCTTTTTCAAATCACAATCTTAGACCACTTTCATAATTATGGGCACATACATATGTAAGTTTGAGGCATGCTGCTGCATATTATGCATTTTCCGAAAAAAGCCTATACTCACAGGATCGCTTTCCCATCTCGCAGGAATAACGGGACGTAGCCGTTTGACGCAAACGGCCAAACGCATGTCCTCGAAATCGGGATCGCTGGGCACGACGTCGTGATAAGGCAAAGCGTAAGGCTCGGCGATGGAAACCTTCCCCCCGGTGACGCATCTCCGGCAGGTTTCCCAGAGCACAAGGCCGATGGAATACATATCTGCCATTTTGAAGGCATCGAACGACGAGGTATTCAGGCTCTCGTCCAGGACTTCTGGTGCCATGTATCTCCGCGTGCCGACACGCGTGTTCGGTGCGATGTCGATTTCGCCACTTTCGCTGCGAACGGGAGAGAAAAACAGAGGTATGATTAAATTTCAAACGTATAGGATCATTTTTGTAAATTTTTCCATGCTAAAATCCAAGGAAATTCCTCGAGTGGAAGTTTCTCAGAGTTTTTCCTCCTGGGAAACGATTTATTCCCCGGCAACCTCGGAGCTATTAATTTCCAATCGCGCCGTCATCAATTATTGCAAAACGCGTTGAGACTACAATTTGTTCGGTACTTTTCCTCTTTATCGTTTCTTCATCGGAAGAAAATTCCAAGGTAGCGTAAATGAAAAAGGCAAAAGAGAACGTCTGCAAAAAGGACGGAAAGGAGCAAGTGCCCGCCGATCCGTGCCGCGTAACGTCCTTTGACGCGAGGCGATCTTCCATCTGTTTTCTATTTATTTATTTAACACGTTGAGCGCGGCGACAAATTCATATGACTCCCTATTCACGCCGCGTGGGTCGCAATGGTATATGCCATTGCATTTGTCATCGGCGCGGCCTGAACGGACCGGCGCCGCGCTCAACGGCATGTTAACTAAAACACCGGCTCCGATACTTTACCTTATAAACCTGACGGCGAGGCCGAAATCCGCGATGGCGCACTCGCCGTTCCTCTTGACCAGTATATTGCGGCTCTTGATGTCGCGGTGGGCGATCGCCGGTTTGCCTCGTGTTCCGAAGATCTCCGTGTGCAGGTGCGCGATGCCGGAGGCGATGGACAAGCAAATGGCCAGCAACCCTTGGTGGTCCAGGACGGTGGTTTGGAGGTAATCGTGCAGGGAGCCTCGCTCGTGGTAGTCCGTGATCAGCAGCATCTGCGTCCAGGAGCCGGTGCCCTTGATGTCGGCCGCGATGAAGCCCAGGATGTTGTCGTGCCGCATGAGGACCGTCTGGTAGATCTCGGTCTCGCGGAACCACGAGGCCTCCTCCAGGGTGAAGAACACCTTCACGGCCACCTTCTCGCCGCGCCAACGGGCCAGCCAGACCTCGCCGTAGCGACCTTTGCCGACGCACTGCGACAGGGCCAGCTGCTTGGCGATGGTCCTTTGCACCAGCAAGGGCAGACCCGAGCCCGAGCCGCTGCTCTGGTCGATGAGGTCCTTGAAGGTGCCCTGCGACTGGACCAGGCACGGGCCCCGCTCTTTCCTCTTGTACCGGTGGTACAGGATGACGATGGCTATGAGGAACAGCATGAGGCAGAAGGACAGAGACGCCGCCAGGATTATGAGGGGTGCCCCCGAGGTGATGGCGATCGGGTCCGGCGAGGACGTGGGCCGCGGCTTGTACATGGGGAAGATGTCCTTGTTGCAGAGGGCCGTGTTGTTGCAGCAGATGATGCTCTTGCTTTGCAGGTGCGGCACTAGGTACCCCATGCACTGCATGAACCCTTGCTCGTCCGGTGGCAGGCAACCGAAGGACCATTCCGGCACGAATTCGCCGGATTCGGGGTCGTACACTTCCTCAACGGCGCTGAAACAGTGCCCACCGGGTCTGCTCTCGCACGTGCCATTCTGCCGGTCGTCCGGGCAGTGTCCTTCGCAGTAACAGGTAATTCCCAAAACTGCGAAAAAAATGCATATCAAAATAAAATATGTGACGTGTCGCATGAAAATTTATTTGTTCGTGAAATTTAATGTTTTTTTTAGCCACGCGTTACGAAGCCTGGGTTGTAATTTCGTTCGTGACGAATGTGCAACGGTAACGGAAAACCATGAAGGAAACGCTAAAACCCCACGATTCGAGACGACGAGTCATCGCGTGGGCAAAAAAACTGAAGATTTGCGGGCTTTCATCCGTGAAAGGTGGCGTTTCCTAAAACGAACGACGTAGGTGCTCCTTCCTTTCCTCTTTCCTCCTCGTTTGCTTCTCGCGTGTGTGTGCAAATGTAATTTTCATATTTAATCAATCGTTGGCAGAAATCACCGGCCGAGAGAGGAGTAACCCCGCGGAATAAGCCGTTCAACGGGTTCCTCGGATCCCGCGTAGGCGGACAGGCTATCGCGGGCCTCCTACGATCAACCAGACCGGGAAGGTGTGCCAGCGGAGGATCTTCCAAGTTCGAAAACATTTATTTCCGGTATGGTAACACCGATAATCGCGAAAGGTGGAGGATCGTTAGTCGACCCGAGGATTTCTCTTCCTCGTCCGTCGATCCGAAGGAGTGTTTTTTCAAATAAAACCAGGAAACCTACATGCTCGCGTGGGAGTCACGGTATTTTTGTTTATTCGACATAAATAGATTTAACTTTTGCATAGAATTTGTAGGTTAAAAGCGGGACATGAAAAAAAAAATTGCAAATTAATTGCAAGTTAATTTTAAAGGAAAGTTCGTTATTTAAACGATTCGTCGTTATCTCAAAAAGGCGCGTTACTGTTAAAAGTGGCGGTACGACACCACCCTCGCTTCTATTTTGCACTGACCGCTCACTATTTATATCCAACGGAATATCTGGATGACGAGATTGATCCTCCGACATTCCACGGGCTTTCTGCCTTTTGCGTGTTTGTAAATAAATAGCGATCGAGTGTGCGCCTACACTTTTGGTCACGCAAAAAAAATTTTTATTTAAAAATTTCTCTAGAGCGAAAAGCAAATTGTTCGTCATTTTCTTGCCCAGCGATTTTCGACCAACGAGCACAAAAATTGCGATTTCAGCCGCGATTCTAGAAATTTGGAGTCTCGAAATGGAACGCGATGGAATTGCAAAGTGCCACTACGATAATTTCTGCTCGGAAAATGTTGACAATGACAATCCTGGGATTCGTGACTTCTCATTATAAATAGAACCCACAAATTCCAGGAGTGGTTCATGAACGTTATTCCAGACTTCGCTTATCCGTTTAGGAGAACCTGCGGCGAAAAATAACGTGGCAGAGGCTGAAAGATGAACTATAATTAAGTTTCTTCAAATCTGTTTTTATTTTGATATTTAATATGTTTATTAATTAATCTTGAATTTTTTAATTAATATTTAATAATTATAATATAGTTTATTAATTAATATTTAATAATTAATAGAATCAATCCTTCTTTTTCCTCAAAATAATCGGTTTTAAAAAATACGTTGAATCTATATTTCTCTGAAAAAAAGAAAACCAAAGTTTTTAGGTTTTTCGAAAATTCCAGGAAAATTACAAAAAATCTACCTCGATTGAATTTTCAGTGAAATATTGCAATTTTTGTTTGGCTACATTCGGCTCGAATCGTCAAAGAAAACGTTTCGGCCTTCGTTTTCGTAAAATTGCACAATTTGCATTTGCAGATATCTTCGGGGTCGTAGAAATTATGGCGATAACTGGAAACTTGCCTCGAGGAATAATTTCCTATTTATGTTATTTCGAATTGTCTCCTTTTCCCCGTTTTTTCCGGGCTTTAATGATAGGCTCCGAGATGTTTCGCAAACAGGTTTAATTAACGCGAAGGGTCGGAAAAATAAACGGGGAAGCAAAACATGGTGAGACCCGTCATGGGAAATTGGCAATTTGCAATATCCATAACACTTAACTCGCAAAGTTGCAATTACTTGTCTTCAAATTACCGTGCGACATGGAAATATGCAGCTGTGCAAAATTTTTCTAAGAGAAAACAGAATTTTTTTTTATAAACAAATATTCCAGCTTCCATTCGAGGAAAAACTCAAAAAATTCGATTCTCGAAAGCTCAGAATTTTTTTGTTCACCCAAGAATGGTCTTTGCAAGGAAACAAAATTTACCAGATTTACACCAAAGCTGGAAACTGCAACTGCACTTTCTACCTGATGCAAAAAAAAAGATATCGCGCAATAAAGAAAATCGGACACCTGCCGTGTCCTTAACCTGCAGTCCACTTCGACTAAAATCCCGTTTTACGTTTTATTTTATGCTCCGTAATCCATTAAATGATAATAGTCATCGTAAATTAAACGTGGCAGCAAAAAACCTGCTTTATAAATAAATATATAAGATAATAACGTGTCTCGCGTAACTGTTTCTCACATTTCATTTTTACCGACCTTTAACAATTTTTTCCTCAAATTTTTATCAGTCACGGAACCTGTGTTCGTATTTCCACTAAAAATTCGCATTGTTTTACAATTTGAAATTTAGTGAAATTAGCAATTTTGAATAAATTTACAAATTTACCCCCGGACTCTTCAAATAACGTGCAATGATGCAAAAAAGTGCAGCATTCGCTGATAAAACGAATTTGAATTTTTCTTCTCCCCTTTTCAATTGCAAAAAGGTAACGCGAGACTTGGAAGTTCCTTTCTACCTTTTCCTGCCTTTTTTTGCATTCCGGTAGTTTTTTTAAACGAGGAAAACGATGTTTTATGGAAAAATGCCGAGCCGGCACTGGAATTAATGAAATTGCCATTAATTACTACCACGAGGTATTTCATTCGCAGGAATGTTATTACGGGAAAAAAGTCTGCGTCCTTTCACCTTAATCTACATTTTTAAGTAAAGTACATACGTGGTACAAGTAAAGTTTCTCACAAACTCATGAAAGGAATTTATTAGCCATAAAAGCTTGTTTTTCTAGGTGTGCCGCAATGCGACATATACACACAATCATTATTTCATTCTCTCGTCCCTTATTATTTTATAACAATTGATTGCTGTAATCGACAAATAAGCAGCATTGGCTCTGCGTATACATACACATACATGTATATAAAAATAAAAACACACGATCAGTGTATATATGTATACATGTTTTATAAATATAAGGATCTTATACTTTGGGGTCTCGGAATTCCTCCATCTTGAATTTTTCTCACGCCCCCTTTGTCGCCTCAAACTTGACATACGTTTCGGACACAAATTCTGCCCGTCTTGCGTGTCGCTTTTCAATTCATAATTATTCAGTAGAGCAAGTATGAATTTTATAAAAAAATAAATTCTTTATAAAACCATAACTAAAGTTTCAAGTACAATTTTTCTTCTCAGTGTTTACTCGGTAACATTTATGGATGGGTACGCGCTTGTATCCATAAATGCATACCACCAAATATGTATACACGCACATACGCGGATACGTGAAAAGGAAAGAGAAACACAAGTGCTTGATATTTTTTAACACTTCGGAATCAGCAGTACTGGTTGAAAGAAACTTGTTTTTACCAAACGTGACGGTAAAGCAAAGTCGTCCGACCGTATACGGCCTTTAAGGACAGCTTCACGGGCGAAACACGTTTGAAAAGTGGTGTAACAAAGATTCAAACAGAAACGAAACTGCTCGAGAAAACGTATAAGGGAAGTAAAGCGCGCAAGAAAAACGAGCATGGTATTCTTACCATTTTTGGACAGAAAAACGAGTGTGCGTGTGTAAGAAACAACTTTTCTTTCCCACTGAAATGGCGAATTCCGATCTTTTGTCGGACCCTAACTTACCGTCGATTCGTCTGTTCTACACTTCTGGTAAAAAAACGAGCAAAAAGAGAGAGTAAAAGAGGAGACGGGAGAGAGAGAGAGAGAGAGAGAAAGAAGAAAAGCAACGGAGATTTAGAAGAAATGCGTGTAGTTTTGTCACACATCTGTGTAACATAAGGTCGTAATGAATTTAGCTGCGAAACGACAGTACTATTATTACCACTACGCTACTGATCGGAAATAAATACATACATATACATATAAATACCCGAGCTTCATTTATGAGAATATAAGAATGATTCGTATTTATCGGTTATTAATTCTCCAATAAAAAAAAAACAAATTTGAATATGCCATTGGGGTTACCTACTGTAGGTAAGGCATCGAAATTTCAAAAATGCATACAATTACGTTAAAAAATTATCTACATATACAGAAACGTATGTATTTACTTATGTGTTTGTTTATACACACTTATCTACCGTATGTCGGCATGTGTGTTGCATGTATTTATATTCCCAAACATAAATAGTATATAATTACACTCGATCCCTCAACCTTTTGACGTTTTTCTTTGAAGCCTTGTGACGATAGCGACGTCCACTTCCGGTTAATATTTTCCGCGCGAAATTCAAACGTGACGTGTGAAAATTAATTTCAGACATAAAGGCAAGTCTCCATTGCACGCGAACTTGGGGTGAATATTCACTGTCCCGGTAGCCAATAACAGCAAGCCGTGGGCGTGGTATATTTCGTCAAAAGCTTCGAGCGTTTTCGGTCACAACGCGTCAAAAGGTTTAGAAAAAGCTTTGGTAACAAATTTTTTATATACATCAATTTATATACTCAAATATGTATTTATTGAGGGTACCTATAAGTATTCAATTATTTCATTTAACTTCGTATAAAAAAATTGACGATTTATCGGTACTTCAATTATGTGTGTATACATAACACGCATACAAACGAAAACATACACAAACGTTACATCCTCGATCTTGAGTTTAGATACCCTCACATCCACAAGTGTCCATATATTCGTTTATATGTAATACTTGGGCCCACGTTTATATATGCCTACGTATGTACCGATATTTACCCTTACGTATGTGTGCATGGGTATGTATGTATGTACAAGTGCACACATTGGTTGGACTGCGTGTATGTATGGAGTTAAGTTAGATGGATCGATTCAACAAAACATATTCGTGTCATTAACGTCAACGAGGATTCGTATGAACAAATTCAAGAGGCAAGAAAAAAAAAGGAAATTGGGAAAAAATCGGTAGATCCGGCAACACTGTAAATGGAAGAACTATGCGCAAGTACTTGTAAATCGACACTCACCGTGGACAGTTCTTGTGATAAACACTATCAAGGAAATCCAAAAACTATATTTACATCCGCGCCGACCCGGGGTAAAGGAGAGCGCAGCCATTTTCTACACTACTCGAGAGCACATACTTCTTCCTCACTGTGACGTAGGACATTCAGCTTCGAACTGACTGACTGACTGACTGACTGACTGACTCGAGTGACTCCCAGTCCGAGGTGAAGTAACACTAAACTAAGTCAACTCGAGCTACGCTAAAGTCAAGCTGAGCTAGACTAACTAACTGACTGAGCTAAGCTAAACGAAGCGAAGTGCAGCATAAGACGAGAGACAAGGCAGCGCGCAGGGTCGCTGTAATGAGCCTTCGGTTCTCGATTCTCGCCGTCGTGTTATTCTCGTGTGGTCGAAGCGAGTGACGAACGAAGAACGAACTGAAGGCGCTCTCGAGTCTCGAGACTTCGGCTCATTCCGTACGCGTTTGGTACTGCGGTGCGGTGGGTGTTATTCTCGCGGGGTCGGTCGAGTCCGAAGTAAGATCTTTTTCGGCGAGCGGTGGGGGAAGAAATCCCTCGATTTACATTGAAAGAAGCTGCAGGGTGGGGGGAGGATTCGAAAGAGAAGAGGACCAACGAGATGGTAGGGATGCTGTTTCAGCAGTAACGTAAGGACTTCGAAAATCGCCTTTTCGAATACTTTTTACCGGTACCAAGGGTGAAGAATAGTAGTAATAATAATAATAATAATAGTAATGATAACAATCATCATCGTCATAGTAGAATTCCGGTTCGTTTTGAACATTTTGACAAACTAGAACATTATTTATTTATTTATTTTAGATATTTCAAGCATGCGCGACTCTTTTTAGCACGATCTAGGAACGCATTTAAGCTTTAAAGGACCCTGATCTTTATTTCGTAAGTGCATTTTTTAAGACGAAACTTTTCAGGATCACATGACGTTTAAACACCCAACTTTAAACCCAAAGTTTCTTATAATTTTAAATAATTATATGAATTATTCATTTATTCATTTACTATATTTCAAATATTCGTAACCACCCTTCATGACTGTTCTTATTTCTTACGAAAACCCCGTTCCTCGTTTCATCGTCGGGTCGTTAAAAAAAAACCCTAAATATCAACCGGGGCCCTCCGGGAACCAACTACACCCTTGATGCGTGCTAGTGGAGGCGTCGCAGCTAGTAGCAGAGTGTGCGACGGCGCCCTCCGGGCGCCGCTATGCCGCGACGACTTCGAGTCGTCCCTCGTCGGTCCCTCCGTCCCGATCCCGAAGATCTTTCTTTTCCTTTCCTTTCTCCTTCCTTCGCAGCTCGCAGGTCGTTCCTCGGTTCGAAAAGTCTCCTTTTCCAGGATTTCGCCCTTTCCCAAAATCTTCGATCCTTTGCGTTACTTTTGCCTACAATTAGTGATGTTTCGTTAGTTATAATATTTCATGTCTTCAATTCTTCATTTTTTTTGCAGAGTTACCTGTAGACAATTCGCACTTTTCTCTACCTAACCGTAAACGTCTGAAAAAAATATTATTCCTCGCTAGAAAAAATATCGTTATCTGTGTCTGCGCATGAACGTGCGTATTCATGCGGAAACTTGGAATCAAATATATTCTTTCTTCTTTTTTCCCTCCTCTCACTCGCTCTCTCTCATTCGGATGAACGTGAAGATAGGGACAGACTAGTTAGTTAAGATCTTTCGAATAACTCCGAGCGAGTTAATGTTTACTTGACCGCAATGTATATTGGCGCCACACATTATGGGGTAAAGAAAGAAGGCGATTGTGTTGTCTTGCGTAGTAGTTAAGTCAGTAGGTGATGATTATTATAAAGACGATGGAATCGTGGAAAGGGAAGGGAGGGGGCAGAGCGAAGAATATGTCGCCGCGGCGCGAACGTCGTGATTTTATCGTACCTCCGCGTTTCTCTTCTTATCTTTCGACACTTTCACGATTGATCGCCACCCTCTCGAGACGGAACGATGCAGGCGGTAAAAACAGGTGGTTTTCGCGATTCTTCTTTCTCGCAGCAGGTGAGAAAAAGGGAAAGGGTTGGAGAGACGAGGAGAGGAGAAGAATTTAAATGAATTAGCAGGTAACCGGATATCGGATTTGCGGGAATTATCGAGACAATGGCGGGCGTAGGAATTTCGAAATGTTGGGTTTTCGAATACAGGGAATTAGGGAACCGGAAGTAGACTTTAATATTGTTTTTTTTTAAGATTCATGGAAACATTTTTGAGATTTTTACAATTTTAGAATTTTTGGCTTCAAAGGAGTCAAAGAGAAATTGGGTACAAGGAGTTACGGGGGTATTTGGAGGTTAAGGGTGCGTTAAAAACCGGAAGTGGAGGAACCGGAAGCAGTCTTTAGCTTGAATTAAGAGTACCATAAGAGTACCAGGAATGTCAGCTGCGATTCATTTGAGATTCAAGGTTTGAAACGAAGGAAGGGTAAGAGAGGATACTAATTAATGGAATTATGTTAATAAAGAATAAAATAGTTCCATTGAAATGCCAAGAGGAGAGAGAATCATCTCTAAAAATATAATGAGTGACGCTTTTGAGTTAATAGCTCACGCCATTGTGGCTTTCAACTAGATGGTCTAGAAATGACTTGTCCAACCTCGTTTTTAAAACTTTAATTTTTACCCCATTTTTGGGGGAAGTCCAAATTTTCGAAATAACAGAAATAATATCAATATCTTATATCGAAGCAAACTCGCATTCGCGTGTAATAAGTATAAGGCGGCAGAGGGTATTTCACATATAACTAAGAAACGCTCAATGTATGTAAATACTTGTACATCCAAGTACGCGCTTATATGTATATGTAGAATTGACACATTGAAACAATTGATTCATAGAATCTCGGGCTGACGTAATATACATATATAGCCAATAATTATAAAGATGAATAAGAAAAAGGCGAGAATGAGCAAAGAGTGGAGTAATAGTTGCTATATCGAGTTCGTTGAGCGATATTTACACGCTTATTGATGATACATCAAACAAAAGCCATACATAAGATCATTTTTCTGGTGGGGGTAATTGTACCAGATGACTTTACAATATCATATTTCAAAGATATGTATATATGTATATGTATTCGTTTAGGAAAAAAAAATTAATAACAGGAGATAACGCCACACTGACGCTTCAAACTTTACTCGTGTGACCATTGAAGCATCCAATTAAACTACCCAAGTAGGAATTTGGGACGTTTGGGTCAGATCTGAAGCAGCCCGAGCCGGAATGAGTCCTGAATATCTTTATCAGCCATTCCAGTGTCAATCTTTGTTTAATTATAAAACAATTAAATTTAATTAAACCAGTTTAATTATAGGATAATTAAATTTCATTAAAATTCTGCAGTTAGAGCTCCAGGAATTATGCGATAATTAAACAAAGGCTGTAGTCGGATAAAGAAGAACTTTGTTACCAATCTTCTTATTGCCTTCATTTGGAATTTTAACAAATATAAGCCTTTGACATTTTGACAAATTTTGAAAGGGAAGAAAATGAGAAAACCTCCCATTTGCGGCTTGAAGCACCGGTCCTCCAATTCCAGCAATTACTGCATCGGGTATGGATTGGGGCCCAATCCGATTGAAGCAAATAATAAATCCCGTCATAAATCACGGAGTTCGGGGGAACCAGTACCGAGTTAATGATGAAAAAGAGAGCCTTTGGCCGGAAAGGTCATAGTCGTTAATTTCATGGCTGCGATGTCGAATTCGTTTTGACTCGGGCTTTATTTTCAAAGTCCCCCCATTCTCCTCGTTCTCTTCTTTCCTGCGGCCGACATCCAGTCGCCAGTTTGAATTACGGTTTTAATAGTCGAGAAAACTTTCAGATGGCACGGAGGCGACAATAGGAACCGGATTTTGGGATTATATCAAAGCCGAGCAACAGCTAAGGAGAAGAAGAAGAAGAAGAAGAAGGTGGAGGCTCGCCGGCTATCGTTGGCCCAATGGTCCTGGAAGGCGTTTTTCATCTACCTCTCGTCTTTTTGGTTCATCACTTCTTCTTCTTGGCTGCGAGCAAGGGCGAGGAAGAAACACGACAATGCCCCGGCACACGGGTAAGAGGGCCCCCTATTATCCTTCCTTTCCTTCACTCTCGTTCCTCTTCTTCTTCTTCTTCTTCTTCTTCTTGTTCTTTAGAAATCTCGATCCGCTCCGGCGCCACGCCAAGTGCCCGCTCGCCTGCTTTGTGCGTTTCAGTCCTGCAGCCGCTGGAGCAGAAGGGACTGGAGCCACAAAAGAGCGAAATCCATGTCTGGCTCCTAACGCGACGTAGCCTCCTCCTCCTTCTTCTTCTTCTTCGATTTTTTTTACATGTAGCGAATTCCGTTCCTTCTGATCCTTTTGCCTCGCGTGGGTCAAACCCGAGGCCTTATCCACGCTCGTACAAATGGGCCCTGTAATTTCCGAGGATTTCTCCACACATTGGTTATTCCCTGCCTGGTGTCTCATTTCCTTATCGACGCCGGTAATCGGTGTCCCCATGAATTCACGGGGTGGCTTGTGTTTGAAAAGAATTCGTTATTCCCTTTATGGGGAAATTTAGATTTTGCAAGGATAGCGAATTTTTTTCTATTTAATTCCGAGATTTGCAGCGAAGATGAAAGTTGAGAAAAACTGAAGAACGAAGGAAGGAACGATTTCGGGGGTCCTGGAAATTCCTGGAAACGGGATTAAAAAAAATTAGAGGGAACCTTTATTTCATAGAAACTAAATGATTTATTCGGGGCCGTAGCATTTATATAATAAAGGTGTAATTATTTGGTAAAGGTAATATTATTAATGTCGAGGGAGGGTCGATTCAGGAAAGTCACAAATTCAGGGAAATCGTGGGTTATTTCTAGAAAAATGATTATCTCCGGAACGTTATCTTGTTCAATTAATGAAATCGGCGTTAACTTTCGGTTTCGACCTTTTCGGCCGAAAGTAAAAGGGGAAAAAAAAACCGAAAAGGATCAAATCAAGCAGGTTTTTCATTAAAGGAAGAAATAAGAGGGGACGAATATACAGGGTGTTCCGTTTGAAACGGTACAAGGGATTATTTGACCCTTAGCCAAGTCCAGTCGATCGCAATAACCCCTGTTTTCTTTAATTTAAATAAAAGATTCTGCGTCGCAGTCGTTAAATGTGCTTTTAGTACCAGTTACTTGGTGGAAATATAAGTTTTAGTATAAAACAAAAATTAGGAAATTTTCTTAGTAGAAAGATAATTGGAGTTGAACTAGGCTGGGACGTTTTAAACCCCATGAACCAACTCAGGGTTTAAAAAAATAGTGATTTTGGGGATTTTCTTTACACAATTAGGTTTATTATAATTTAAACAATCAACATCTATTGAATTTCAACATTTTAGGTATTAGCAACTAAAACAAATAACATCCAGTTTAATAAACACAGATACACATGTATATATTATAAATACTATATATAATCTACAGCAGTCTCTGTTAAGAGAATTGACTACCTGCTGCGATAACAGTCCTTTCCGTAACACCATCCATAACGTGTAGCACCGGCTACAAAAACCAACCGCAAGATATCTCCAAAGGGGCTCTTATCAGTAAACGTCAGGTGTAAAATCATTGCCACTGAATTTCTAATCAAACTCTTTTAACAACGTGTATCTTACTTCATTAAACCCCTGTAAATCCGATTTACTTTTGCCATTGGACGAAAAAGTTGGTGGATGGAGCAAAAATGATCATCTTCTAAAAGTTGATTCCAATTAAATAATTCCTCATGGAAAATATAGGAGAAAAAATAGACTAATATCTCTGGTACCGGAAAAACCCTTAAAACGTATATTCTCCATATTTTTTTAAATTCAAAAGTACCAGATTTTTTTCTTGAAATCGGATAGGACGCGTGAAGTTTCCAACGTTCAATTTGTACATACGAGCCTGGTCGGTGGTCTTTATATTCAGAGATGTAAAAAGCAAGAAAAAGAAAGAGAGAGAAAGAGAGAGAGAGAGAGAAAGACAGACATGGAAGGAAAGAAAGAAACGTGGCTTAGGGTATAACAAAGATCCCATCGGGACCGGTTTCGTGTTCTGCCCCTTTTTTACATTCCCCGAAGAGGCCCCGCCGTGACGCGGGTGTGAAAACCGACACCCACACCTACTTGTTATTTTGTCAAAGACTACTACTCTGAAAATTATAGGAATCATGCTGTCGTTACTTATAATAACTGTGCGACCAAATGATCCACACGCTTTAACATATCCTACTCTTATTTCCCTTTTTTTTATACCAGCATCATCGTTACCATGAAAATTATTGGAATTATAATCGTAATTGTATTGAGAGCTATAATATGAAAACTTATGGGGACCGTCCCTATAAATACCAAGTGTACTGAAAAATGCCACTAAGTTATGGAATTTGACCCCATATGTGCATCTTTTAGAATATTTAAAATTTGGAATCTGTAGTTTCTGACTTAGAAAAAAAAATTTAGTTCGCATGTATGTCTATATCTGTATTGATAACATGGGAAATTCAAATAATGGCGAATTTCTAAAAAAAAAAATTGTTCCTTGGGGAAAAACAGAAGCGGGGTTTGAGTAAGTTCACTTATTCCAAAGAAACGAGCATTGTGTTCCGATTATGGCCGGCATTTATCGCTGCCCCGGTTGGTTGGCATTGCAAAAGAGCCTTATTTGTTGAATACGTGCTTTATATGTACACGAATGTGAACCGCGATTTACTTTCCCATTCGAAATAAAACATACACGAGTGCCGACTTTAAGGCATGTCACCTGAGAACGTTTTCTATATCGGATCTCACCAGACTTTGCAAAAAATTATCATGAATTTGCGGATTGATTCGAAAACAATGTCACTGCATTGGAATTTTTCGTTGAAAGTAAATTTTGCAAATATCCAAACTTCAGTAATTTAGTAGCGAAATATCGAAAATCCCAACCGAGCCCAAAAAATTGAAAGACCGGAGCTTCGACAGCTTTGGAATTTTATGTCTTATCGTTTTTTTGCTGAATTTACATTTTTTTAAATTCACTTTTTGTTTCTTACTTCTTTTCTTTTACTTTACTCTTTGCTCTTGAAGAGAAATAATCGTTGCGGTGAGGCAGACCCATGTTTCTTTTATACATGAGTGGATCTCCTCGCTGCATTCCCCATAAAATTGTTTTCCTCCAACCACGAAAGGGATCCTTTGCGATCATTTTTTTTGTTCGATGAATCGTGTATAAATTCTTTCGCTTTAAAGGGAAGTAAAATTTTGATAATTCGATACGATCTCGAGAAACTGGCTGCCAAAGAATCCTATCGAAGGTACACGAACCTCGTTTCTTAAACCGCAAAGGATTTTCGAGATCGATGCAAAGAAAAATATTCGATCCACGCATTTAGCAAATTCAAATTGCCAAGATGTATCGAAAGAATTTCCTTCGTTTCATTAAAAATCGATACATGGAATAGAGGAATAAAGGGATTCTTAGGAAAATAAAGATTCCTTTTTTTATGGCTTTTATTTTTTATTTTACTTAAAACAAGTACGTAGGTATTACTTTTCCGTCTTCTTCGCTTTAGTCGAGGCTTGTTGGGCCTTCATCACCTTAACCACAATTTTCTGTTCCTCGATGAGGAACGCACGAACGATCCTGCAACAAAACATAATTATTAATTTTTTCAATTGCAAACGTTGTTATTTGTAGGCATATCGCGAAAAATGTGTAAAAAAATAAATTAGCAGGCATCAAAATAGGTACAGGCAATCTGAGCTTGGAATTACAAATTATCACGACATATACCTCTCCTTAACGCATTTGTGGCACAGAACTCCACCGTAAACGCGTTTTACGGTCTTCTTGCGCCTGCACATACGGGATCGCTCCATGGGTCGTGCCGGTTGAATACCCCTCAGTTTGTCTTTGCACTGTCCGCATCTTGGGATCTTCTTCGGTTTTTTAAGGTACTGGTATACCAATTTCCCACCAGGAGTACGAACGCTAACCGAGAAAAAGTAATAGTTGAAAATAAAACCTGTATTCAAGTTTCGGTTCTTAATTAAAAAACAAATAAAAACTAAGTTCGATCAAACCGCAAGAGTTGTCGATTGCGGACCAATAATTAATTATCAAAGGAAATAATAATCGATTAATGGCAACATTGCGCTTCGATGCATTTCTCGAGCGTTGCATTTAAATCTCTGCAATGTTGGCTCGCATTTCTGATCGTGTAAATTACTGCCAATTGGTCGATCGATAATTGAACTTGCTACTGTCCTTTGTCCTCTTTTTCCTTTACAATGTGGCAACAATTGTTCGCGTTGAAGAAAATAAAAGTAAAAAGAGAATTCCATGAATGGAGTGATAATTAAAACTCGGCCCACTTTTATATATTCGAGCGGCGACCCGTTTCGCGCTATTATTTGTGTGCAAGATCGAAAGGACAGACTGCATTTTTTTTGTTTATGTAATTTTATCTAATTAAATTAATAATACAAAATATGCTATTTTGGATTAAGTTGAAGGGCGACAAGAGTGAATTTGCCCCAATCGAACCGTAATAATAATAACAACAATCATTATTTCCTTCTTTAACCAATTGTACTACTCCTTTAGGAAAAAAATATCCTACGCGTGGTTTGTTGGGTGTCACTCCAAAAAATGAAATCAAAACATAACCTCAAAATTCGAAGTGAGATTCCGACCGAGACGCGAATATGCAAAATTTCGCGAATAATTGCCCGGAAGATTTTGGCGGAACACATCAAAGGAAATGAGGATCTTTTCTTTGATTCGCATCGATAAGAAAACGTTAAAGCGACTTACACTCGTCTCCTGTTGCTCTTCGTGTTGTACGACAAACGTCGTCGGTAGGTCAGCCGTTGAACCATTTTCTCTGTAAATCAGAAACGATAATGCGTGAATATACTTGCCAGCGATATTTCGCGAGCGTCCTCTCGACGTCCCGCGGAATAATTTGCCCGCGAATACCGAGATTCGCGTAAAATCGCTGGATTACAATAATCTTTTCTGAAATTCACACAAACCTTCGTCGGAGCGAACCGGAAAAAGAAAGACAAGGTCCTCACACTGTCCTCTAAGTTGGCCAACCTGATCCTCCGTTTCCGATAATTTCCCGCGGGTGTGTTCAAATTCCGAGGGACTGTTACCTATTTTTCTCGGATATTCTTATTATTTTTTCCGTGATCGTGATGGAAATAGGAATTGATAAAAAAATAGGAATCGTAATTTTACAATATAGCAAATTGAGACTCGTAATTGGATAAATAATTGACTTTTTCGTTCGTTAGAACCAGCGAAAATCCGGATCTAGTGACACCGGGAAAAAAGTTAGTAAAGTTCATTCTTCAAATGCTATTGAATAACAAAAAATATTTATTTTCCAAATAAATTCGAACGGTTCAAATAAAAAATGCGTTCAAAAACCCGAGGGGGTTAAACTCCACAATTTGAATTTGCCGCCAAGCACAAATCATCCCTATCCCATTATCTCGATACAAAGATGCTTTTTTTTTTAACGAAGTTTCAAAAAATTCCCTAAAATACTAAAAATCCAATTCGAGAACCTAAAAAAAAATCATTAGTGATTCAAGATTCGCAAGAAATACCCAGAAAATCGGGAAAAAACGGGCGCGTCTGGTGACTTTTGAGCGCGTTGGGTTACCAAGCCTGGAAGGCACTAGGACTTAACCTGTCAAGGAAACGAAGTAGCAGTAGCGGATCGCTCTCGCGCGACGTATAGTTTATCCATCAATTAAATATCGCCGATTCCATTATTTTATAGAATCCAACAAAAAAAAAGTAACAGTTCATGCGATATCCAATTTTATCCCGTCACGCGCGACGTTCCCTGAGAAACCGAAGGAGGTCGTCGGAAATCGCGAAATAAGAAGCACGACTGCGTTCCGTTGGGGAGAAAAAAAAGAGGATTAAGGAAAGTTAAGAATCCTGGACTCCGTACGCCTCCACGAAAATTCGTCTCACAGTTTCAACCTCCTGTTATGTGGTGGTAAACGTTTCAAGGTGAGCCTGAATTTCACTCGTTTGTGTCAAACTGGAGCTGGAACTCTGCGAATTCGCCAGACGTCCATTCGAAGTCGGATTTCTTCTTCTTTTTTTTTCGACGGAGTTGAGAAAAAAAAGTCTTTTGTCCCTTTGTTTGTTCCCATTTTCGCCTTCCCTCCCTCCCGCCCGCCCTCTTTTACAGTTCCGTTCTCCTCCCCTCCCCTCCCACCTCTTTCGCTTTACTCCTTATTGCCGGATATCACGAAGACAATCGGGAATCTCTGGATCCGACTTGGTTATTTTTCGAAATATTTCCCAGTCATTCGCAATATATATATATATATATATATATATATATATATATATATATATATATATATCCATATATATATATGGATGTGATACATATGTATTTGTTAAGTTCACTCCCATGGAGGTTTTAGGGTCACCCATTGGTGCAAGTAAATGAGATTTACTGTTTTCTGACACCAATAGTGAGCTATTTTTTTTAAGGAAATTCGAAACCTGGACTTTGCAAAAAAGAAGGATAAAGAGTGTGTCAAGATTTTTCCATTAATACTTTGATCTTCGAATGTGAAAAAAATTATCCAAACTCTAAAATAACCGATAGTAGCGCTTTTCTATAGAATTTGTTTAAATTCCATTATTTACGTAATTTGCACAGCAAGTAAATCGTTAGTTCTGCGATAAAAATTTGCATTTTGAAATATCAGAGACTTTAAAAAAATCCATCCTGATTTAATTCTTGTAAAGTACCAAATCTCCCAAAAAGTATCTACTTCTGTAATATTAATTCGAATTTCAGGTGCTAAAGTTTCTAAATTAAACTCATAAGCATAAAGTTTACATCTTGACTCCCATTTTATAGCTTTCATAATTTCCCAAACATTGTCGGCGTAAAGTTTGCGACAATTTTAGTGCTTTCATAACTTCAAAAGCGTTAACGAAGGTATAACTCATAGGGAGTTTTCCTCCATTCATAGGCCCCATACGAGTATTCTACTTAAACTTTGCTCAGGCGTCGCTTCTTTTACGGCTCTACGCGTTTTAGCGACACAAATTTTCTTCTACTATTTTTATAAGTCTCTATTCTTTTGTGCCATACGCTTTCCTTCCGTTGACTTTTTTTATAATTTTGTACATGTCGTTAATACGAACTTTGCTCTTTTTGTTTGACATTTATAGCGTCAAATTCATTATCGATAGGTTATATTTTTTTTTAAAGAGATACATAATTGAAATAAATAATTATAAATAAATTGGTATAATTTAAATTAGGAAACCGACGGGTCCATGCGATATCTTTATATATAAATAATTCTGTACACACTGGTAACATAAATTTCACCTCGGGTTTGTAACCTTTTTAATTTTCACACGTCAGTGATACAAACTCCGTCCCTTTTTTTTACTATTAATATAATGTTGCGAATATCAAGGATAAGCGTTATTTTACTTTGAATCTTTGCGGCCGTTATCGAGATAAATGTCGTTGTGGTTTTAATACTTTTCAAATTTGTTACTTCCAGAAAGTGTTTGCTCCTTCCTTGTTCTCGAAATGTCTAATTTCGTAAATTCATAAATTTGAAAAATTTCGAGCCTAAGTACAGTTTCTCGTATTACCGGTACGAAGTCGAGAGAGTTGCGAAATAGCTTTATCTAAATTTTAATCCATAAATATTTTAAATTTCCAGTGGGAGTACTTAGTAGCGAGTAGAACACCTTGAAGCGACGATAACTACCGGTGGTACTGGCAAGAAGGCGGAATGTCGGGGCACAGAGGAAGCGGAACTAGCAGTCATCAAGGTGGTTCGCCGGGTTTGAAACCGATAGACTTGGATCAAATCTGGGGAGATTTGAGGGAAGGCATCGAACAAGTTTACAATCGGCAATGCATGTCAAAACCGAGATACATCGAGCTCTACACGTATCCTTTACTCGATATTTGTGTAACGGGCGAGTTACGAGGGATGATTTATCATTAATTATGTATTTAAAAAAAATACCGCTGAAGCTCCGTTAATTTCTGTATTTCTTTAACCCGTAAAATAACAGACACGTCTACAATTACTGTACGAGCGTCCATTCGCAAGTCGCTAGTAGAACCTCCACTAAAAGTAAAAAAGGACAAGTTTCCGGCGGAGCGCAACTCGTCGGTCTCGAACTTTACAAACGTCTTCGCGATTTTCTCAGGAATTATCTTATCAGTTTGCTGAAGGTAACAAATAAGGATAATATTTATAAGTACCGGGAACCAGAAAATGAAATGACAAAGTTTGTTTGGGAACCGCAGCGGCGACGCATTTTTGTTACGAAGATAGGAATTTAATTCCATCTTATTTTTTTTTTTTCCGCTCCACAGCATGGGATAGATTTAATGGACGAAGACGTGCTGCAATTCTACACGAGACAATGGGAAGAATATCAATTCAGTAGCAAAGTGTTAAACGGAGTCTGTGCGTATCTCAATAGACACTGGGTTCGGAGGGAATGCGAAGAAGGACGTAAAGGAATCTACGAAATTTATCAACTCGCTTTAGTTACATGGCGCGATCATTTATTCAAGCATCTAAACAGACAAGTGAATATTCATAGAGGAATTTTCGCATTTTACTGTAATAGAAGATTGGATTTTTAATTACATTTTATGTTTCAGGTAACGAACGCCGTGTTGAAGCTAATAGAACGCGAACGTAATGGCGAAACGATAAATACCCGTTTGGTGAGTGGAGTCATTAATTGTTACGTCGAACTTGGCTTAAACGAGGAGGATCCTGTGGCGAAAGGACAGAATCTTACGGTTTACAAAGATTCTTTCGAGAATGTCTTCCTCGAGGACACCGAAAGATTTTATACCCGTGAAAGCTCGGAATTTCTTCGACAAAATCCCGTTACGGAATATATGAAAAAGGTAAGATGGATTTTTAGTAATTTTTTTAGGCATTTCAAAAATGTTATATGCAAATAAATAATTCACGTTTACGTGTTTTTCAGGCAGAACAGAGACTGTTGGAAGAACAAAAACGCGTACAAGTATACTTACACCAAACGACGCACGATCGTTTAGCAAAAACTTGCGAAAGAGTCCTCATAGAAAAGCATTTGGACATCTTCCATTCGGAGTTTCAGAATTTGTTGGATTCCGATAAGAATTCCGATTTGGAGAGAATGTACCAACTCGTCGCGAGGATTCCAAATGGTCTTGGCGAGTTGAGGAATCTTCTTGAAAGTCACATAGCCAATCAAGGTCTGGCTGCTATCGATAAATGCGGAGATTCGGCGGCGAATGTAAGTTTCCAAAACTCAAAAGATGAAAGATAGCGAACGAGGGGAACGCGTAATGAGGAAGTTTAAAAATTTAAAAATAGATCTTTTTTTTGCAGGATCCGAAAGTCTACGTCAGCACGATACTGGAAGTGCACAAGAAATACAATGCATTGGTTTTGGTGGCTTTCAAGAACGACAGCGGTTTCGTGGCGGCTCTTGATAAGGCCTGCGGTCGTTTTATCAATAGCAATTCGGTGACGAGGGCCGCTAACAGTAGTAGTAAATCGCCAGAACTTTTAGCTAAATATTGCGATCTTTTACTTAAAAAGAGCAGCAAGAATCCCGAAGAAGCGGAGCTCGAAGATACGCTCAATCAAGTGGTACGGCATTTATTCCCTAATTGAAATCGAGTTACAGAGATTTTACAAAATATATAAAAATTGTATTTCGTTCATCAACGTTAGATAACGCGCTTGTCGCAACTATTAATCATTCAATTCTTTTTCAGATGGTAGTGTTTAAGTATATCGAAGACAAGGACGTATTTCAAAAGTTCTATAGTAAGATGTTGGCTAAACGATTGGTGCAACACATGTCCGCTAGCGACGATGCCGAGGCTTCAATGATTTCGAAATTGAAGCAGGCTTGCGGTTTCGAATACACTTCGAAATTGCAAAGAATGTTTCAGGTGAGAATCCAAATATCGCGGAATCCGCGGAGTAAAATAAAATTGTGCGTTGTTGGTTTAATTTTTTAATTGTTTCAATAGGATATTGGCGTTTCGAAGGACCTTAATGAACAATTTCGAAGACATCTTACTAATTCTGCAGAACCTTTGGATATTGATTTTAGTATACAAGTTTTATCGTCGGGTTCTTGGCCGTTTCAACAATCTTTCACATTTTCCTTGCCAACGGAGGTTCGAATTTTTCTGCGTTTTGCAATATAACTTTTGTAACTTGATATAATTTTTTAACGATTTTTTCTTTTATCTTTTTTCAGTTGGAAAGGTCTGTACATAGGTTTACGACGTTCTATAGTTCGCAACACAGTGGAAGAAAGTTAAATTGGCTGTACAACATGTCGAAGGGAGAGTTGCATACAAATTGTTTTAAAAATAGGTAAGAAAATTAATAAACCAATTTCTTTATATTCTTTTTCAGTCTTCGATATGTGATTTATTATATTTTTTTCGAAATTAAATCCTGTATTGACGGAATGTTTGTTCTCAGTCAGTTCGGAGAGAAAATACAATTTTTGTCTATTTTTTTAATTAATTGAAAAAACATTAAATCTAGCAATAATGTCATTTCAGGTATACATTACAAGCATCGACTTTCCAGATGGCGGTTTTATTGCAATACAACGGCTCGACTTCGTGGACGATACAGCAATTACACGATGCTACCCAAATCAAAATGGACTTTTTATTGCAAGTAAGCGCTCTTCATAATACTACACGATAACTTATGTTCCGGAATTTACATATTATATTTTTTTCATACTTTTTAGGTGATTCAAATCCTTCTTAAAGCCAAATTATTAACATCTCCTACGGATGACGATACGGAATTGGCATCTCTGTCAACGGTGGAATTATTTACAGGTTACAAAAAGTACGTTTCGCGAAAACACATTTACGATGTGTACCTCTATTCATGCATTCGCTTTTCTTTCTGATTGCAGCAAAAAATTAAGAGTGAATATAAATATTCCAATGAAAACGGAATTAAAGGTTGAACAAGAAACGACCCATAAACACATTGAGGAAGATCGCAAACTTTTGATACAAGCGGCGATCGTACGGATAATGAAAATGAGGAAAGTTTTGAAACACCAGCAACTCGTCGCTGAAGTTCTCAACCAATTGAGTGCTAGATTCAAACCAAGAGTTCACGTTATTAAAGTGAGTATTTGTAATGTCGTATTTCGTATATTACTTATATATACATATATAACAAATATATATATATATTTTTTTCTCGTAAAACAAATGCTCGTGTTATTTCGACTAATTCGAAAATCTTCTCGTCTGTTGCAGAAATGTATAGATATTTTAATCGAGAAGGAATACTTAGAACGTACGGAAGGTCAGAAGGATACGTATAGTTATCTCGCGTGATTTTTCCATCGATCAGGCATGAATGGAGTACAAAGTGACATGAAGAATTGGAACTGTAGAGAAAATCATGATAACGATAACACCGAAGTTACGCGCGAGAATGACGAAACGAGAACGGTAAAATCGACCAAGTCTTTCAATTTACTCAACAACCAGTTTTTCCAAATTCGGTGTTACGTCGTACAGTAAAATCATTCTCCCCTACCCCCTCCCCCTTTTCTTCGTATCTCTTATTTTTCTAACAACATTAAACTGAAATTCGCAAAAGAAGGAAAAAGGTACACCGAAAGAATAATAGAAAAAAAATCTTAGAATGAATCTCAAAGTATTTTCGCACAAAATTATTATTTATGAAACCACGTTAGAAAAATCTTCATTTTCTCTTTTTATTTATCTTGCATTTTCTTTTCCGTTATCGTTGTTGTTAACTAAAATCGTGTGAAAGACGAAGTTGATGGGAATTTATCGTATTTGTATTATATAGTGAGTCTTTGAAAACGATTACCGCTCTTTAAAAGCAAAAAAAAAATGGTAAAACATTCTGAGGACATTTTGTATCAATGAAACAAAGGAACAATATGAGAAAACATATAATAAGTAACACGGTAGTCCTCCTCAATTGTTTGGTGATAAGTCGTTTTTGTATAAAATAAGAGATAAAGCAGCTACAACAAAAGACTAAGAAGAGAAATTGGCAAGCATTCTGACTTCAATTGGCATTGAAGTCGAAATCACGATATTTTCAATGAAAGAATGGAAAGAAATCCACCTTTATTCGAGTCTCTCTCTTTCTCTCTCTGTACATTCGTTCGAAAGAAAAAAAAAATGAAACTAATCGCTAAGGTAAAAATTGTTTGTTCGGAGTCGGATAAAGTCTGTAAGGCTCGCTTTGGATAATAAATTTTCCTTTATTGGAGAATTTTCCTTTCTTGTATATTTCGTTGTTCTTTTTTATTCAATTAAATGCAATCGCAATGAGGTATCGGGAGTATTTTAGATCAATCTTACCATTAAGTTATAATTAATTTTTTTTTATAGAATAGAAAAGATAGAAAAATTATGCGAATCGCACAAAATATTTGCTGTTTTTTTCTTTTTCGCGTAAATAATTTCCTAGGAATTTAAGAATTTCTGTTAAATTTGAAGTTCATATAAAAATCTTTACTTGTATTTCCTTCGATCTTAAATTTTCTTTGGCATTCCCGCTTTACAAAATTTAATGTAATCTATTTTTCAAAGACATACATGCGATACTTCTTATTTCACATTTTCTGGATCCCATTCCAGAAGTTTGGAAAAATCCTTTTCTAATAGTTCGATGTGACGATTCGACTCCCAGCAGGTCTGAAAGTAATCAAAAATATTTTTAAAAAAATTTTACTCACGTTAGTATTGTTTTTCTTTTTAAAATCACCACTTTTGAAAATTCTCGATCGTTCTTTTTCTCACCTGTTGCTTTTTCAAATTATCCAAAAGCAGTGCCTGTTTTTTTATCGCTTTGAGGAATTCAGATCTTTCCTTATCCAAATGTTTGATGTTCTCTCTCAAGTCCTATTAATTATAAAGATTTGTATGAATTAAACCAAAATATAAAAAAAGGACCCGATACAGTTCTATCGCTATCGATGAGTAAAATGGAAAAATTACTTGCTTTGTTCTCTCGTAGGCTACAAGTCAAGGAATTTTTTAGCTTTTCCCGATCTTCGAGAGAATTCCGAAGTCTGGTATCGAGACTTTTGGATTGTCTCCAAGAGACTCCGAGTTCCTTCTTAGAGTTATCGAGGTCCTGAAAGGATAAATTTTCCCAAAGTCCGATTCATTATTATTATTATTATCATTATTATTATTATTAGATTTCAAAAATACTATAGAACAATTTTTGTCAACACTCGACCGTGCCTACGGGATTTGTTTGAAAGCGAAGAATAAAACTACAAATTACTTTCCGAATACTTCGATTGTCAGCCAGGAGGTTTTGCATTTCCGTCTTTTGGTGGTCACAGTTTTTCTCGAGCTTCGCAATGGTGTCTTTCAGATTGTCAATTTGATTGCGAAGTTTCTCATTGGTGTCGTAAATCTTCTTGTTTTCTTCGCACAGCTTTTCGCAATAACATTCCTGCGATGAGAGAAAATTTTCAACATTCATATTATTTTAAAAAATTCTTAACAAATTAGAAGTTATACTTGTTTGAATTTTTAATTTCTAATTAACGAGTCATTAATAACTAATTAGTTCTCGATGGGTGAAAGAAAGTGCATAAATAAAAGCGCTTCTAGCCTTTTTCTTATATTCCTCTCGAGTATTTTGCAGCTCGGTGGTTAACATTTGAACTTTCGCTTCCAACAATCGAATCGTGGCTTGACGCCCATTTAAGTCCAAAAGATTCAATTTATTCTTGTTCTCGAAATTCGAAACAATTCCACCGGCAACTTTGCCGTTATCACTCTGACGCTCTTCTTTGATAAATTTCTTCTCATTTGGCGCGGTTTCAAACCGTTTCTTTGTGGTTCCGCTAGGATTTCTTTCCAAATTTCTCAAGATTTCCCGCGTTTTTTGTTCGATGTCTTCGTTCAAACGACGATATTCAAGCTCCTTTGCCAATAAATCGTCCGACATTGTTATGATACTTTTTTTTTAAACAAAATGAAAGCACATAATTTTCTTATTCGATCTGGGTCTAGTTAATTTGTTTGTTGATTTCCCGTTGCTAAAGCAACGTAGGGATAACGGCAATTATCCAGAGAATCCTTCTAAAAATTCTATGGGCACATTTTCGAACATACCAATTGATTTTTTATCGAGGTATGAATAAATGAACTATCGGGTAAACGTCCGAGTGTAGCGCCATCTCACGGGATTTACTAAACCAAGTATAGATGTTTTCCGTCTCTTTCTAAAATTCTATGGACACATTTTCGAACATACCAATTGATTTTTTATTGGGGTACGAATAAATGAACTATCCGGTAAACGTCCGAGTGTGGCGCCATCTCGCGGGATTTACTAAAGATAGTCCGTAATGTAGAAATTTCCGGCGACGCCAAGAGATGGCGCCAATAATGTTGCCAATAAATCGTCTGACATTGTTATGATACATTTTTTTTTAAACAAAGTGAAAGCACATAATTTTCTCATTCGATCTGGGTCAGGTTAATTTGTTTGTTGATTTCCCGTTGCTGTAGCAACGTAGGGGTAACAGCAATTTTCCAGAGAATCCTTCTAAAAATTCTATGGGCACATTTTCGAACATACCAATTGTTTTTTTTATTGGGGTACGAATAAGTGAACTATCCGGCAAATGTCCGAGTGTGGCGCCATCTCGCGAGATTTTCTAAAATAGTTCGTAATGTAGGAATTTCCGATGACACCGAGAGATGGCGCCACCAACGCAATCATTCGCTGCACGAAAGATTATCATTTCATCATTTATGAACGAAATTATGGTTTTTACGTTATATAAAATAAGATACGGTATCATTTTTTCATTTATACGTTAATAAAAAATGCGTTTCGAGTCTGCTTATTCTATGAAGCTGAGCATCGGTAAAGTAGAAAATCCGCATCGGTAAGGTAGAAACTACGACGGAGAGACGTCAGTCGTTCTCGTATAAATATTCTCGTAGGTATAGGTTATATTTAGGGTTGGTTGTTCCTTGCTGGTTTTGACGTTTACTAAATACCAGTAGTGAAATGAGGGTTGTGAAAACCAAAACAAATACCAAAGGGCAAAGATCTTAAGAAAGGGAGAGGCGGAAATAGGTGATATATAAATTTTTCTCGTTAGAATTAAAATCCAAGTAAGATGTCGAGAGACAAGACGAAGGGTAACAATATCTTCGACGACTCCGACGTGCAATTGCCGTACGCCCTGGAAGACGACGTTGTCCAGGAGGTTCTGAAAACTGGCACGGATTTGCGCCAGTATTCGCGGCAAATCGAGAAAGAGTTGAAAGACGTCGAGAATAAGTCGATACAGGATTACATCAAAGAAAGCCAGAACATAGCGTGTCTGCATAACAGGATCGCAGCCTGTGACAATATTTTGGAGGTAATATCGTCGTTCGAGTATTTAATCCTTGATCAAAAAGTACGATTAGTCGTAATCAAATGTAATAAATTTCGTTTTTATGAATTTCCAGAAAATGGAATCCATGTTGATGAGCTTTCAATCGGACCTGGGTAGTATCAGTACCGAAATTCTGTACCTTCAAAGGAAATCGGTGGCGATGAGCCAACAGTTGTCCAATCGACAGATCATAAGGGTACCGCTGAGCCAGTTCATCGAAGACATGACGGTTTCGGAGTCTTTGATAACGTAAGAGGCGATTCCAACGACGATTTTGAGTTATTATTAGGAGTACAAATTAGTTTGGTTCGTTTTCGATGCATCGAACGATGCAAAAAACGGACCGAACTAATTTGTACTCCTAATATACGACCCCGAATAAAACGATGGGACATTAATTTTCTTTCCCCAGAGGGATCATGGATAGTCCAGTTACCGAGAAAGAATTTTTAACGCAATTGCAAACGCTCAATCACAAGATAAATTTCGTTCAGGAACAAAGTTTCAAAGAAGCCAAAAGCTGTTCGGACGTCAAAGATATTTTAGAGAAATTGAAAGTCAAGGCCATGGCCAAAATAAGGACCTACTTATTGGAGCAAATATACAAGTTTCGTAAGCCGATGACGAATTATCAGGTGCCGCAAAATAATATGTTGAAGTATAAATTCTTCTTCGAATTCGTTTTGTCCAACGAAAGAAACGTCGCGGAAGAAATTTGCGGGGAGTACGTGGATACTATGAGTAAAATCTATTACTCTTATTTCAAGTCCTACTCTTCGAGGTTAACGAAATTACAGGTTCGTCCGATGATAATTTACTTTTATTTCAACATTTCAAATAATTCTTTTAAAATTAGAAAGTCATACTTTATTTTTATTCTTTAATTTCGTTCAGTTCGAAGAAGGAGCGTCGAAGGACGATTTAATGGGAGTCGAAGACACCGCGGGTCGAGGCATTTTTCATAAAACTACATTGAAACATCGTGGCACGGTTTTTTCGATCGGCACCAGGGGCGAAGTTCTAACTTCGCAGCTGGAAGCAGCCATAATCGTTCCGCACACCGCTTCGAAAACCAGAGTAAGGAATCAAAATTTTGTTTACGAATCAATTTTATATATAAATAAATGATATTCATTTTTAAATACATATTAATTACATTGTAATTTTTTCAGTATCATTACGAAGCTCTATTTCGAAGCGAACAATACGCATTGGTCGACAACGCATGCAGGGAGTATTTATTCTTAACGGAATTTTTTAAAGTACGCGGAAACCTAGTTATGGAAATTTTCAACCAGGTAATAATTAAACGTTCGATTCTTTTTTTATTAGAAAAATTATTTATTTTATTTTCAGAATTACAAAAATCGAACCACTTGTATCTTTCAGGTGTTGGGAAAAACATTGAATCTCATGTTGAAAAATTTGCAATCGTTCGTCGACGATTGTTACGACACGATAGCCCTGTTTCTGTGTTTGCATCTCGTCATGCGTTATCAGTTGACGTGTCACAGAAGAGCCGTACCAGCGTTGGATAAATATTGGGACAATTTGACTTCGATCATCTGGCCTAGGTTCGAATATGTTTTCCAGTTGAATATTCAAAGTATCAAAGACTGCGATCCCATGAAGTTCAATAAAGAAACTGGGCCACATTATGTACGTGCAAAATTCATGCAAAATTGTAATGTATTTACAAAGACTTTACAGTTTGAAATTTGTAGAAAAATTGTTCCATTTTAATGTAAGAAAATTCTTCTTTTTATCCAGATAACTCGACGCTACGCAGAATTTAGCGCAGCGATGGTAGGTGTGGGCGAAGGATTCCCCTGCGAAGGTGCAACGCAATTGTTGGCGGAGCTGCGGGAGGCCGTGCAATGTTTTCTCTTGAGAATGGCTGCGATATTCCCACAAAGAACCCAACAACTGGTGTTCCTTATCAATAATTACGACCTCGTTTTGGGAGTTCTTATGGTACAATTTTAAGAATTTCTATATTTTTGTATAGTAGAATTTTCTTTTTTTCCTTCGATATAAATAATTTGTAAATGCCGCGATGTCGCAGGAAAGAACGAGAGAAAATTCACGGGAAGCCGACAGTTTTCGCGAACAACTAAGCGCCCGATCCGCGGAATACGTTGAAGAAATTCTGAGTCCACATTTCGGTGGGATCATACAACTGGTGAAGGAATCCGAGGCATTGATCGAAAAGGGACAAGCCGAGGACCTCAAACGACAGGAAGGAAAGGCTTTGGCTTTGGTCCAGGCTTTCACGAATAATTGGAAACGGGCTTTGGAGGAGATCAATCGCGAAGTTCTGCGATCCTTTCCCAGTCTCGTTCTCGGCGCGGCTTTGGTGCAACGCGCTATGACGCAATTGGTTCAGTATTATCATCGGTTGCATAAAATTCTACCGGCGAATGCACGGGCGCAGCTCACCAATATCCACCATATCATGGTTGAAATCAAGAAATATAAGACTAATTATTGAAAGGACACTTACAAACTACTTGCTACTGGAAAATCGTCATTTTGCGGGCAATCGAAATTTCGATTCGAATGCTTCCTGAATTTGTAATTCTCCGTGATTTTCAAGAAAGTGGATGTTTCAAGATCGAGGATTTGGAAACGGTGCAATAAGACGATAAAATATTTGTTGATTTCTTTTAATAAATCAATCGATGAGTTATTATTTCATCGCATCGAGTTCTGTACACTTAAAATACTAAGAAAAATGAGTTACAAAAATATATGTTTTATTATCTAACAATTTCTAAGATATGTATACATATATAGTATCGCAAATATTAAGATCGGAAAGAAACTTTCTTTCAACTTTTGAAATTTCTGCAAGAAAACTTTCAATTTTTTTGACATGCAAAATTAATTACTTTTAATCGATTCGGATTTTGCTAGTGAAAAAAAAAAGTGATTTTACCATGACGGCAATTAATGCGGAAAAATTTGAAAAATCAGCTTCGACAGTATTATATCATAAATTATTTTGTAACGAAGTTCCTTGATAAATTTCATTGGCGAAAGAAATTTTTCTTACATCGACGAAACATTTCGTGAAACATTTCTCAATAACGTTCTTCCTTCTTTTCCATTTCATACAAATTGGTACATCAATTATTTCATATCTGTCGATAGGTATTACCGTTTTTTTTTCTTTCCGTCGTATTTTTCTCTCTTTTTCTTTTGTAAAATATATCTACAATATAAAAGAAAAGAGAGACAACGATCCAATTTCGTATGGCAGTGAAATCATGTTATCCTCGAATTTTCGAATTTCCAATTGATCGAATCCCCGTCGTTCGGTCGCGTATTTTTTTTCCTTTCGAAAACTGAGAAAACCACGCGTCGAAACTTTGGTTTCCAAGTTTCTCATTTTTCTCGATTTTTCGTCTTTCATTATTATTCGCAAATTGTTACAAGACCGTGTCGATCGCGTGTAAGACTCCGTTTGTCGCTGGCACGTTGTGCGTTACTACACTCGCCACGTCGTTTATTTTTATACGACCTGCAACGGAAACAAAAAAATAAGAATTATTCATTTTTCTTTTTGGGACATTCGGGGCGAAAAATGTTTCAACTCGAGAATTAGCGGAATACGCGAATTCCTTTTTCCTCCTTTTACCTCCTTGCGTGTAAAGCAAAGCCAAGACGAGAAGTAAAAACAGGAAAGGGAGCGTTAAGGAAATGAAAAGAGGATGAACAAGTGGGTTAATTCGATTCGCGTGGTATGTAAATCGCGTTAAATCTAATTACTAAGTAAACATGCTTGCTTCTCTTTGCTGCTCCGAGCGTCGCAATTTGCCGGTGGTCGTTTCGGCCACGAAAGCACAATTTCCTGGGTTTCGATGGAAGCTGAGCTTTCGTCGGTAACGAATAAAAGAAAGAAAGAAAGAAAGAAAGGTCGAGCGGTTACTCGAAGGCATCTGCAATAATTTCTCTCGAATCTGCTTTTATGCGCGGATTACGAGAACCAGTTTTGCGGTTTCGTTTTATATCGGTGACCGTAGATATACATATCATACGGTGGGAATCGGCAAATGTAATGAATATTTCGCAAGAGGATGTTGAATTTCATGCACGTGAAAGTTTCGTCTTTCTTCCTCTCGATGGTTCATCCGTGGGCGAAATTTTGAAAGCGTCGTGGAAATTACGGGAAAGCGCGGGACTCGGGACGTGGTTTCTCGATTGCCGCTTTTCGATTTTGGAGAAAAGAAAGTGACAGTGGCTCGCGGTGGGTCGAAACGTCAGGAGAAGTCACGTCGAAGGAGTCCAGTCTCCGAGGAAGAAGAAAGCGAAAGCCGGGATGCAACTAAATTTTCCTACTAAATTTTAATATTGTATTTTGCGGCGAATTACCTCCATTTTTCTGTATATGAATGGGCACTTGAGCACGGAGCGAATCCTTTTGGTGGTAATACCTCATACCGCTGGTGTAAAGCGTCGTCGGGATGACGTGCTTGGAAACGATAGCTTTGGCAGCCTCCGAACCGTCTTCCTCCGTCCAAACTGGACCACCGTTTTTGGTCACCGCTGCTGAGAAAGCCGCGTCGATGGGTGCGAAGACGGTCAAAGTTTTCGATCCTGAAAATTCAAAACTTAGTAAATGTTGTATACAATTTACGATGTACAATATGTTTTTTCCAAACTAATATACCACGTAGGTACCGACCCGTTAGAGTGGACTCCAGGCCAGAGGCGTGTAACAGTTTGAGGAAATTGGTGAATCTTCTTTCGCGATCGGCCTGCAGGGTTTGTATCAAATCTCCAACGGGAAGCGGGAACATTACGCGATCAACCGCATGAGCGATACCCTGTGGTATTTCGATGTCTCTTTTATTGGGCGCTACTCTTGCACCGTTGATCGTCGTTACCTAAACGAACGAGAAAAAAGAACAAAAAATAAATACACTCGACTTTTAACGCGTTGAGCGCGGCGACACTGAACTTTCCATTCATTCCGCGCCGATTATGACAAATGCAAATGCGGCGTATACCATTGCGACCCCACGCGGCGTGAACAGGGAGTCATATAAATTTGTCGCGTTAATATTATTCGTCTCAAGCTCGCACGCAGTGGAGACTCGCCTTCGTGCTTCTCATTATTTTTATATTATAATTGCACGTGTATATAATTATAACATGCATTATAATTATGTATGTACCAAAGGTGAAGTTACATACCTTAATATCATTCCACTCGTGATCATGCATAGCGTATTCATTAACGCGAAGTTGCGTGCCAGCGAGACTAACCCCAGTCATTTCATCTTGCAAAGTGTCTATTCGAAAGGCGCCTGGGATTACATGATGTAACAGGAGCTGGAAGATAAAAGAAAGGAAAATCGCATGAAAAGTTGGTAATTCTTCGATTTTTTTTTCCTACTTTATTTTATTCGCGTTTTCGATCGGTTTCTCTTTCGCCGGTTTCCCTCGACACGACACGGAGCCCGCTGTGGGTAAAAGTCAAAGTTCACAAAATGGGAGGAAAGAGCCTTCAAGTAATATCGATAATAATTAAATAACCGAGGTGCTTTCTTCAGTTTCACACTGTTCGGGGAGCGAATTTTTTTGTCATCGAATATATTTATAAGAAAATAATTTCACTATCCCGTATTCGGTGTGAATTAAAGTGGAATTTTTACCTGGAAAAATAAGGATCGAAGAAAGTAGAATAAACGCGTAGAGGAACTTGTTAGAAAAATGTAATTAATTTAAATGTGTTCGCCATCCGTAAAATAACGGATTTGTCCGTACGAGAAAGAGGAACTATCGACACAAGCGTGTCGAGAACGAACTTGTTTAAAAAAAAATCATAATCCAAATCGAAAAAATCAATTTTTTTTATGAAAGAAGAGGAGGGCGCAAAGATACGGTGAAATCGTTTCGCAACTGAAAAATTATTGGCCTATAATGTAGTCGACTGGAATTCGATACCTCTCGAGCTGAAATTAATTAACCGTGCTGGTTTATATAAAGCGTACGATGCACCGTCTAATAATTTTCCCTCCATTGTATATTTTATAATGAAATTATGCACCATGGATTACTAGAATGTATAGCCCATCTGGAATACCGGGTAGGTACGTCTGGAACTAAACTGGAAATTCCTCGTGCACCGGTTTGCATTCTTTTTTGGCTACGTTACGACCAGACACGAATGCACGGTTTCATAGAAACCACCGCGATTAGTTATAGTCATGGGTTCTCATTTTGATACGTAACAGTGATATAACAGCTCCCGTTATTTGCATCCGATGCATTTGACTGGGAAGTTGCAATTTGCGCGAGGTACGTAGGAGTTACGTACGGCGAATGAGATCGAGTTGGGATCGGGAGAGGTAACTTGGCTGATTTCGATCGACCGTTAAGATAAACCATGGAAATTCTATTACTTTCCACGCCGAGAGCGAGAGACTCGTTACGAAGCTTTAATTTTTAGTTGTAGCAATTGAATTTCGTCTCCAGGTCAATTTGATCCCGGTACAATTTATCAAAGAAATAATAGAAAAATAAATATGATATTCCATTTTTTCTTCTGATCGACAGGTGAACCGATAAATAGGTAAACCGCGGAAAAAGGAATCACAGAAATAATGAAAGTTGCTGCAAAAAATAATAAACACGCACTCGTGACGTAAGGTAATGAAATTAATTTAAAAAGTAGTAGATATTTGTAGAAAGCTAATAATTAACCCCAATTTGAGAGCAAACGTTTACGTTTGTTATTTTCTTCGCTATTTTTCCAAAGTCATTTTTACACTTTAGAAATGTTCTCGCAATTTGCACCATTACCGTATCTTTATTATTTTCTTAATGAATGTTATTAACCTTTTTTTGTCTGTACTCAATTACCGATATTCCTGTAAACCGAAGCCGATCGAAGAGCCGCACTTGGTACGATAATAAAAGTATCAATAAATACAAACATTTCAACAAAAATGAACGAGTCTTATACTCGAAGTGATTTCCATGAATAAAATTAACACGTTACGGGATTTATGAATTATTGGCTTTCTTTACTATCTCGATTCGGAATGGAAATTCAAATGTCTTGACATTTTTTTTTCCTTATCATTATAGTTGATATTAATATAAATTTGTATAGAAAGTTATTTTCTTGATTTCGTCTTTTTTATAATTAGAAAAATTTTCTTACCCCGCTCAAAAGTCGTGGATTTTCACGGAATTTCTGCTCGGCTCGTTCTGGACCTCCGAGTTGCACCAATAGGGTCCTAAATGCCTTATCGGTTGGTACGAAAATCGTATAAGGACCTGGACAGAAATCCGAGAATTTTCAGAGACAGTTCAAAAAAATTGTTATTATCGATAGAAAACTGGTCAGTCACAGCCAGGCAGTCATTCATAAAAGGAAATAGAGATTGTGTCCTTTTTTATAGCATAACTTCAGAATATTATTGCACCTATCCACCGTCGTAATTATGCAGATTACTAAATGCATGGCATTCCATAGGCATAACGTTCACTCCGTTTTTAATGAAAACGTGTTACATATTAGAATTTGCAATGCGGTTGCGCAAGACTGGAGTAATCAACGGGGTTTCAAATCATTTTTTTATGTCTCCATTTCTGATCTTGGGAAAATGAAAGGTCCCTCATTTCTTCCTTTACGTTAATTAATACCCATTATTCTTCCTTTGTTCCAATTAGGGACGTATCGATCGGTAAAAAAATGCTATTATTTCTATAACAACAATCTCTACTATTATGGAATTGTAAAAAAAATGCTGTTTTCTGGAATAATAATCAAGGCCTTTCGAGTTGCAATCGCCGTGTTAAAAACGTGGGTTTTTCCACTATCCGGCTCTGGACATTGACACCATTATTACTTTTTTCCATTAGGACTGTATCGAGTTTTGCTACAGATTGATATTTACAGGTTTTCTAGAACGCGTAGGTATTCGCGAACCACCGTTTTTTCGTAATCGATAGGCGAGTCGCGTGTCGATATAACAAAGTCGTTTAGGTAAAGGAGTACCGAAGGATCAAGAAGAATCGAAGAAAAGCGAAAATGGTAATATACCGGTTGGGTGCGAGGAAGGAAAGGAGAACTGAAAAAAGCGAAGACAAGGATTGCCGAGAAATACAGCCAAGAAGTATAAACAAAAAAAAAGGAAATTTTGAAAATGGCATAAATCGATGGAATTTGTGAATACGCTCTACCCAGTTTCAAGGCTAGTGATTTCGTACAGAAGCGAAAGTATGGCCAAAGCTTGGCCCAAATCTCGCGAAATCACCGGGGATCCAGATATCCCATACTTTCAAGTATGGCCCAGATTCTGGCAATCCCATCGCCTCCGTATCGGGTCTTCCGAGAGCCTTTGTTATCGCTGCCGTAATTACCCATGGATGGCTCGAGAGGGTCCGCTTTTGATGCTAATGCATACGATGCACTGGCATCCACGCGCAATTTATCGGCTTCCGAATGAATTCATCGTCGGATCTGTGTGAAAGGGAATTCTTAAAATCCAGGACGAGTGAATCAAGAGGAGGAAGAACTCCCAAATGGCGCTAATTTCGAAATTTCTCACCGATCGGTCGCTCCTTGGGCTTGGGAATAACGAGTCGACGCTAAAACGAGCCAATCGTGGGAACCTAATCAGGAAGTACTGAAAAAATTCATCAATTTCTTACCGGTCTCGTTGAGGACGGTATCCAGACCGGATTGACGCAGGTATTTCGACATGGCGAAGAGTCCCTCGCGTCGCAACAGCGTGGCCAGGCTCTCCGGGGGCTTCGTCGCCGACGATCCATCGAAAATCGGCGAGATGGTGCCGTAATTCTCTTGGAACAGCAGGTTGTCCCTGGGCGTGCTGGACCCGGCGATGGATCTCGGCGTCGCCGACGATCCCGTGGTCGCGTACCTCGTGTGACCCGTGGACGTCGATCCCGAGGAGATCGACGTCACGATTTCCTTGACGGGCGCCATGGTGGGTATGAATTGGCTCCTCGTCGCGTACTTCTCGCCGATTTGCGTGGATTTGGGCGACGTGGCGCCCAACGAATTGACGACGTGACCCGAGACGGTGGACGCCGATGTCACGTACTTGTCGTTGGGCGACAGGGAATTCGGCGATACCGTGACGTAGGGGGAGTAATTCGTCGTCGTCGTCGTCGTCGTCGTCGTCGTCGTTGAAGATTTCCTAAAGGAGCGAGCGCGATATCGGCATTAGTTACCGCTTTTATTTTGGCGCACATACGCGTCAGTGCAACAACGGAGCTCGCGCTTCGAGGCTAACGAAGCGTCACCTTAGAACGAGATATCCCGTAATTTAACAAATTGCCTTCGCTACTTACTCAACGTATCTCGGGGTTCCGCTGTAAGCGTTCGGGGCAACGGTGGTAGGTCTGAAGGAACTCGTGACGGACTTCGCACTTTGCGATGTCGAAACCGCCGAGGACTGGGAAGTCGGTAAAAAGTGAGAATCGTCCTTATCGCTATTCTTATCGGCATTCCGTTGGGAAGTGCTCGGCGGCGGCAACTTCAGCTCGCCCTTCTTGATCCTCTCGACGATGGACTGGACGTCGGTACCCTGATCCTTCTCCGAGTTCCCTTTGACTCCCTGCACCTTGTAGCTCCCATCCGCCTGCTCCTCCAGCACCACGAAGGTCACCTTCTTCCCGGGGATGTTCTGAATCGGGACTTGGCCCACTTCCTCCAGTTTCCCGTCGGCCTTCTGACGGATGACTTCGAAGTCCGCATTCGGGGGCAGGACCCCGCCTTTCGTCAGTTCGTCCAGGATCACTTTCGGGGGCTTGATGGTCGTCGCGGTGGCGGCACTCGTGGGCAAAATCGAGGACAAATCCGGCGACTGGATCACCTGGACTTTCTTTCCATTGGGTAGGATCAGGTCGCGGGTGGTGACGTTTCTGGTGACGTTCTCCTCGTCGGAGGACTGCGCCAGCGCCGCCTTCAGCTGCTTCAGGAGCGAGTCCTTGTCCGAGGACTCCGCGCTGTATTGGCTGGACTTGCCGTTGTTCTTGCCGACGGATTGTCCGGTGATCGAGGGTTTCTCGGTTTGATAGATGACTCGAATTTTCCCTTTGACCTTGTCACCGTGCGACTGTTGGATCAGGCTGAGGATGTTCTCCGGGATTTCGTCGGCGTTTTCGAACCTCTCGTACCTCGATTTCGCCGTCGTCGGGGTTGGAGTGGTCGCGGTGGTCCTGGCGGTCGTGGTACTTGGGATGGACGGGGTACTGGAAGAGGAGATCTTCTTCTGGTGGCTGGCGATGGCTCTCAGGAACAGATCGGCCTCGGCTGGAGTGATTCTTCGCGACGTGGGCGAGGATAGGAGCACCGAGGATGGAGTCGTCAAAGAAACGGTGGCCACGGGCTTGGGGGTCGTCGTTGTCGTCGTCGTCGTCGTCGTCGTCGTGGATGTAGCCGCTGCCAGTTGCTGCAACCTCAGGAACTCCTGCTGTCGCCTCAGTTCCTGCTGCTCCAGGATCAGTTGCTCGCGTTGCTTCTGCAGCAGCGCCAGTTGTCGCTGCTTCTCCAGATACGTCTGCAACGCTTCCTGATCCGTGAACAGCGGCTGCGTGGTTAAGTCTTGTATGAAATTGGGGGACGACGCGGCCCCGAATTGTTGCTGGTACTGGTTGGGTTGCGGTTGTTGTTGTTGTTGCTGTTGCTGTTGCTGTTGCTGTTGCTGGTGGACGTAGCTCTGGCTCAACTGCTGCGCTATCTTCTGCTGCTGCTGTTTTATCAGCTGCTGGATTTCTTGCAGTTGTTGCTTGGTTCGATCGACTTTGTACTTGGCCAGGGACGGGAAGTTGCCGTTTGCTTGGTTCCCGTGCCTTTGGTTGACGTTGTCACGGGTCCCAGCCTCCTGACCCGGCAAATGGTAACGATGCTGGTGTTGCTGCACATCGCTGAGGATCTGGGCTTGCTGCTGCACGGAGAGTCGGGGTCGCACGTCCAAGGGGGATCGGGTCTGAAACTAATCACGGATGAATTTAGTTGATTGCGTCATAACGAGGTTTTACGAAGCTGTAATAAATTTTCTTCTGAAATTCAAATTGGCAGGAGGCTCGTCCCGTCGGATTTCGCGCACCTGGAATGAAAGCTAGCGATCGAACAGTGAAGAAATAATTAACCGTTGGTCAATAAATCAATCAGTGGACGGTTTTATGTCACTTCTTTTCCCTCTTTCCTTAATTACTTTTCAATGGTTCGGAACGGCGGATTTTCTATGATATTGTATAACGTTCGCGCGGATAACGATCGACGGGATTGAGATTAGGAAAAAAAGGAGTAGAAAGTTTATCGCGTATAATAAGTCAAAGCCGACATGGGACATCGAGACAAAGAATTCTATAGCAGAGATGTGGTTATAATACAGTTGTACTTTTACTTGATCTTAATCAAATTGGATCAAAGCACGGACGATCGGTTTATCGGCCGATGCGTGACCCTTTATCGTTTCCTTTTGTGCCTACTCGCCTTTGTGCTTTTCATTACTTTGTTTTATATTACATTTGGAAGTCTTGCAAATGAAAGAAAAAAGCCAGAGAAGGCACATCGGTGCCGTTTCGACATTTCCCCTTTATCCGACCGATAAAAAGGCATATTTATGGAGAAACGAGGATAATGAGATCGTTATATTCTTCATCGGAACCATAAATATTTGCAATAAATTTTCATACAATCGTATCAGCGTTGCAGTACCGGCGTGTTGTGAATGTAGAAAGTCTTTGATGGAGACACTCCGTAGAGAAACTTTCCGAAACAATGGAGGAAACGTTTCAAAAGTCTTGATGTTTAAGGAGTTATTAACAATGAAAAGGACTAATTTTCTTCCCCGCTGTGTTCCGACGTGACGCTTCTTAGATAATAAGTGCCTTTTTTCCGCACCGATAAAGCGATCAGAAATGAAGGGGGCTTTCCATGTACCTTTTGTTAGACGAGGTTACAAGAAACGGAAGTTTCAAACTCCCTTCTTATAAAGAGCTGTTGCTTCAAAATTATCTTATTTCAAACATTCCTCTCTTTTGAGAAAATGAACCACGCCCACGAGCTCGCCGGAACAGTGAGTATTCGCCTCAAGCTCGCGTGCAGTGGGAACTCGCCCTCGTGCTTTTCATTATTCGGAGTAAACTAAATATGTAGCTAGGTCGAAAACAGATAGATAAATAAAATAAAAAATCGATTTTGCTGATCCTTACAATTTTGTGGAATTTCTTATTTTATTTTTTGAAGACCTCGGAGAAACGTTCGATTGGAAGTCGGCGAAATGGAAATAAGACAAAAAAAACAAACAAAATATGCAGGAGACGAACGAGAGAGAGAGAGAGAGAGAGAGAAATGAGAGAAGGTGAAGGATGTTGTATGAAATCCCAAGTGCAACTTTCTCCACATTTTTAACAAGTTGTATCTTCACAATACACCTGACAGTAGAGGTTGCCTCCTTTTCTTTCTAATACGTCACTTTTTCATCTTCCTGATGTATAATTAGTCCCCGCAATCAAGGAATTAGACTCAGAGTTACAGTATCATGTGGTTATTTTCTCCAAATACAACTTCGGTATAATTATACATTATATTTATCATATTTTTATTCGTTTTATCGAGTTCTTCTTCTTCTCATTCCCGCTAGAAAGTACAGGTATGACTTTCAAGCAACATCCAGGTGTAATTCGATTCTACGAGTTGATTTAAACGATGGTACCTAAAAAAAGTCACGTTAATGGTATCACATGTGCAACTTTATCCCCGCAACACGAATAAACGAATTTCCTCATTTACAAATAAAATGAATGCATTTTATTTGATAAATTTAATTTCCTTCGAGGTTGAAGAATATTCTCACGGGGTGGTAATTCCTCACGTTGGCATTTTAAACGGTTCTTATCGACTCCTTCTTTTTCTGCCGCCACAACTCCTTTTTACTCCGATTAGAAAGCGAAGGTGTAATTTTCAAACAACGAGTCTTCTTCGGCATGGAATTTACTCATCGAAGATTAGCTGGTTTCCGTTACTTCCGCTTTCTTTTCCCAATGTGTAGTACGTATAGAATATACATTCCGCTTTTTTCCTCTTTCAATTCTTGCTCTTCCTCGTGTGAGCCTCGGCACACTCACAGTTACACAGGATTTAATGGTCGGTGAAACGGAAAGTCATTCTTTCTTGTTCCTTCGTTTCCTCCTTGACCCCGGAATTACAGAATTTCTCTTCGTGGCATCCCAACAGGATTTTCTTCCCATTCGTTCACGTCCCAAGGCAACTCTGAGGTCGATTTTAATTTGTTTATTCGATAATCAACGATTTATCGCCTATAAGGTTAATGAAAGTTCTTGTGTAACGATTTTTCAATTTTCTGTAAATTTATTTTTTTTCACGTTTATATTGCGGTTCACCCGATTTTTAAATTCCACCAAATTATTTTTTTACAAACTAAATCAATAATTAAATACAACTTTGGAATTTGCACGAGTTTCGACATCCGATTTCTCGTTATTATATTCGATTTCCGCTCTTAGGACTGTATCATTACCGATGATTAGCCCAACGAGGTCTGTTCCAGTTAATCGTAACGAGTAATTGCCTCTCGCCATGTATAGCGATTGCACAAGAAAGTGCATTTAGTTGCAACTCCCTTTACCGCGAAGGTCCGCATCCAGATACGGATTACAACATTTTTCGGGATCTTTTTGACGAGCAACTTTGTGTAGGGACCGCGGGGGGCGTTGTCTGTGACACAATGGCGCGAAATCGAATGTCCTTTAAAAAAAAAAAAAATCGCGGGTGAAGAAATTTTGAAAAATCCGAAAGCGTGAAATTGATTCGTTTGAAGTATTTCAAGAGCAGCGATGAGTTGCGCCAGGAATTGTTCCAATTATTCAGTATAATCGCGTTAATCCCACAGAAGTTGCATAAAAAGATGCATTTAATATCAACAAAAATTGCATCATATTTGCTTACGGCCGTGTATAAGTGTATTTGTAAGTAAAGCAAAACTTGGTTCAGTCAAAAGTCATGTACTTTCTTTCTCTTCGTCCAAGGAAGAACTACGGTATATATTGTTACATAACAATATCCTCTCTATGTTCCTATAAGAAATTATGAAACTAAATATTCTTCATGACTAAAGAACGCGGAGATCTTATTAATTAATCAGGGAAGTGCCTGCTTGTTTCTTCATCCCGAGTGTGAAATTATTTAGGGAGATTCCGAGATAGCTCGAGGCTTTATTTAATGAATTTCTGACTTACATTAGTCAATTTCAAATGAAACGGTACAATTTCAAAATGGATTTAATTTGAAATATTAGAGGAAGAAAATAAATACCGAAAGATATTAATTTCTCTCTCTCTCCCTTTCTCTCTGGTGATTTCGAAGTCAAGGAAAATTAGAACCAATTTCAAAAAATTTAATATCGCGGGGATTCGTGTCACCTCGAGACATTCACCTTCTCGATTATATAGCATACGCGCATAAATGAAAAAAAAAGGAAAAAGATAAAGAAAGTAAGTGTGGACTTTCACAAGACAATTTCGTACGGGAAGAAGAGCCTCTTTGCATTGTTTCTAATATATTCAGAATCCGATCTTCATTAGACTTCGTGATTATATAACAAATGTGTGCCGGTGAATGCAATTATGCGTTATAAAAGTATAACGCAGCATTTCGTTCATGCGTTAGTTGGAAAAAAGGTGTAACGGAAAAAAAAGAAAGAAAAAAAAGCCCAAGTGAATAAAAAAGGGAAGAAGCCGAGCAACAAAAAGTATCTGGTACACGCGGTTAATTATACGAACGAAGCCAAAGGAGAGTGTGTGCGGATGTTTTGTAATGAATCTCTGAAAACAGACGCTGAGAAAACCATGATGATAAATCACTCATTATGCCTGCAGATTGTATAGGAAAAGCTTTGGTTGCTCGCTTACGTAGGAACGTGTGTACGAGAACGCGCGTTTGGCGGAGGATTCTGTTTCTTTTTTTTTCCTTCCACCGTAATTTCGATCGGTGCAATGAAAATTTCAGGTTTCGGTGCAGGTGAAAGATGGCAAATTGCAAACGCTGCAATTTCTTTCTACGTATAGGTTCTACTATGGTTTAACCGATCCCCCAAAAATCTTGTTTTCGTATACAAATACAAAACCGGCAAATCATTACGTGACACGATAGTTGGAAAGTGTAGACGAATCTTCATTTTCATACAAAGAATGTAATTAACATGCTGGAAATATTTTAATTGCCATTGTTCGCTCCTTACAAAGCCTATTAAAGAATTTCATTGAATAGTTTTCCCATCAAAAAGTTTCTCCTTTTACTCGCTTATAAAACATCATATCTAATGCGAATGTTACACAGGATGTATTTTTCCCCAGCCTTTGGTAATTGCATCTGCCTAGAATATTGTTCGATAGATCGATCGATCCTTTTGCCATATAACGGAAGTGAATCTTACGTACCACTTTTGCGTTCACTTTTGCGACAGTTTCGTAATTCCCTTTTTCAAGAGAGACCCGATCTTTTTACTTGCTCTTTATTACAGGATATTTCCAAGAAAGTACTCTCGCGCTCCACAATTATATATCAATTTATAGATTTGTATATTCTAATGCGGCCGGCGAAGTGCTCGTAAAATTTTTAACTCTTTTATAATTACCCATTTTGCCGAACGATCACTTGGGTAAAGAGAATGTTAGTTTTATATTTTAGTATTTTATTTACGGCCAATTACATCGATATGTAACGAACGGAACCTTCTTTTCGTTCTATTTTTTAATTCTTTCGTTCGCTCTCGTGGAGTTCCCGCTGGAATTCACGAATTTCCAAAATCCCATTGTTCTGGAATTATTTTTGGAATTCGAAAACTGCTAAAAATCCCATATTCTGAAATTCCTGCAGGAATCGCAACGGAAAGGATATCGTAGAATTGCAGTCTACAAAAACAAAATTATGCAGCAACATCCAACAAAAACGGTCAGCCTACGTAATTGCGTTCGAGTCGAAAGTAGAACCAAGAAACCTACCGTTCACCCAGTAACAGAGTGACTTTTGACCCTATTCTCCATCTCTCGTGAAAGAGCCATCCGTTCTCCAGCGAGTCTCCAGCCTCCCGCGTGTGCAATCAAGCCGATACCCGACACAGGCGCACTCGGTAATGCACCCGGTGCGGTGCGATCGGATTTCTCCCGATTCCAAAGGAGAATTTCTAATTCGAACCCGCTTCCGAATGCAACCACCGCGCTCGTTGCAATTCGGGAGGCGGAAGCCCCAAGTTTGAGGAAATAAATAAGAAGAAGATTTATTATCCGCGCGTGATTCGCTCGAAACGTAACATAACGCTAAATGTAGCAACTCGATGATTGTTTTATGGCTTGCGCTGTTACGTCATCAAGAAAATAGGCATCGCGGTAAGAAGTGGCGGTGCAGCAGAGTCGCTATGAAATCTCTTGTTGTTGGAGAAATCTAGAATTACCTTACATGTGCGGCAAATGGGGGAAAAATTGTGGTAAACCTTAGGAATACCCTTTCCCTGTTTATACATGTATAAATATGTATGCGTCTTTGTGTAATACGTGTATACTGCAACGCTGGTAAAATATCTTCCAGTTTCTAAATGCACCCATACATACTGGAATCTCCATGACCCTCGAGAATGTAACAGGTATTACAGCAGCAACAACGAAACTGCACGTTTAACGAGGTTTCCTCTTTTTTTTCTTTTTCTTTATCTTACCGTGTCCATTTGTCCATGCATTTATACGCTACCTTTCATTTCGCTATTTAATTCCCACAGTATTTATGATATTACCAGAGGTATTTAGTAGACTACTCGCAGCTATTACACGTTTTATTGGGATCGTAGATAAGTAGCCGAAGCTAGGAAACACGCATGGGAGACGTGGAATGAAGTTGTATCAGATTATTCCTGCGGGTTTCGATAAATTTCAGACGAGAAAAACACGAGCGCGAGTACCGATGTACGTACCGGTTACGTATGTACATACATACGTGCGGTGAATAGACGGGAAGAGATTGTTATAACGAGGCCCTACTGGGTAGAAGAAATTTGGAACGGAAAAATGAAAGTCGAGTCATTTATTTGAACTATTAGAAGCAGAAGAGGAAGGAGATGGAGATGGGTCGGTGACGACCTCGTATTTTGTAATTAATGTCCCATGAAACGACGAAAGGGAAGACGAGAGTGATATTCTTAAAAAAAAAAAAGAATAGAAAACTTTCTTCGACGATGGAAGTTGTTTTTTTGTATTAGAGACGATAGACCCGTTATGTATAAACGTAAGCGAAGGGCAATGAAATCGAATGAATGTGTTATAACAAAAGGCTTGAGAAAAATCACACGTTAATTACCGTACAGGTGTACACGATATCCTACTTTTGTTAAATTGGGAGAAGGCATACGCTCATCGTTATTCCAGAATTTCTACCGACACGGGGTTCCCGTTCGATGGCAAAATCCTGCCAAAACCTGGTTTCCGTCTGATCGCCAAAGCTATGCTTCGTTGGAGGCGATTAGTGGCTGTTCTTGGATCGGTGGCCATTGAGGACCACACCGCGCGTGCTATTGGCGCAAAAAATTCTGAAGAATTACAATTGAAAAAAGAGATCGTTGCAAAAGAAGTGCGTTGAAGCGAGAATCGCGTCGAGGCAGTCGACAAAATAAATAGAAATCCTTAATGAGGGTTCATTTCCAGATTGACTCCAATTAACCCCATTTGGTTGTTCCGGTTCAGCCGTTTCTTGGGACGTTACATCTATGAATTCGAAATTACAGAAAATAATAAATGCGTTTTATCATGAATTGCGGCCTATTCTAATATAGAATAATTCGAGCCCGGCGTTTAACGTCATAAGACCGGGGATCCATAAACAAACTCCATTATTACTCGGTCTACCGCAAAAAGAGGAGTTCTTTGCACAACAATTTTCAGTTTATGATATATATTCTTGCGGTTGACGTTCTCTTCGGAGGAGGCCCAAGCGTTGCAGTTTTAGAGGAAGTACAATAGAGAAGTACACGATGGCATGGTCGGTTGTAACACAAGACCGTAAAATCCTGATTCTTTGCTGGCTATGATCGTTCTCTTTTTCTTCAGCTCACAAGCACCATAGTGGCACCACGGTGCAACTAATCAACAATAATTACAGGGGACAAATGGTAGTAGTGGTAGTATGAACATCCAACCGGTGTGAAAACTCATTTTTTTTCCTACACTTACGTCAAGAATAAAGAAATTTCAAGTCCCTCTTATTTTTCAGTGAAAGTGCCGAGGTTTTTGCCGATGCTAATTTGTTATACAATTATTGCACGAAGGAATTAATAACTCGGTCCACCTTTTGCCTAATCGGACAGTTTTTTTTTGTTCGTTTCATCGACAGAATTCGACCACATTACGAAGGATTTGGTGTTATTCGAAGATTCTCTCGATGTTGACACCGTTTCAAACAGTGTTTTTTCTCTCAAATTAATTTTATTATAACTCAGTGATGAAAAAAGTTACTAAGTAACGAGTCTGTGTTACTTTGTGGTGAAAGTGACAAAGTTTTTTGCTTGTGCTAATTTGTTATACAACTATCGGAGGAAGAAATGAATATTCATAATCGGAATCGATGAAAGTTGGAATAACCCTCGGTCACTTTGGGTCACGGAACTCGGATTGCCGGATGGGAACTAATTATAAAAAAAAATAATTTGCCGATTACTTGGTATTTTTTTTTCAATGCGCACCGAACCGCAAATACAATTTTGGAAATCCTGAAACTTCGGGTCAACGGCATCTCTGACGTAATACTTCTTTTTTTTTGCAATTTGAAATCGTACGACCCAAGGGGTCATGCCAAAACACTGCTTTCGTACCATCCGCTGAAAAATCTCACCCATTCTGATTTTTCTTCGCCCTTTACTCTTTCTAAATCTTACTGATTCTTCGTGACGGTATAGAATGAAAAAAAAATCTTTTTTATCGAAAAAAAAAAATAAATAACGTGACGATACCTGCTGATACTGCGATAAATCGGAAGTCGGTAAAATAGCGGGATCGGCACCTGCCGCAACGTATGTGGCTTCATGGAGAATCAAAGCGAGAAGAAAAAATAGCCACGACTCTCTTCGCCTCATTATTGCGAAGAAATCGTCCCAATAACGGTGGAATGGTACAGGAGTCCGCGTTCGAACCGGCACAAGAACAACAACGATCGCCGCACTTATTTTACTCCGTATCGCCGTCACTGTATCGATGAATCCCTGATAATCGCTGGTAATCGGATCTCTCAGGAGTGCATTGGAATCGGAACACTCGGCTTGAATCGAAAGACGGGGTTGCTACCGTTGAAATGAAGGAAACGTCTGAGAGTTTTAGCTCTTGCTCGCGAAGGGAAGAGTTTCGTCGACTTTCAGGTGGGAGGAAATCACCCGAAGGAGAGGAGGATACGGAGAATGTTTTTAAGAGCACCCACTCTTTTCTCTCGCCATGTCAGGAAGTCAATCTTGTGATATTAAAAGGAGAAAGAGATGTTGACCGATCCCCGTTCCTTTCGTATGGAGTCGAAGTCAAAGTTTACGAATTTCTAACAATCAAAATTTGGGGAAATTGGATTTGGGGCAACGAATATAGGAATCGACAGAATTCTGAAGCTGCCAGAAAAAATTTGTCAGGTCAAAGGTTTTCTTGGTTCACAAAATTGTGGAGAAATTTTATTTGATATTATTTTATTGTCATTTAATTTTTAAATGCGACCGGAATATTAATAAAAAATACATTTAGCGTAATCGGAAACTCGAACCGGAGGAATAACTCGAGTCGAGTTCGTAATTGGAATAAATGGAGCATTTCCCAATTTCGTAAGACACGGAGAGAAACATAACACGAGGAACTTTTCTGAATGAGATTTTCACGCTTGAAAAAAATAAGTCTACCTGAAAAAAGTAAAGTTAATTGCGTGGAACTTCCTGCGTGTTACTTAATTTCCAGCGATCGGGCAGAAACGGATCATCGGATTTCCTTGAATTTCGTTAAACCAATTGTAAGTTTCATCGACCCTTTCGCGTCTCTATTTCTCTTCCTTTTGGTAACGAAGTCTAGAAGAGTTCCTCTTGTCTTCGGAGGAAAGCCGAAAGGTGCCCTATATGCTCGCCGAACAACTTTTTTTTTTACTTCGACAAAAACTAATTGGGTTCACTTATGGGGAAAATCCAATTAAACCTCAAAATCGAAGAAAACAAAATTAAGTTAGGATACTATGAATTTCTCAGAAAAATAATTATTTCGAAAAGTTCGTATTTTTCCAGATCTTCCTTTAAAACTCATGAATTTTATAATTTTTTTTTATTTACAAATTTAAATGTGTACCCATATTCATACAATATTTATAACGTACATAAATTCTGCCATATAGTTTATTATACATGGGAAAAATAAATGTTGCTCTTAATAAGTCAAATTTGAATATAAATCCGATAAAGAGGCTCGTAACATGAGTTTCTCACACTACACTTGAGTGAGAGGAGGGTCAGTATGTGATTCTCTCAATCCCTTTCTCTCTTCGCAGTGAAGTTTTACGGAATTTTGAAACGTCTTTCAATCTCATTTTTTATTCCCACTGAAATACGCAACGCATAATTTTTTTTTCTCGATCGCCTTTCTATCGCGGAGTCGTGGTATGCCCGTTCCATAATTTCCCCGTGATATCGAAATTAATCAATTTAACCGTGAACTGCCTCAAGTCTTTCATAGGGACACCTACTATTATCTTTTTAGCGAAGGAAATTCCAAATGAAAAATATGATAATATAATTTTTGTTATTATCAATGTCATTATTCAACGATAAACAAAACAATATTTCCATACAAAAGCTATGCATGCGCAAAAGTACGGCAGAGGTCTGGGTCAGGCTTCGGAGCCATTTATCGCACTCCGAAATTGACTTTCGGTTTCTTCTCGAGGAACTTGCAAGGAACAATTATTGTCTCTTCCCATCCATCCACTTGACACCATAATTCTTAAAAGTTGTTGCCGGAATGTTTATATAAATGCCTCTTTTGCCTCCGGTATTGGTTTATGAGCGTGCACGAAGATCGAAATTTTTCATAGCTCCGTTTGTGTAACATTTCAAGTGATGCGGAGTCAGCTCTTTTTTCTTCCAGAATCTGCTAGCAGCTTCAGGCTACGAAAACGATGGTACGTACATGCTTCGCTTCCTTTCTCCAGATCTCCATCGAAAACGAGTTTCGACACATCTGCCTTTACCCCTTTTGCGAGGTAGAACTATGCACCAAGTTCCCGTGAAAGGAAGCAAAAAACGTGGACGAAAAAAGAAACTTTTTGATTACAGTAGGACCTCGCTATAACAATCTTTTTCCCACAATATTGTTTATTCTTACGAGTCGTTTGTTCGGCAGCGAAGAGATCGTTATAACGAGGTCCTACTATTATATTTCAAACTCGAGGAAACAACAAGAGCGGTGGTGCCCCCTATGTGGAGGAATCGACCGACGAAGAAGCAGTATCCGCAGACTTTGGATAACATTTCCACCGCCGATCTCATTTCTGCTGCCGATCACGAAAGGAGATCGTTCTTAACGGCGAAAGGTAATGCTCGATTTCTCCAGTAACATGGAAGCAGATCCAAGTTCCAAACGGTCTGTAGATGTCGCTTCCAACTTCAGGCGCGAAATTCAAAAGCAAATGTTCTTTGCATTTATCTGCGAGGGAGACTGTACGTATCCGTATCGGTGTACCCTTGCAATAAAATATTTGAAAATATTAAATAAATTTCTCGATAAATATTTTTTTTCAGTACGATATATTATTATTAATATAATTATTATTTATTTGAATTATAAAACTTCATCGGAGCTAAATACGCGATATTTAAATCTAAAAAGAGGAAAACAATAAAAAGTACAAGAAATTCTTATTGCGTATAAAAGTGTAGAAAAGAAATGTATAAAAAAATGTTATGTACAAGTCTTTTTAAGAATTATTTGATCAAATAAGGTACTGAGATAGTGTCGTTTTTGGCTTTCTCAATTCTTAATACAAAACAAAAATATGCAAACAACAAATTATTACAAATTATATCTACCTACATGGTAAAACTTTTGAAGTTTGATTTCGCAAGAGTACAAATTTTGATTATCAAATACACGCACACATATATCCTTCTTATCTCTTTGTGTAAAAAGACAGTCACACGAATATTGAAACGTACTTTTTTCGACCCCCCTAATTTTTCTTACGATTAACAAAATTTCGCATGCCATCGTTACATTAATTATCGCGTCAATTTTAGTTGCCTCTCGTCGTGGTATGTCGCAAACAGTTAATGAAGTAATTTAAAGTAATCGACAAGCATTCTTCACGAAATTTCGCTTCTTGTGGTGTCTCGTTTTTCCACCGGGTCGAAGTACTATCGTCCCATTTCCAGTATTTCGTCCGCACGGCGAACCATTCGGACTAAAGGCACCTGGAAAAGAAAAAGAAATATATGGTAAAAGAATATTTCCAAAAACAGTGATTTTGCGAGACAGCAATGCAAATTATCCATTTTTTTTTATGGGAAACGGTTGGTTCTAGGAACCCCGAAAAATTGGAAACTGGGGAAATTTCAAGGTTGCAGCTGGAATATAAAAAATTATTGTTAAATAAAAAATTACAATTTCAACACTGTTAGGAACGTTCGAAAACATTCTGGCGGAAGAAAAGCCATTGCATAACACGTGCATAATAAATTTCCTTTTCCATTCTAAATCTAATTTTAATTTAAGTCTCCGTTACAGCTCATTGTTGGTTGCGTTGCGTTGCGTTGCACTGCACAACGCGGCTGTACGTACAGTTAGCTCACGAGTTTCAGTCTCGGAATCGTGTAAGTCCGATAAAGCAATCCTTCCTTTACCCGGGGTATCCGCTGCAAGCAACCTTGTCAGGAAATTAATTATGCGATATGTTGCGAAAAACATGTGTTTGAAATTTCTTCGACCGCTTTTGACGGAGGGTTTTGCCGATAAGGGCTGGCTAATTCATCATTCCGACTACACATTAATTGTTTCGATGCATTTCCGCAATTGGAATTACCTTTCAATTGTAACAATTGGGTGTCGACCGGCTGGTGCGTCGGATATTATATACATATACATATAATATATTATTCCTATGGGAGAGCATGTACTCGGTAACACCTACTTGAGTTATGCGTTTCAAACCACGCACGAATAATAAAGGAAAAATGTATTTTCTCCTATACACAACGACTAACGATAAGAATAGGGTTGTTCTATAAACCTTGCGTAGATATACATAGATAGAACAAAAAACAGGCAGATATAGAAAAGGTTAGAGACCGATAATTATCTCGATGTTCTAGATTTAGCAAGTGCTTGGAATACAAATATACATCGTATACAAATATACATTGTATCCCTTGCGCACGGTCTTTGTGTACCGCATATTCGAAAAACCCTAGCATTTATATTTATATATAGCCCCGCCTTGCAACTATAAAAAGCACACACTTATAAGAAGAGCATTTTCTTGGTTATCGCGTGACCACCAGTCACACGCATAAAGTTGCTATCGATCCGATATTTGATGTAAAAAAAAGGAGACTCCACGAAATAGGTGTTAATCCGGATTCGAATGAAAAAAAAAACCTTCTCGGGGGCTCAACAAATTTGTACCGCACTCTTGGAAATTTGGAAAGATAAAAGCTGTTGATAAAAGTGCCTACCGAAAGTATCCCTGTACGATACTTTCTTTGTTACTACAGTTTTTTCAATGTCTAGGACGTCTCATGAGTTCTTTAGCTTCTTCAGAGGTTTCATTGCTGCCACTTATTTTTTTCTTCTTCTCTCCATCGCCTCCTTTTAACTCTTTGAAATTGCGTGTTAAGAAAAGAGTCCCTCTGACACGAGAGATTCTCGTCCCAGCGTTGTGAATTAATAGTAGAGAGACTATACACCATATAAGTAGCGGGAATACGATCATTATTATTATTATTATTATTGTTATTATGTACTCGTTGGTATGCGATGAACATGGAATTCCCTTACAGATGCAAAACCCTGACAAATTTTGCAAAATATTTATTCACTACTTTTGACCAGTGGAGTTACCATTGATATGGTATTTTTCCTATGGAACAAAAAAAACCACGAAAGTCGGGCAAAAGGATAATCGATCACACGAATGAGCTCGATGCGACAGGGAATAGAATCGTTACTTGTCAGAACTGACATCGCCTCATTTCAGCACTAGCCGTGGAGAAGTCGGGTCCAGTATTGGCACCACCGCGATGACGGCGAGCAAAAAATGTATCGTTTTCCTTATACGGCATTCAGTCCGGAGACTGGTTTTGCGCAACTTTGCAACGTGTGAACTACTTTGCTGCATAATGTACATCGTAATGTAGATTTTTCGCAACCCAGTTGTTACTCCGCCACGGCGCGAGCGGTTTCCGAACCATTCATTTTTTACCCAAAAAGACTAGAAAATTAATGGTTCGGAAATGACAAAAGTTTTTTAGTCGCGATTCGAAGAATTGTATTTTTCAAACGGTACTTATTGCAAATAGAACCAGACTCGCACTGGAATTCCAACGGATACTATATTTCTTTTTAACAATTGCTTTGCTATCTGGCAAATCCCTTATTTTAAATATATGGCGTTAGCTCTTTTTTTTTTCAATCAACCCCAGACTTTTGTTTCCCTCTCATCCCCAATTTTGATAAAGGGGATTTTTAATCAAGTGGCATCCTTCGGTGATTAACTCCGAAGGGAAAGAGTCTCTAAAAAATGTCTCTATAATTTGAAAAAAGGGAAGGAATTTATACGTTGCACGTGGATTAAGAGAGAATACGTTACTTAGATAATATTCACCGTAATTCTCAAAGATACTGGCATTATCCCTGAGCGTGTGAATGTTCATTACCATGGGAAATTTTATATCCATTGTTGGTAATGCACTCCGAGAGAGAGAGAGAGAGAGAGAGAGAGAGAGAGAGAGAGAGAGAGAGAGAAGGAGAAAGAGATCCGCCTCTTACTAGCTCAATTTCTTTCTTTTATAGCAGCAACAAGTGCATGCCGTGCCGTGCCGTGTATCAAGTGTTATTCCATAATTAATCGAATACCGGGGGATGATAAGCTTGTACCTAAATTATGTACCTACTAATTAAATTTAAAAAAATTACGTGGTAATATATCGATCGATCAAAAATGGTCTCCTTGCTTTAAATTTCATTCAAATAACGTGAAACGTGGAAATGCATTAAAATATTGTAGTAATTAAAAAAGAGGGACGCTCGTTAGATCCAGTTGCACGAAAAATACGTTAAATATAATTAAAATTGATGCTTATTAAGACTGGAAATGTATTTAAAAAAATACTGACTGATAACGGAGGGAGATTTAGCTCCAGTTGTGTATAATCGCAAGTCATCTTGAAAGTCATCCTCGTATCGACGCATTTCAAGTAGACACCGCGATGCCAAATGACGGAAGACGCTCATTACACCTACGTCTTCTTTTACAGAAGTACGTAGAAGTTTACATCCGAGCGCTCTTCCCAGTCTTTCCGCTTCATCCCTGTGAATAAATGGGAAATTTATTCAAAATAAGGAGGATGGTGCGTGTCACATATGCGTGCACGAGAAGACGCCGAGAAGTATGCATTGATATTTCACTGGCGCATTCAAAAGGCTGATCAAATTTAAGGGTTGGTTTCTCGCAAAAGTTAACTTGGCAATTTAATATTTTCCAAATAAATAATTTTATCGCCGATAAGCGTAACTTACGGATCAATGACGCACTGATCGACGAGATCCATCTTATTCTGCACCAAAACCGTGGGAATTTCACCGCATTCGTTTTCTACCTAAAAACAAAATAAGTAGACTATTATTCAAAGTTGGACTCCTGAGAATCAAAGCATAACGCGATAACGGGCAATTCGATACAACAGATGCTGCTTTTCTATTATGCATACACAGTACATACGTATGATGCATTTTAACGCAATTCCCATATTTTATTATATACCATACAAATCTTGTTCCACGTATCCGAGAGATTGAATATCGCCCACGCTGTTTGAAAATATCAGCGACATTTTATCATTTTCGAGAGGAAATAAAATATCAGACCCACGGACGCTGTCGATGATTAAAATAATTTCCCTCAGGTAATTAGTAATTTTCCCAAAAATTTCATTCCAAGAGAAAAATGTACGTATTAAGAAAATTTTTGAAAAACTTGTTTTACAATTTTTTCCCATTTTTGTAAAAAAAAACATTCTTGGTAAATTAATGGATAAATCAAAAAGGGATAAAAATGTTGGTGGTGAATTCCATTAAAAAGAAAATCGTCTAGACTGGATGGAATGCGTGCACTTACTTGTTACATATATACCTTTAGTAGAATTCTAGCGCGCAAAGTATAGCTTTTTATCGTTGGAAAAATATCTGGATGCGGTAAAAGAAATAAAAGTAGGAAGAAAGGATAAAATAATGTATACGTAATGGCTTAAACTGCTGCCAGAGAATGATTACGATAATAATAATGATGATAATCATATGCCTTGTTCATACTTTTTTTTTTCTTAACACTTGTGTTACTTTTATATGCCCCTTTTTCATTTTTTTAAGAGTGCATCCAGGGAACGCGTATCATATTATATTTGCAGCTTTGAAATTTTCCTATGAAATTATTATTGCGAAAATATTGTTTAATATTGACCGATTCTTCCGTTTTTGTTATTTCTATAATATATTTTGCAAAATGAATTTTTTGTGATATGAAAAATTGAAAATGCGAAACCTTGAGTTTCCACGATGGAATTGCATCGAACGAATCTCTGTCGGTAGCTGAATAAGCAAGAACGCAAGCATGTGCTCCGCGATAATACGCTGCAGTGATTGCATCGAATTCCTCCTGGCCAGCCGTATCCCAAAGCATTAGTCTTACGTCTTCGCCATCGACTCTAAAAATATCAAAAAGAAGGAGTTGAAGGAAAGAAAAAAAAAACAACATTATCAAAAAAAGGCCTTATCGAATTTTTACAATTGCTCCTGTTTTACGAAAAGGCTGGTGCATAATTAACGACGATTACTTTCAAAGCTATCGTACAGGGCAGATCGTCGGTAATTGTGTGTTTTCAGATGGAATATTTGAGAATCCGGTAGACTCTCGGTCGCTCGTATGGAAAGTCGATGTCTCGCATCCTGTTTTTCTTCCCTTCTAAACTTTTCATCAAAGGAGAGGAGGAAATTTGTCCTCCTTATTAAGAGAGACACTCGTCTTCCTTTCTTAGTTTCACTTATCTTCAACCCGAACTTTCTTTCTCTTTCGACTCGTGTCGGTTGAATCCACAGTTTTCAGGAAACGCAATTTCAAATATTTCTTATGAGAAATTATGCTTTGAATTTTGAGTTCCAATCAATTTGCGATTTTCTATTACTTTTTTTTCTTATATTTGTATCTCTCAATTGTGAGTCGAGTGAAAGGGGTCAGTAGAAGAAATGGAAAAGCTAATCAATGATTTCGTCGACTCGATTCGCCCGGTTGTGGTCGAAGGGTAATGGGGTATCTAATTAGCCATGCATTTCACGGCATTTAAAAGTCATTAGAAGAAGTTCCACATGAGGTAACACGAGCGCGAGGAGTTCCACGAGAAGTTCGAAGAACTTTGAAGGCAAGCCACTGGCTAAAGTGTGGAAAAAAATGAATAGAGAAGCGAACAAGTACGCGCTACTGTTCTATAGCTTTCTTCCTGACTTCGAGTTATCGATGAAGGTGTATAAAAATAAGCCCACATTGTAAAAATAACAATCTCAACTTGGACTATGTGTACGCCCCAAGTCGCATATTCTTTGTTTCGAGATATTTGACCGTAAGCTTTAGCGAAATGAAATCGCATGGTCGGCACGCCGCGGCTTTCCAGACCCTAGCGACGAAACATCGGATGGCGCGAAATCTATCGCTTTTTTTAATTCACAACAAATCATCCGATGGTTATTAAAGGGTTATTTAATAACGACGTTAACTTGGACCGCGCAAATGTATCGAATACTCACTCTATTTCTCTTTCGAGGAAGTCGACACCGATGGTTTTCTTATAATCTCTAGTATAGGTACCCTTACAAAATCTTTGGATCATCGAAGATTTCCCAACAGCTCCATTACCGACTATCACCACCTGAAACAGTTGGGATGGAATTTTTATTCGGTTTCTCTCGGGAAGAATTTTCTAAGCATTACAATTCAATCTCACACATTCTCAAGACTTAAGATTCAGTCGCCGAGGAAAAAAGTCTGTGTGCCTCGCGAAACGTGGGAAGTGTGAATAAATAATTTAGATTTCAAGACTCTCGACTCAGCCCACATCAGCCTCATTGGTTGGCCATAAAACGAGTATGCTTTCAAGTACAAAGTAATACGTTATACGTGATGTTTTACAAATGACTCGTGTCTTTTCTTTATTTTATATTGACTTTTATATTTGAAATCCACGCAGGCACAGGATGTCGAAGACTTTTCAAATTCCTTTCATCGATCGCGTCGATTCGTCGTATCGCATCAAATAGTATTGTAGCTTTATGAATTAATGGACGAACATTATTCTCAAAGAATTTAGTAGAAATTCTCCGTTGGAACAGTGCCTGTATAGAAAGAATTACTTTCTACACCGTAAATGCACTTCGGATGCATCAAAATTCTTTTCTCCTATGTACGGCATCCATTCCTGCAGGATGTTTTCCAAAGGAGGCCAGACGTACCGGTTATATCATTCCAATTGAAACAATTTTCTCAATTTTGTAATAATTCTCCTTCGATGGGTACGAATTTTGTTTTTATCGATATCGCTTCATAAATTGATAAAGTCAAAATCAGAGGAATTCATCATATTTCGATTGCTTCGACAAGATCAAATTGGCGATCCATAAATGGCACAAAAAAAATGGACACAACCCGTCTACGGACGCTAAATCGATTTTTAATCGTGAAAAGAACGAGGTTGCGGAATCTTCAACGAAATCTTTAAGGAACACTTATTCGCGAATATTTCAAAAAAGGTATTTGCAATAAACAAAGTAATTTATGGCTGACATTTCCTGACACCCAAGAAAAAAAAGTTTATCTTCCATCGAGGAACCCAGATAACTCGAGCAGTATCGAGCTTGAAAGCAGATATAACTTAACCGCGTTAATAACATTTTATCAGAATCAAATTTAGTTAAGGATAATTGTACTTTCATGCGAGAAGCGATTAAGATTCGCGTCTCTTATAAACCGTTGGAATTCATTGGCAAACATGCGTATGTATTTTATTGGATCCACGAAAGAGTTTAATTGAATCGAATAATTTATCTTATTTATGTTTCAAATTAATTCGGTCACGAGACGCGTGAGAAACACCGCAATAATTGATATGGCGAAGGAGAGGGGCACCGATAACGAAAGGTGAGATTGGTCTATTTTTTTAATATTCAAAAATGGAATTCACGAGAAAAGTAAGTGACGCGATACGATCCGACCTTAGACCCTTCGTAATTAACGCCCTTATCCTACAGCGGACCTTTTCCGACTCTTATCAATTTCCTCAATTTAGGAAGTAACTTTTACTATAATAAATTACAGAACTAATGCGTGCTGGGATAACATTAAAAAAAATGCCTTTTCCTCAATTGCGAAACTAGCATGGAACGTCTCGACCCAAAATTGTCCAATTTCCGCTCTTTTCTCGATCCACCTTTGGCCACTGGCCATTAAATGGCGGAAAAAGAAAATGAATGTACCGGCGTGATTCTAAAAATGTAAATGATCGCGGAAGAATCGAACGAGATAAATGAGACACGAAATACGAAGTTGCAGGAATGAGTAAGTCTTGTTACCGGTATCTTCCGATACATGTAAACAAGAAAAGGATACGAGCAAAAAAGTTGCGCAGTGAGCATGCAGCATTTTATTTACCGCATTTATTTTCTCAGCAACAGGAGCAGAGGTAAGAGCGAAGAGTACGTAACATCTGAAATTCCTGTAAGCGTATATAGAAGAGATGGTCAGCGATAGCCCGTGGGGCATTACACTGCCTTTAAATTATCCTATCGAATGCGAGATAACGGTGCAACATATACGCCACAGGTTCCACGGCAGGTTAAAGTGGGTTAATGTGAGAAGGACGGACCAACGTCTGTATTCCTATTTGTGTCATAAAACGCAAGGAGACGAGGAGGAACCGGTCTCCGCCCGAAACGAGGAAACGGTGACCAAAAAGGAATTTGGGTGCCAGCAGGTGTTTACAATTAATTGATTCCGCTATTTAACTGGAATCAAATTTATCCGCTTTTGGGAAAAATAAGAAACGGACCGATTTCCTATGGAACGGAACGGAGCGGCACGGTTTTTGGGATGAGATATCGATTTCGCATAGCCCGTTCCGACCCCGACGCGAAGTTGCTCGGAAATGGTTTATAAAAAAAGTACAGCCAGAATCACGGTATATGTATACGCTATGCCTAGATCGCCAACGTTCCTTATGTCCCGTTCGTAAAAAGATTTCCTTCGATTGTAAATCCTTGCAATATTTTCATTAAAACTTTTTTTAAGCTTGACTCGACAAAAAAACTTGAATAAAAGCGGAGGGCATCGATTTGAGCGAAGATTTCGAGTCCAGGGTGTTTAATTCCGTCAGGATCCAACCAAGTGGCAGTAACGTAGCTAAAGGGAGCCTGTTGCCTCTAAAGTCATTTCCGAGATATCTTTATAAAGTACAAAAAATATCTTTGCATCAATAAATAAAAAATATGTCGACACGTGTAAGATTATTAGGATATTATTGGTCATCACACTCGAGACAGCTGAACATGGCAGAACACAGTAAATGCGATATGGCTATTTGATCTTGTACCGTTCTTAAGAAGACACGTATCGAGTTTCATTAAATCCGCGCTGTCGTTTCCGACTTCCAGCCCAGATGTTGCTTGTATGTATACAAATAAGACGGTGAAAATAAAAGAAAATGGCGAATAAAGTAGAAAAATAGAAAAAAGTACGCAAATTTGTGAAAATGGCTTTGAAAATTGCGGAGAGAAATGAATTTCAATTTTATCCTTTCAATTTTTGTAATACAGTAAAAAATTTTTCGGAACCCGAATAAAATGAAAATGTCATATTTCGATACGAGTAATATTTAAGAATATCACGTTGATTTCAAGCAACAAAGTTACTACGTTTACATGGGGAATTTGATACAAATAATTTATATCCATCCATCCTGTGTCTCGAGGTGCAACTGCGAAGGGTTTCAAGGACATTGAAATCCCATAAAAACTTGTATCAGCTTAACGCTGAAAGAAAATTAATGCAGGAAACCGATTATACTAACGAACCCATGCAAATTATAGAAAAAGAGGGACCAATGCTGCACAAAAGTATGCAAATGTATGATTTAATGAGAGCATAATTCACAAAAGCCTACAATTTGCTATTACAAAGCTTGAAAAATAAAAAAAAGGAAACCAATTCAGGGATATACCTTCAGTGATATCTCGAGCTCTTCCTCTCGCATTCTGGACGTACTTTGATTTGCATAATAATCCGAGAAAATTTGTGTGTGTGTACTTAAACGAAGCTATTTTCTACCTTCATGCATGTAAGAGCAATTTGCAAATGTCGTTTTTTTAAATTTAATACTTTGAAAGTCGAAATTGCTAAGAACCTTGAAAACAACTACTATATCGCATACAACAAAACAACACTTATCGAAAATCCTTGGCTATTCCTTCTTTTCTTCTTCTTCACTTTTACAATCATCTCACTTGACAATAAGACACTGGAAAGTTTTTTAAAATTAAAGACCAAGCCATCGCTTTATAAGTGAGTTATGGGCTTGAAAGGAATCCCCGTCTCTTTTTTTCGCATAAGTTTGCGCTCGTCGAAGTGGCAGCGAAACTTTTCACGGGCCAAACAAACTTTTGGATGTTTAAAACAACATATTATATCTACTTAGAAATATACATATATATATAAAACACCGCAGAACGACGCACGATCGCCTGCGCTACTGAGCCCACCTGTGCTACCTGATGGTTATTCACCGGGACAGGTGGGGAGAAGGATTGCTTCCGGTAGTCGTCATGTAGATGGAGTTTAAGTGCCGTTTTGGTTCTTTCGTATTTCTCGCTTCGCGACAGATGGCAGTGGCTTGACTCTCTATAGCGGGCATATGCCGTTTATGGTACACTCAACTATACCATGAGTGTTTGCAAGATGGTACCCAGCTTCGGGGTATAAATTAAGTATGGACATCGCGTCTGTCCTCTGTGATTGCGTTCTTCGGATCTAAACCTCTACAACAAATACCTTTGGTGAAAAAACAAAGCGTCAGTTGAACGGAATCGGAAAATTCAGTTGGGGCTTTGAATTTCATTCAACTACTTTTGCCATCCTTGTGTCCAAGTAATTCTACCGTCGTTCTGGAAATCGAATTCTACTTAACATCGCTTAAATTGATGTTATTTTGTCCGTCCTGCGAATTGCGGAGAATTATCATTCGAATAAAGTATCGAGCATTTGAATTTGGCGGGTCGACCAATCTTTGACGAATGATGGCAACGCATGAAAGAGTAATGGTGGAATTTGAAAATACACGGAATATAAAATTCCGTTTAATTTGGATTCAAGAAATGTCAAACATATTAATGTTCTATGATTTGTATACCAGATGATCGACGGGTTAATTGCATTTTGCTTCTCCAACTGGCATACATACAGATAATTTCTGTGAATAAGCGAGGGGTAATACGAGCTTTGTGCGGTGGTCAAGAGATCGGTGCTTTTATTTCCTCTTCCAGGAAAAGTGGAAGGGGTTTCCCTGTGTTGCCAGGGTTGTCACTCGAACTGGAGTGACACCACCCCTAATAAATGAAAGCAGATACAGCGAGAGTACCAGGGTAGAATTACAAGCAAAGAATAGGGACAACAATGTAAGAATTGTATAAAAGACGGAAAGATACGTCTGTCCCGATATCCGACGTTTGAATAGGACCTGTCGTATCGTGTCTTCCCTTTGCAAATACATATAATCGGCCCTTCGCGAAAGAGAAAGCCTCGCGTAATCGCATAAGGGCTCGTTTCGAGCCTGGGGGAGACGCCGTAACCAGGAGATCGTGCCAAGCTTCCCAGCAGCTTAAGCGGATATACCGATACTCGCACGCTAGAGATCTGCAGCTCGTTCCGCAGCGAGACTTTAATGTTTCAGTGATTATGAATTTTAATTAAATTTTCAATGCCGCTACATAGAAACTTCGACTGTTCCTTCATTAACCGCGTTACCGAACATTATTATTATTGAATGAACTTGGGAAGTTTGTGAAATTAAAAATTGGTGCAAGGTAGAAATATTAAACAATGCAGCTTTCGGTTTCCAATACCGTTTAATGGAATACAATCCGAGCAAAGCACGAAGCATGCATGGAATATTTATGGCGTGAAAAATGATACCGGGGGTATGTGAGAATTTATATACACCGTTCCGACGAGGTAATAAATGTTACTTATCGCTAAAGAAATTGCTACTGTCTTTTTTTATTCGGCGCTTCAACGTCGCATCGACGGTTAAAGTTATTAGCGACAGCGTTGGCTTAATGGTCAACATTAAGTATTCCGAAAGGCACACCACGCGATTGAGGGATGGCGTGACTATGGCTATGAAAGTTGCGCATAAAGCAATACGTTACCGTACGACCGCATTATCTACTCCAGTTTAAAGCGAAACTCGAACTCCTGGAGTCGTGTGACAAACGTTTGTGACGCGAATCCCGGAGGTCCCTGTCGAAAAGCTCGCGTACCAGGTACGAAAACAATGTTTTGGCGCGAGTCGCTACCGATCCAACAAATTGTCACGGAGAGTCCGGTGCCATCTGTCAACCAGATTCGGAGCTTTTGTTACATATGGAAAAATGATGGTCCACATTAAGATCGAATCTCTCGGTTATCCGCCTCTCTCGCATTTATAACGTTAAATGTCTCTCCGTTTGATGGGCAACAAATCGATGGAGAACCGATTTCGGTCTTTATGGTTCGATCGAAATGCGGTGCGAGTCTCGTGAGACCCTGGGTCACCCCAAAAATATTCGGAAGAGAAAATTCATTAGCCAGGGTCCGAAAAGTAGGAGATCCTTCTCGCCCCTAGAAGACACTCTCAGTCGAGTGCAGATCAATAATAAGAAATAATCACCTCAACAATGTCCGATATTGGGGGTTGAAAAAAGGGGAAGAATTGTAATACAGGCACTTAAATTTGAGTAAAAGGGAGAAGAATGTATAATAATATTTTCGGTCTTTTATGATTTACGAAAATTCTTATCACGTGTGACGACAGGTACTTTACATTCTGACAGCCTACGCTTTACCTTCTTAAACTCGTTTGACCCGGATGGAAAATATATATATATAGGTATATTGCCATAGAAATGGGACGACAGGATCAGTTCTGGGAGTAAAATATCCCGATGAAAGAAGAAGATCCTGTATGCCGTCGTTTTTCACCTTTCTTACATGGAAAAAGTGAGAAAGGTTCCAGAGAGTGAAGTACCAGCACGGCGTATTTGGTACATGGCGAGTCACCATGGACGTACAAAGAAAGCTCGACGTCAAATAAAGCTTATTTTGGAGATTGGAAGGGTCTCCACCCGCTGCACTTGAAATTTCTAGTCTTGCCAATAGCTTCTTTCTTGAAAAAGCAGGAAAGAGGAAGGCGAAAATAGTAAATTCTGCTATTGTACGTGACAGCAACTTGTGCACATACATGGGGAGCAATTTGTGCCAATTTACAGCGGCCTCATCCTCGTACAACGAGGGATACAATAACGTTTTGTCAGATTTTTTACTTCGCAGCGTGGCAAGATTTTTCATTGTTGCATTATCCTAATTGCAACAGTATTTTAGAAAAGCATTTCCACCAAAGCTGAGCAATCGGAGGAACGAGAAATTTGGAAATTCTTTTTCAGAAGGATGACATTCGCGAAAGCCACTACAGTGGCGCCTCGTGCCTAAGAGGTTAAGTACCCCTTGCTTTTCTCTGGTAGAACTAAGGCAAATCTCGAGTGAACCGCGTATAAGCTTACATCTACTTTATTAAATCCAATATTTGCTTGAGAAATATTCGCTTAGTCTGCCCGTGTTATTTTATCAGTATCTTCAACAAAACTAAACCCACCGTGATGTATGGTGGAGATATTTGTTACACTTATGATAGAAACAGCAAACTTGACCCGGCCTTACGTGGGAACAAGTATATTTACATCGAGAAAAATGAAAATGCGATATGCTCTTCGTGTATTACGTTTAAAAGCGTGAAAGACTCGACCGCTCAATGTTCACACAAACGATACACAATATAAGGTGTCTTTTTAGGTTCAACGCGTACTTTTGTCGAGGTCTTATTCAATTTTGTTGAAAAATAGTTGACGATTAAAACGCTCTTAAGGTTCAACCGGGTGAGGTTGAAACGTTACGTACCGGTTTCATTTCATAGTTGACTGGTAGCGCGGGTTAAAGAGAATTTGAATGTATGGTAGATGCTATCGTACGATATCGGTATATCCCCAGTTATTATTAATTTCGTTATATATTTCCCTGCAACATCGAGTCTCTAGACATGTAATTACGAAGCGAATACGCTATATCACCTGTCAAAAAATGTAACTACACAAGCTTGTTAGCGTCGATAAAAAGAAGCCATTACCATTAAGTATTCAGGTCGTAGACTGGTTTGATGAAGCTTTTTACGTTATTTTACGTTTGGTTATAGTCTCCCCGATGGCGGCTTATAGCTTCGTACTCCACATTTGTAGTAATCCGTTGACAAACTTCTAGTTTCGGCTGTCCTTTGTCAATTATCCTTTCAAGTTGTTTCTCTTCTTTCGACAATAATTCATCTTTTAACATTTGACCTATTAACGCACCCTTTCATTCCTTAATGTACTTTTTTACGATTTTCATCACCCTTCAACTCTGTCTGACGCATTTTGATCGCTTCTTTTTTACAAAACCATTTTATTTATAGCATTCTTATGTAGTACAACACTTCACAGCTCTCGGGCTTTTCTCGTCTGCCGCATCTCTTCTTCCGGCTGAATGCCTTTTTGCATTTCACCATTCTGCATTTTATATACCTACAGCTTCCCCATTCGTAACTTCTGCTTCTCCGTCTTCAGTTCTACAGTTCGTTATTTTCCTACTTCTTGTACTATACAAACTTCTTAAACTCGGAGGAGAACGCAGGGGCTTTAGGCAAATGCGAACTATTAAAGACCGACGAGTTTTCCACATTCTCAGGAAATGGAACACAAAAATTGAGCGGCTTACTTTCCTTAGAGGCGTATAAGCATACTTCAAGGGTAATTTACCTATAACTAGTTTGCTCCGATGCGACCTTGTCCGGAAATACCTACATTGAAATTAACCCTTAGTTGGCCAACTTTACTGGAACAACACTGTTGGCATACTCGGGCTTTTCAGACCCCAACGACAAAAAAGTTGTATGGCATCGAAGTATCTTAAACAACATTATTAATAATAATAATAATGGGTGAACTCCTTGAAACGAAAATTCTGAAGGATTATACAAAATCTGAAAATAAGGTGATCCCGATTTGGTACATATCATTATTATTATTATTATTATTATCATCATCATCATTATAGTTGTTGCACCGTGCCTTGCGAAATGTTATCAATCAATTTCAGGATTTCGAGATAATTGCTTTTCCATTGGTATAGAACGACTGTGCCGCGTCAGTATCAGTTGTTCCGTGCCTCCCATGGATGGGAAGGTATTTCCGGCGTTCTTGCTCTTCAGCTTCGGTGAGGTTTTGACTCATTGCCGACTTGATTACCCCAGGCGGAATCCAACCCCGCACACACTGAGTTTGATGAGTTTCAGTCCCGTACGTTTGCTCGTTTGTCGGGATCGCTTACCTCGCGAAGACATCCTTGACTAATAACACAAATTGGACATAAATGCGGTACGAACGAGAAATTCTTGCAGGAATTTAATAATTTTCTTTACAAGCTGTACAACATTTGAGATCGCATTTAGAAAATCACGCCACTCTCGTCGAAAGCCTTAGTTTCGAAGGTGCTGCGAAAATTACCATTATCTGCTAAAAGTTACGAGCTACCACCAATTTTCCGCAATTACCATAATGAAATTCACGTTGGGATACGTTCAATTTGGAGTGTATCTATACTTCCTCGTTAATCGAGCTGCGACTTTATCGTACGTTCTTGAGAATATCGGCTGGGGTTGGGTCTAATGGATTTCGTAAGCGTCTGTGACACTTTTAGGGTTTAGCAAAATCTGAAGGTTTCCTTGCCGTTAACTACCCACTGCTTCGTTCGCTATACGCCAGAAAATCAATACCCAAGGATATTTATGAACGACGAGTAGTTAAGTACAACGCAAACAATCACGATGTACGGCGACATTCGAATCGACTGCTTCCGAGATATGAGGCTATTACTCCATTTACCGGCTTGGACGGTAACGCGTCGTTGATGCATCCCTCATACGCTGTTTTCAGGCTTATCCGCTTCCCTTGCCGATCGGCACAACGCTGTCCGCCCGATGGTGATTCTCATGTCGGTCTCACGAAGACTCCTTCCCGTTTGGTATCGCTCGTTTAACCGTTCATCCGGGTCTTTGGCGATCGATCGGGAGTTGGAATTGGCCAATTGAAATTTGCCCATAAAGGACAGTCAAGGACGATGCAAAACTGCAACCTGCGACCAGCGTAGGCCACTTATATTCAGGGAGAACGAGCCCAACCGGACACCCGATGGAGCCAAATCGTACCGAAATTAAGTGAATTCGGTTTAAGGAGCGAACCGAAACTCGGCATCGAAGGGCACAAAGCGGACGTAAAACGAATAACAAGTGCAAACTTAGTTAGTGCGGGGAAGTCGAATACGCCCGATGCATACGCTACTTTAACGTTTCCGAGGCAGAAAGAAACGGCGAGAAAGCGGAGGATCGACAAGTTGACTCGAAACGCATGAAAATAAACGTCGGGAAGACAAAGGTGGGTGAAAATAAAAAAAGGAAGGAAGGAAGGAAGGAAGGAAAGAAAGAGCGACCTGGAAACTGCACGTCGGAGGTCGACAAAGTGTCGACATCGAAAGCATGTACACGATGTATACTTTCGTGAAATCAAACGAATGCGTATACATACATTGTGGCAACAGGCGAGGAAAACATCGATTTCCGATATAAACCCACTCTGCTTTACTCCTGCTGCTAGCTTCTCCTGTTCCACCGCGTTGTGTTTGGCATAACTTATACGAGTACACGCGGCTTCTTTGCTCTCCTTTCATTGCCGTGGTTGTAGCGACACCATTTATTTTCATTTATTCCGCGTTCACGGACGGAACGATCAAGCGTTTCGTCCGATTTCGCCAATTTTTTTGTTCGCCCATTTTGTCCCCTTCGTGCTGCCAACTGAGTCCTGAGGGCCGGGTCTGTACTCGGTGGCTGGAACCCAATTTCACGTATCGCACTTGCCGAGAGCAAATTGTCCACAGGGACTCAAACGTCCGACGATATCGCATTCCGCACCGAATAAAGGGCTGCAATTCTTCCACTGGATTTCCACCGCGTCAAAAGCTGATCGGGCAGCGAACGTGGCATACTTTTATTTTTATCTTAATAACTTTCTCTTTTTACTTCTTTCCGAGCTTCTGCTTTCTCCGCGTTTATCCGTGCCACCTTTTTGTCGCGAGACCCTTTTATGGTAGCTCTTGCTTCGTTCGCTTTTGTCACGAACGCTAGGTTTGGTCACCGTGAAATACCGTGTTTTTGTTATTTCGTTCACCCCGCGAGCTATATTCGTTCCGTTGCTCGCAAAGAAGAGGAGAGAAGCGGGATACATCGATATCGCTATTTGGCTATTTACGTACGCAACATTTATTTTCTTTTCTGCCGTCTTGTTATTTACTATTTTCTCTATTTCCGTTTCTTTTTCTTTCGCCAACGGATGCTTGCTCGTTTCACGTATCATCGGCGGAGAACACGAGAGGTGGATTTTGATACCGTATCTCTTCGTTGCCTCCGTTTGGAGTTTCAGTCACGAATAATTCTCACCCTCCTCTATTTTTTTCAAAGTTATATTTCGATTCGTATCTTCTTCCGATTATTACTCATACAGCTGTGTTCTGCGGAAAAGTTGAAATTCCGCAGGATTGATTGCCTATTCTTTGCGGTTCGCATTCTTTCCCGTTAGGAACCTATTTTTTTTCGTTTCGCTAAAATACGGAGGATTAACCAAACAAAAAAGCAGGGAACGTTGAAGTACCTTTTTCGCGTTCTTCTTTCGAGAGAGAGAGAGAGAGAGAGAGAGAGAGAGACAGACAGACAGACAGAGAAATGGTTCGAACGGTATGACAAAATCTGTCGCGCATTTATACGGGTGGAGCTCCTTTTTGCGGTTAGATACCGGCAAGTGTAAGTTCTTGTTGTACGGCTGCTGAAATCGACGTGAAAACAATGGCCTTCAACTTCAAAACAGGGCGAGATAACTAGCTTTTGCGGGAAAAGGCAGATAATAGCATAACGAGGACACGTTCTTGCATAACGATCATCGGAACGTCAGGAAAATACTTAATTCAAAACGAAAATGCAATTTGGCCTCATAATGTTGTTTCCCCGAACGGCATGTTTTAAGGAAATTCAATTTGGTTTGCGATCCGGCAAATGACGGAGTCTCTCAAGTTTTATGCGACCTCTCTCCGAAACATCAACGTATAGCCTGTCTACCTAACGAGCCGTTCCATTTTTGAAGTACATCGCTTGGTCTTCGAGTTGGGTCCGAATGCAATTTCAGTGGATTATCTTCGAACATCTCCATATCTTTATTCTCTCGTCATGAGCAGCGAGCCGAGCATCAAGAGCGATATACCGCACTGGCCGAGGTGGCCATTGCTGCCCTTTGAGTGGCATGAATTCATAAGCGCGTTTAACAGCGACCGTCCCTGGCACCTTCGCAAACGTATACTCGTTCCCGTCAAAAGCGTCGACGTAATATCGAAACTGTATTTAAATGCAGACTCATAGATGTATGTACGATCAATGGACCCTTCCCCGTTACGACACCCGAGCGAGCACAAGGATGAGATCGTCGTTGTACGCGGTAAGTACCGCAGCTAGACACTCGATATTTTGTTATTTATGAATAAGACTCGACACGGAGATGCGCTTCACCGGGTACTCGAAAAATTGTGCTTTGCAAATCTGTGTTAATCACTCTTCAGAATTTGCACGACATTTCTCGACGCGTTTGCTGCAGTTACTTATGTAAACACTGGAATCATACGTATTCAGGCCAACCGCATATCTTCGCTTTACTGGCAATTGAGTTGCCAAGTGGTTGTGGAGCACCAGTCTCTCGACAACGAGACCGCGGGTGCGAATCTCGATTGAAACTTTCAATGGGACTCTTCTTCAATCGGCTTTGTCGGTGATTATCTTAGCGACGTTAATTAAAACAAAATCGAAATTGCGTTGGATCTTGAATTTTCGACGGATGTTTTCAGGCTGGGGAGAAATTCCCTAGATTTCGACGAATCGGACGTGCGATATCAGCGGATAAATAACTCGCTTGTAGGTCAAAGTTGATCCACCGAATCTATGGAATCGATCGTTACTTAACTTCCAAGATGGAACCGACAAAATCTGTTTGTTTGATTGGCCGGAATAAAATTTAGGTGAAAACTCGCATGTGTATCGAAGATGACCCACTAAGATGCACCGAGTGACTGGCGTTATTTTTCAGCTCCTAGTCGGGCTAATTTGTTCCAAAATGGTGTTACGTGTCTTACCGAGGTCGGAAACGAAGCGATAGTAACTAATGAAGTGCGATAATTTTTTTTCGTAATGCAGGATTAACGATATCAACTGGAGCACCGAAGCGAAGACGACGGTATCGGTGTTATCAATTGGTAGGACAATTTCCTTATAGTAAAACGAAGCAGAACCACAATATATCTCCTCTGTTCGTTAAATGTAACGTCCTTGCATGCCCTTACGGTATGTTGCAGCAATATATGTATAGACTTTTGCGTCAATGTTATACCACTTAAGTCAGGGGTGTTTTATGACCAGCAGTTAAATTCACTCGAACGCATTCCCATCGTTCCCAAATTGTAATATTTATAAGAACGATACTCGTGAAAGAGCTATGACGGTTATTTGCCCATTTCTGGGGCCTTAAGGCATTGTGGTCGATGGAACGTACCAATAAATTTTGTATAAATATTTTTTTCCTCTGACCAATATGAAAAATAATTTTTCATTTTCAGTAGCTATTAAGAAAAGTTTTTTTTCTTCAAAAAATGCGTTCTGTCTTATATTTTAATCGGAAGTAGCTCGGCAACTTTGCTCGCGTGAGACTAAACTGACCGCAAGATGGATCTCCTCGTACGGGTCACGAATTTCTGGAACTTTGCACCGGAGTTGATGTTCCCGTCGAACTTTTTCATCGTAGTTAATCGCTATTGGAGGAAATCTCCTACCAACATGCCCAGAATTTATTGACCACTGGCATCGAACTTTGACCCCAAACTTTAGGCGGAGCTTCGACCGTGTACGCGAGCTCTAAAATAGTGCTAACAACAAGCGGAACTTTTTTATCTCTGGATTTTCAACATCTGTTAACGTTCCCCGCCACTCTTAGCTTCCTTCGGTTTCATATACGTAATTGCTTGAAATCATGTAGGAGATTAAAATTTATTGATTTTCTGCCGGGCTAGATTTCATTAGGTTTGTACTTGTCACTGCCTAATAGATGGACTCGCGTGTAACCGTGTGTTTAAGTTAGCGCGAGTCGAAGGATGGGACATTGTCGCGTTTTACGATAACCAAGACAATCCACATACAGTGGGTATATATTTCACTCGGAACCACCAATTAATTACACGAACGATACTGCAATCATCCTTGAAGTGTCAACAGGTCCTAGGAGTCTAGATTCGATCAATGGATCCGTCCTGTCCGAACGCAATAGACATAATTATACCCATATGGTGATGAACGTGCGTATATGTATACGCATAATACCATGTGCAGTAATTACTATCAATTATAAAACTCCATTTCCAATATCCATTAGCTGAGCAGTTGCAGGAGTCACGCGAGAGCTTCGTACGGTAGTACTTAGTTTCTTCACCAGCTTCCACCAAACCTTGATTCCCTATTCATTGTTTTGATCTTTTTTTTTTAAGCAAATCATTATTTCATAAGTTGCCTTGGTATTTACCATGTAAAAGTACGGCACGAGAACTCCTGCGAAAACTGAAGAAAATATCAGGCTTCTTCTTTAAGGTTGTTGTCACGTCCCGCGTCTGATCTCCATAAAAAGATCGTATATAGTAGACCCTTGGTGATCAGTGGCTCGAGAGTAGAGGTTCTGCGTTGCATGCGAGAAATTCCAAGTTCAAGACGAGGTCGAAACTCGGTTACACCTTTTTTATGTTACCTCGTTCGGTTGCTCCACGACGTCAGAAGTAGGAGGGTACCTCGTACTTGCGGGAATATTGTTTGAGGGTTACACCGCCTGGCGGCCCAATCGCGAAGCTTCCCCACACCGCAAAAGCCGAATACTTTTGCTATCCTTATTTGGGACCGCTTCTCCTATTTTTGCAAACATCCACAAAGATAGCGAAAGATCGGCATAATATGGGCAACCAGTGGTCAGCGAGTTACACGTCGAATGCCTGCTTATTACATATGTTGTAATAACTGCTTATTACAACATAATGGTGCAACTTTAGCATAAACAATATCGAAGGCGTAGATTTCCCAATAAAGTAGCATTATCGGTTATACCAAAATTCTTCAGAATGGTGCGTATCAATTTCCAAAGAAATACAGATTTTTCACCATGCAACTGCGAGTTTCCTAGGAACATGGTATCGGTCGTTATTATAATTGTTATATAAATGTCACACTTTTAATGTAACAATATTTGTCTCGTCATACCTTGAGATACTGACGTCACACATTGTTGAATCGTTGATAAAGTGAAGCGAAATTCAAATTTAATTAATACTTTTGTTGATGGAATATTAAATTACTGTTGCTATCGCTATTATTTCGCTATTTTATTCAAGCGTTGCTATTTGTTATCACGATGAAATCGTGCGCATAATATTTAATAATCTTCACAGCCTCGAATATCGTGGTAAATATTAAGAAATAATGAAAAAAAAAATTTGTACCGTCACATCGGCATGACGAAATAGTGTATTCAATGCGTTTCTCGAAAAAGAAGAAAGAATGGGGAGGCAAAAAATGAAGAATCGCGAATTCGATCCGAAGCACGGTGTATGGTTAAAACAAAAGTTTTGAAATGCAATACCGGCAAACTGGAGACAGGCAGACCGTGGCTAATATTTAGTTTTGAAAAAGTTTCTTTGTCCCAGCGTATATGAAAAGTTTAATTGGATATGGAAACTGAAAAGTTCATGGAATTAACAGATACGAGGTGGAATCAAAAATGTTGGAGAATACGCCAAGGCTACGGTTGCATGGAATTGAAAAGTATAAATCTGATACCGCAGTTTGATCCGAGCAATGAAGCGTACATGACATAATTATCGATTCTTATTTGAACTTCGTTACCGAGTTTAATTGCCAATAAACGATAGATGCTATCAAAGGAGAATCGAAAATTCCAGTTCGTCGTCGCGTCAACCGATATCACTGAATTTTTGTACATTTTTCCAAACGGATAGTCGAACTTCACGGATAGATGGTATTTCACACTAATTAAAGTTAGCCGAGGGCCTATAATTTCTTTCCACTTTGAAGTTCAACGAGGCTTCGATGGCTCATAAATTATTATATTAGAGGAGAACCATCGACATATCGTTCAGGATCTAAACCCGAGTCCTCCGTGTGGGAGTCCAGCGTCGAAGCCACCAAGGTGAGAGGGTTGGTATATTTTTCTCATCGTTCGGGTAACATTTCGAACGGATAACCGAAGCGGAACTCCGTTCTGGTGCTATTCGGGACATTTCGCCGGCCACAAGAGAAGCCACGTGACGGCTTACTCGACTATGGAAGCGAACGCAAGCCCATTAAAAATAGTTTTGGATATACAAATTTCAAAGAGTTTATTTGAACACGCACTTCGTGGAATGAAATCACCGGGGTAGGAAAAAGAGATATCTCATTCCAGTGATTTTCCAGCCGATGAGGTACCGAAGTTAGTTTTTCGAAGCTACTTCCGGTGGAATTAATCTCGACAGAGCGAATTGACGCGGATCGTACGGAAATAGACAAGATCGGTCTGTGGAAATTTGGAAGCCCCCTTTAATTTTCTTTGTTCTCACAATCAGTCAATTGGAATGAATTTGCGTCCACAGCCAATTTTTCCGGAATAACGCAAGATGGTCCTCTAACAATAAGGTGAGCGTTACTGGTCACCGTGCTTCGGAAAGCATCCGGCGCGATCCGTCACGTGGAACGTCCACGTGAAGAGTTACTCGGTCGAAGAGAAAGCATTCGTTGGCCAGTGCTTCCGACGAAAACGTGACGCTATACAAATGGTAACGATTATAGCGGAGAAACTGGGACTTATCTCGTTCGCGAGTTGATGGAAAATAAGTCCGTTTGCCGACGCGACGATTGAAGGGACCGTGAAATTGAAAGAGAGGGAAAAAAAGGAAATGTTGCCGCTTTTGGGAGTTTTATCCTCAGGGGCAGTCTATGTAATCTCCGAAGCCACAATGGAGCCGCGATAACGTAGCTCTTTTGAGTATTTTTCTCCGGGCGACGAAACTTCCGACTGGGCCTACCTAGTGGAGGGAATTTCGCGACGGAGGGAGATTAGATTTTGATAATACGGTATCCGTAACTCGGGAAATGGTGAGCTTTGCCATCGGTGAAAACGAGCGAAAGTTAAAAATAAAATTGAGAGCGACTCATCTTTGGAAATTGACTGTTGAAGAACTGCTGAATTTTGCTGAAATCCATGGGTTTCTTGGTTGACCGTTGCCACTCCGTTATTCATCATTTTATCATCATGAAATTTGCGCGATACTGGTTCCATAACGACCCATATCCCGTGACGTGACGATATTACAAATGTTACATGATGTATTTGAAGACCCGTTTAACGAGTTATGGCGAATTCAACATCGGTCAGAATTCCAAGCATGGTTCATGAGATCAATCTTACATCTTCTTCCCCCGATGCTCGCAAAAACGAGGGGTTACCCGTGTGGATTAAGAGCGAGGAAAGGCGGTCATCGATAAACATTTAGTATATTACAGCCTGCAGGGATCGGACTTTCGAAACACCCGGGTTCATATAAATAAACTGAAGATAGCCCTAATATGTTTATCGTTCAGTATGACGTGTGCGAAACGAGAAGATACAATATTTCTGCTTCCGAATACGTGTACATACGTGCAAAGTCGCAGTCAATAAAGTGACAACCGAGCGTATTCGTGGTTGGCATCATTGCAGGATGTGTCAGTATTCCGAGTGTTTGATCCGTCAGTATTCGAAGTAGGAGAATTTTCTCCGAATGTATTAAATATTTGGAACAATTAATGTATCGTAATTGAAAAATTGTGGTAGGCGATAATGCCACGTAACGTTTACTTCCGTGAAATAAACACCCCTATTTTTTTTTATCACTCGATCAATCTTGAAAAATAGAATTATTTAATTTTTTGTAATTATTCACGAAAGTTTGCAATTTTTTAATATTACGAAGCGAACTCTAAGTTCTCTCATTTTTACCAAAGTTTTTGGAAACTACTTTCATAACGAGCTTTACATCCAGGTAGACGAACAAATAGAACAAAAATTAGAATACTGGATGATTGCAATGCTAATAGGAGGATTTGATTTTTTTACTGTACGTAAAAAAAAAATCATGGAAGTGGTCCATGAGGCTGAAGTCACCTTGTGCTCAGCTCGAGATCCGAATCTCCGAAGTAAATGAATGCGAGCAACGGAAATAATTGGCCTAATTCCAATGCGACTGGATGGAATTAATTTTTTTGATGATTTTAAAGAGAAACTAGGAACTGTCCCTCTTCGGTATAATTCGTTCACTCTTTATCCACGGATTAATTATAATTGCTATAATTCGATTAATTACTAATCGTCATTTGACCGTCGTGTAAATTTTAGACTATACGATACCCATGGAATTTTAGCCACAGGGTTTTAAGGGATGACGATTATCTGGACGGGAACCGAAATTGTTGATCCAGCTTTAATCAACAATTTTCTTTATTTTTGCAAGAATGCTGTTCTCGTGATGCTTACAGACGAATTCGTACATAGGGGAATCCCGAAAGGGTCCGTAATACATCCCAATAAGGAAACAGCGTGAAATCTAATTTAGTTCGTCCTTAATTTACTCTCACCAGAGGCTAGCTATTGTCTTGTCTGCTTGTCCCTACAATAAATTTCCACACGGTTCCAAGTTATCTTTTTATAGGTCATATTATTCAGGATTTGACAAATTTGAACAATTATAGACGAAATACTATACCTCTTGTATATACAAATAATAATAATAATAATAATAATAATAATAATAATAATTCAAAAAATATACTACACTATATATCTTGCAGGGTTTTCCGGGGGTTTTATTTATCAGTGGGGAACTAAATGGGCAGAACTGTCGTATCGCCATTCTTTTGCCTTCTTTGCATTCCAAGTAACCGTACAAATGATTTATTTTCGGGTCTTCGACATCGAAATGTGGGTATAGATATGTATACGTATGTTAAAGACGCGAGGAGCACTTCGTTTCCGCGCCTTCGGGGAGATGCGAAGAACAAGAGGGAAAGAGAGGGAGGAGAAAAGAATGCAACAAACGGCTGCAGTTATTTTCATAGCGACTCATTTGTCACGTTTTCACGTGGTAGTGTGAAACGTTGTAATTTCGTTTAGAATCGCGTAAACAATCAGCTACAGAGGACGAAGGAAGGATACACATCCAGCGGGCAGGTTCGACGATACCGAGAGGGGTGAGTTAAACAGGCAAGGCAAGGCCCTGGTGGTTGATAAAAGGACGCAGGAGGGCTGAAATGTAGGGTGCAGGAGAGGGACAGAGGATACGGACGGCGTAGGTGAGGGCTGAAATAGATCAATGGGGTGGTCGTGCGCACGCATGTTACCTTCGGCATGGTAAAAGCGGCAGCAGCAGCACCGAGCCAGCAGCCAACCAACCCCCTGAACTCAGGGGGTTGGTTGTTAGGTAGGTAAAGCGAAGTAGGAGAAGAGGAAAGCTCTATAATGGAACGGAGTTAAGCAGAGTAGAGCGACTCCGGCATTTCTACTCAGTTTTACTTCGCTTGGGCTCCTTCATGCTAGGGTGAAAAACAGGATATCTGCCTCCCCTATTTTCATAAGGGGATGGAATTTCCTTCTGTCTTCGTCCACTTCCTTCAAGTGGGGGTAGTGAAACGGTGAGGTCGAGAAAGAAGTAGGAGGGGGTAGGATGGAAAACAGAGACACATGTGTACATGTGCACATATATAGTCGACTACAACATGGTTTCGTATCTTTCGTCTCACCTGTTTGCCTATCGCGCCAGTCTAGTTTACGCGGCCGGTCATCCACATAGCTAGCTCCTCTGACTCTACAAGTGGTAGCCTTTCGCTCGACTACTACTACTTGCTGCCACTACTGTTTTCCCTGGTTCTACTACTTATCGTTGTCCGACGCTGTTGTTATTCCAACTACATGTGCTTTCACCAAGAGTCGCGTTCAATCGTATCGCTTTTTTAGCTGAAGCAAAAAAAAAAACGACAAATTTTTTCGTTTTTCTCGATTTTTCTTCAACTTTTTTCTTTTGTCTATCATTTCTATTTTCTTGCCGTCGTTTCAGCAACGAAAATAAAAGTAAATAACCGTATCAAACGGGAGACAAACCGAAAGTTTCTCGGGGGACTCGGTTACCTTCGAAGAATAAGCTACCGTCTGTGGCTACTCGAACAGTTAATTACATTAGAGTCACGTTAATTAGAGTACTCGAGAGTGGAAAGGTTTCGTTTTTCCTACGGGACGGATTTTTATCAAGATTTCCAGGCGAAGGGACCTGGTCGTTTGAAATATGAGGTAAGTTGCGTGTGCGTGTTATCGTTATTGTTCGAATTGTTTTTTTTTTACAAGTAATTTACGAGTGTTTCAAATGGGCTGAAATTTACGGGGGTGGAAATACGTTTGTTAATGACTTTCCCGCATGGAGAAAAGCAGATGCCCACGGCAATAGTTGGAATTACTAGACATTTTTTTCGGTGTGCGTAAAAATTGCCATGGAATGGTAGAATTTGGTGAAATTCCTCCTCCAGCTTTTATCCGTTTGGGAGTTCTTTTAATCCCACGGTTACCGTTTTTTTTTCTCCCCTATCTCGAAAGCGGAAGAAATCCTTCGAGCGTGAAATTGTAGAAATTGTAGTATAATCGTACGAAATGTAACATCTGCGGGTTCCGAAGTTGGTAAGGCTTCCACTTTTGACATTTCACATGGAAATGTAAATAAGTAGTTTATGTTTGTTGACAATTTTCAAAAATGAAAATCTTACAAAATTGATAATGGCGTAATTTTTCGTTAGGAAATTATGTTCATTTGAAGAGTGGAATTAAATGCAATGTATTTAAAATTGTCTCTTTTGATATTTGAATTTTCCTGATTAGGATTGACTTAATTTTCGAAAATGTAATTAGAGATTTATAATTTTAGCTAGCCGAAAAATCTTTACTCGAAGCGGTGAAGATACTTTGAAGAAAAGCATATATAATAGAAGGAACGGAAGGAAAATTTCGACGTATCTTCCCTAATACTTGAGGAGAAAAACGAGTATTAATATTTTACCCTCCCTCGACGAAATTAAAAGAATCGGTCTAAATTATGAAAAATGTCTTTGATGCCATTGATTCCAAGTTCAATCGTTACTTTAATTACCGGTAGGGTGGAGAAACAGTTGGTAAAATAATACACCAAGGTATTGCCTACGACGGAGGTGGTGGTGCTTCTTTTTGATGAACGCAATCATTCGATAATTCCATTTCATTTCTCATTTCGTCGGGATAAATAATTCAGGCAATTCGTCCAGAAACATTCCATTCCTGTAATACTTTCCATCAATCAATTGCATTCTCCCATTCGAGTAATTAAAATTTCATATCATCACTGTCTTCATTAGGACTCGATCAGTTATTTGATTGCTCTATTTGGTTGATGACGATCTCAACCAATCGTTTCTTTTGTAGCATTTTTCGACGTTGTTCTTTTGGTATATCGACTTTCTGGTAAATATTTACATTCACGTCAATCAGGAGACGTTTCTCTAACCCCTTCAGGGGCAGTGGGACGTATACGCCCCGTCAACTTATTTTCTTTCTTTTTTTTTCTTGAATATTTTGAATTTGTAAATTGCACGAACGCACTTTATAGATCGTCGCGGGGGTTTATTTATTTATTAATTTGTTGACTCACTAAAACACGTACCCGACGGAATACGGGTGGGATATTATTTTTTTTTCACAGTGCGGAGATATCTGAATACAAAAAATAGCGAGATTTATTTTATTTGAAGTAGCGGATACGAAAGAGTTTGATTCAACTAAACGTATTTGCACATTTGTCAGCTTATCGGAGCGTAAAAATATTCTGTATATTTAAGCTCCGCTTGGAGTGGCTATATTGATGAAATATAACGATAAATTCTTTAAATACGCCTCGCCTAGCGTAAAAGTTTAGAGTCGAAAACATCAAATTCACATTTTCTCGTAACGCGAAACCCGCAGCGGGGTATTACATATAAACACAGAGGGACCGACCGACCGACCGACCGAGCGACTATTACAGTAGCAACCGGTGAAATTCAGTTCCAGCTCCGGTTAAAGCTCCAAATATGACGTCCGATCCAGCTTCAGCTTCGATAACTCAAAATAAATTCATTCGGTATAAAGGTAAATTCTGGTAGGTCATGTATACACGCTATTCGCATCACGAATGAATTGATACGAAGGGTTGGATATTACATGTATACATGCATTGTTTTGGGTTGATTACATCTACAGAAGTACCGACTCTCGTTCGCTCCATTAGATAAATGCATTACGCGTCATTTGTTTCGTGGGCTGGGATCATAGCGCGGCGTGGATTCGACGTATCTTCCAAGACGCCATCGAGTGAAATCTTTCAACTTACGCTTCCATCCATTTTGCTATGTTTACGATCTACAAAAAATGGAATAGTAAAGGGAAATTGGGCAACAATGGGATACCTGGGATTTTTAGGCACCGTGCCGGACTAAGTTCACGACGTTTTTGACAAAATAAATCATGCCCACGGGCCCGCCTGTTGTCGCGAAAGCACCCAATCGCAAGCTCGCTGTACATCAGACGAATTCCGATTAATGGCCTTTTTCGAGATACTTTCATTGGTTTCGCTATAAGACGTTTAGAGGTTTCGCACGTTTAGAGGACGTTTAGGGATTATCGAAAAAGATCGATCACGGCACTTCACGAGGCACGATTAACATACAGACCGTATGGCGGTGGTGGTGGTGGTGGTGGTGGTGTCGTCAAGCAGACGGAAAAGTCCTTCGTCACTTTTCGACACGTCGTCGAATAGTTTTCGCGTTAAAGGGTTAAAAAGTTGGAACTGCGTCCCGCCAGTGCGAGCGAGACGCAAGTATAGAGTGTTTTTATTGCACTCGTAGGATCTAATGACAATTTTGTCCCTGGAACTTGAAGACCATTCGTCATACCAACAATTGATAAAGGACTTTTCCGTCTGTTTTCTCACTTTTTTCTATGCACTATCATCGATAACTCTGCACCCTAAGTATCGGGAAACTTCTATCGTCGAGTCGAAAACCGGAATGCGACCTTCAAAATTTATTCTTCCAATTTTCATTCTCGGAGAAAATGAAGTTGGTAAATTTTCAAACCGAGCTCAATTGTTTCTTTTCTCCACTGAATTTTTTAATAGCGCATTCATAAAATATGGAGTTGGAAGGTTCACCGATGTAAGGGCCGATGACAATTTGGTTCACCGTGGCGAAACGCATCGGAGCGGTAACGGGGACAGATATTGGGACAAGGAGATAGTCCCTTGACTCTTTCGGTACGATAGAACGGGTGAAACGGAGTTATCGGTCTCCGGAAGGAAGAGTCTATTGGAAAATGCATGCTCGCTGTGGCAAATAGGATCCAAAGGTAACCAAACGCAATTGAGAATCCAGTGATCCGTACACCCTACTGACGCCACTGGCGCGTGGAATTAAAATTGGAGGCCCTTAATTTGCATCCTTCTCTGGAAATGCCCGGAAATGCCGACGAATAGGTACGAATCGGTTCGGTCTTGGATCGATCGCTTTCTCGTATTATTATTGTATGGTACAATCGGATCGCGAGAGACAGGAGGGAGAGTGCGCTTTTGTTGAAGTCGTAGCCCATGAGCGTCAGATAAAAGCAAGGTCTCGCATAAGGATCCATCAGACACATCGCATTAAGCTCCGCGAGAGCCTGGCAAACTCGTGTTGTCAATCTCACTCGGTCGTGCCGAAAGTCGATTTCCGACGTAAGCAGAAGAAGCGCGCGAGGGATCGACAGCAAAGAGGCTTACTTCTTTTGTCCCTACTTCTGTATATGGCGTCGTTGTAATTGCGAAGGCGCAAAAAATGCAGAAAGACGTTCTGGACATGGTCTGGCGATAATTGCACATCCTTTTGGAAGCTTAGCGCAAAGAAAAAAAGGAGAGCGAGAGAACGAAATATGACGTACTCTCGAGAGACAAACGTAATTCTAAGAAAAGAAATTCTCGCACTTTTCCATCCCGAGTACCGTCATAATTTTTATATAGCGGGGGTTAGCCATCAAAAAAATTCGTCGACTATAAAAGCATCGCCATAACGACGAGTTAAAAACATTTTCCCGTGCTTTTCAAATGAACTTATAACACGGGGCGTTGTAAACACTGGAAATGTTTCGTTGTCTTTATTTCACTTATCCCGGGATATTATTATTTTCCCTGGATTTCTCAAGATCTCGAGTTTCAACATCAACTGTTGTTATTTCCAGCTGTATCATCTATGTACGCTATTTATTTTCCAGCTCCTGGTTCAAATGTTATCATAATTTTTATCTTCAGCTTTCTTTGCCAATACGTATGAGAAAAATACGTATGCTTTCACAACGTTTTCATGAATCTCAACAATTAAGCCTTCAGGGGCGTATACGTCCCACCTACTTTAAGCATACGTTTCAGGATTATTCCGAACTCAGAATTCTCCGTCGTCAGAGATTCCTTGCTTCTGGATCGACAAAACTTTATTTGCTAGAAATTTCCCATTGGAACCCTCGTCCCAGGGGTGGAGGTCACCCTCTTTGTTAATATATGTAGTTACCTGATATACCGAATCTAAGACTGTTTGTCGAAGCCGAAAGGATTAGAATTAGGTTTATCGCGATGGAATGGATTTAAGGGTTATAATTAGTTATTACTTATCTTCGAAAGTCCTTTCGAGGGTGGATTCACTTGTTTCGTCCCATTACAGGGGCCGGAGCCGTTCGATAAGAGGCAAAGCGGATTGATGGAGAGGAGCGCCTATCTCCCTTCGCTCTCTGCCACTCTTTTGTCAAATTATTACTAATAGTTACATTCAACAAGTCTAACGAATGGCAAAGTTCATTAGCTTCTTTGGCAATCGCAAGCAAACTAGAATCGAGGTATCAATGGCAAAGCGCAAAGGACAATTGTCCGGATGATCTCCATTTACTTTTCCATTTAATTTTTAGTAACAATTCGTCAGATATCGGTATTCGGTTCTTCCAAAGCTAAAAATCCCTCTATTTCATTGAAATGACTTTTTGCTTAACCGTCGGTGCAAGAATTTTCCCATTTATTGGCCCTAGATTTTTTCAAAAAGAATTGTTGTTTTTCAACATTCCATTCTTGAAGTTTTGAAATTCAAGAAACCATTTTTCCTACGACGAAAGAATTCAAATTTAAGAAAATATTCTGAACAATTGAAGAAAAAAAAATGTGAATATTATCCCGAAGATGATTCTCAATTACTCTGTCGAAATCCAGAATTTCAACGCACTTCAGAAAATACCCTTTATATGGAAATTACAGGCATGCAAAGTTTCAGCCTTGAAAGTGCAATATAAACCGAAACATTTACAATGCAAAAGTTTGATAAAAAAAGCACGAGATAACAGAGGTTTAATAAAAGGTCGCCGAGTTGATAAAGCTTCGCAAAAACATTGTCGTCGGTTTATAGTTTGCTCTCTTTTGAAACATCAATATTTCAGACCAAAAAAAAGGACAGAAAGAAAAGACAGCGTGGAGTTTCTTTTTCTGGCGATAGGATACCCTCATGGAAAATTGTTCTCAACCCTTAGCTGGGTCATTTCACCGGAATAACTTAATTGGCACACTTGGGCTTCTCAAATCCCTGCGACAAATATTTGTGTCGCCATGAATCGAATGTGGTTTCAACTAGAAAACAAGGATTAAAAGTATATTAAAATGTGAAAAATAAAAACAAGGATATATGTATATGTATGTAGTTGCGGAATATTGGCACGAATTCAAAGAAAATTAATCGAGAAACGGCCTCAAAGGGCTGAAAGTCGTGATTCGTACATCGATAAATGAGAAATCAACACAGGGTAAATCAGGTGACTCGGTGTCATGGAGTTTGAAAAAAACAAGCATTTTACACTCCAAACGGCTTGCTGTCTGTACAGATAACGGGCTTTCCCCATGGCGATTGCATGCATCGTTGGGAAGTTATTCGACCAAAACCTAAAACCCGCGACTGTTCTTCCGTTTCATCCCCTTACTCCCAATCGAAGTTGGTTGGATCCGAGGAGGAAAGTTTGCCTACAACGGGCCTGTTTGTAGGGTTTTGCTTCGATAGACGGCTATATGTATATTCATGGTACGATTTTGGCTAAATTGTTTTTATCATGGAATATCCTCGAAAGTTGCATAATGCAGAGAACATTTAGAGAAACTTTGAAATGTCGGTAGAAAGAGCTCGGATTTTTCACCTGGACGGAAAGGAAAGGAACGGAACGGAAGGGAACGGAACGAAACGGAACGATTTAATAACGCAGCTTGATAGAGCTCGGGAAGGCAAACATTTTGCATGCATAATGTATCGCTCTCGCATGCACCGGAGTTGTTTCAAAGAAGCGAAAACCTCTTCACTTTTTAGGGTCGATTTTACTTTTTAATTTCGCTTTACAGCGGATGGACGTAACATCGGTCGAATATATTCGACCGCTCTGCGAATTGACAAAATTTGGTGAAAATCGACGAGGGATAGCTATGGAAACGTCACTCCGTTGGGCGGACATTCGGGTCGACCGATTACGGAACAGGTAACCACGACAAATTGGACTTCCAGTTTAGTCCGGTATTTCAAAAGTGTCGTTAATTTTGATAACGTCTCGCAAAGGGGTGGTTCCTTCTTAAGTACATTTTTTGACATCGCGAAATGTAAAATTTGAAACTCTAAAGTGTAATTTTGACGCGTCAATTATTTCGCGGTAAAATATCATCCGTGATTCTTTTGAGAACACTAGGGAAATTATTTTGAAGATTTCATTGCAATCATTTTGAACATTCAGAAATGGAAAGAATTATTCTTCCGAATAATTGAGAGTATGGAATTTCTTCAGTTAAATTGTCCACCGCAAGAAGACCCCTTTAAGTCTCTCCGGCCTTTATGGAGAGAGAGATAGGTATACACTATACATATAATACATTTTATATCCCCGAAGGAGACTCGAATCGAGCACAAAAAGGAGATGCTATCCGCTTTTGTAGGATTTAAATGTAAATCCCATTCACGGAAACTTTACGAAACAAAATTGGAAGAAACGTTTTAACGTACAAAGGAGCCGTGCCATTCTCACAGGTAGTAGCAGGGTCCCCGGGGATTTCGGCGGCGCCGTTATACATGACGATAAGTAAAGCTCTTTGATGGTGTAGCAAGGATTATGTATGCGCTTGAGAAACTCAAACTGTTGGCACGGGAACTTCCGATGGGTCGCAACTTTCGTACTCGATGAAATTCTGTTACGTTCGAGACGCGAGACTTTCTTTCATTTTTTCAAATTTCCGTCCTTTCGGAAAACCTTCGGGTGGCGGGGAAAATAATAATTATGGACTTGCTGCTTTGAATGCTTTCGATCCAACGTATTCCAACGATTTCGTCGTTATCGTTATCTTCGGACGAATTAAGCTCGACGCTGCGGAAGCACTGACTTTACTCTTCACCAACACCTGCTCGATAAACTCGTTTTCCTCCGACCACGAGACGATTTATTCTACAGCAAGGGCACATTCGCCGTCAAGTTGGGATTTGGGTTGGGTTAACACAAATTTTAACTATCCCTGCGGTGAACCTTATCGTCCACTTTATCACGTAGGATCAACCAACTCCGAAGGGGCAACGACACTTTCGAACGACGTCACGGCAGTAGTTGTCACCGGGCCTGGTGAAGGACATCAGTCTCCCATAATAAGTTCCTAAAAAAGTCAAAACCCAGGCATAGCTTAAATTTCATTTCGATAAATTCGAAATTATAATCACTCGAATTTGTACGTGACTGCCAAAAAAACGTAAAAAGCGTGCGCGCCAAACGTATAATTTGTATTATGGCATTAAAGCAAATTGTATTACAAATATATTCCCCTGGTTCTCAAGTATATGGTAACGAAAATGCAGCGGAGGTGAGAAAGCAATTACCGTTCTCAACAAATAAGTGAATTGCTTTTTGATAAGTACAAAACAAATCCGTTACCGCGGCTCTCCGTACAATCGCTAACAATATGTCTACAGAGAGAATTAATGCACAAACAATACACTCGGAACGCTGAAGTTGCTCGATAACATTTCACGTGAAATGAACAAAATTACAAGCGTATTATGATAACATGTGGCGCACATCGCTCCGAATGTCAGCAAAACACATAACCAATAGGAAGGCACGTCTATTAGCGTCATATTAATGTCTCCATATGTAACTTCCCGTTTTAAGCAAAATCTGCACGGAGAGAAACATCGACTCTATAGCGAATGTTGCAAATTTACTATAGGAATTCAAACTCTCCTACCAAAACCTAAAATCATTGACGCGCCGATCTCGCGACTCTAAGGACACGCCACGATCAGAATTTCGCCCGAGATCGTATCGCGGAACCTGATACAAAGGACTCCGTTTCAAGTTTCGTATCCTTTCTCATAAACAACCACCGTGGTTCGCGTATGTGCAACGGTTGCACTACCCTAAAGTTGCACTATCGGTGTAAATATTTTACGTAGCTTCGTTCCGCATCCAGTGTAACTGCATTAACGGCTTAATTCCATTAGTTTGATGAACCTGGTGTTGCTTTTGTGAAACTACATCCGTACAATTTGAGATTTAGCGCTATTCGCTCGCTGCACTACGGCAACATTGTTCCTTGATAAGACATTTGCGAGTTTATTGTTGAAGTAACATAGAAAATGAAATGAAATTTCAACTTTGGAATCCATTTTACGGGAAAAATTACATCTATAGAAATGACCCGTCCAACCCCGTTTTTTAAACTTTAATTTTTACCCCATTTTCGGGGGAAGGGGTTCTTTGAAGGAATATTCAAGACTACATTTTTAAATTGTGAAAATAAAAAATCGTGGATTTGACGCACGCTTCGGTTATCACGTAGCGTATGGGATTGAGTATCTGCCTGCCTGGAGGTTATCATCCCATTTCAGTCGAGCGTACAAAAAAAAAGGATACAACGCACCTGAAAGCGCGAATTTTTGTATTCCTTCCTGACATGAAGTTAGTTTGAGCGATTTCAATTTATTTTGGTTACGTCAAACGCGATGTTATAACGTACCTCCAACATAGACTACGTTCGTTGCCACGCAACCCCGCGGACTCTAACATCGTAATACGAAATTGGAACAGCAAGTTGCGGAAACGGGACAGCGGTTACAATAATTCTAGGGTAAAATAAGACATCATCCCCTTTTTCCATTTCCTTCGGAAACTTTACGCCGACCGATGTGAATTTCAGTTATTGAAAGAGGTCAATTCGTTTTTCTCCGCTCGCTCGTGAACTCGTGAAATTTTGCAAACCTTTTGTTCATTGCGTTCAGGATGTTTGACACAAATTTCGTATGCACAAAAACAAGTAGAAACAAGGAGAAAGTAAAACTAAAACAAAGCGGAAAATGAAGATAAGGAATAATATTTGAAAAATTAACTTTCATAAAAAAGGGATCGGAAGACCGAAGAAGGGGTTTAATAATTAGTTTCGATAAAGGTCGAAAAAGGGTAAGTTCCAAAAAAAAATGTATGCTTCAAAAATGTAGCAAGGGAAGGGTCTCTCTTGGTGCGTCATGGAGCGATTTTTCTCGCTCCTGGACTAAATACAAAATTACGTGACCTCAAACTCATTTGTTAAAAATGATTAATGATTTTTCAACCTTTTCCCGAATCCGGCTCTTTTTTTTTCATCATGGAAACATTAAATTTCCATGGAATTATAATTGTAACAAAATGAAGAGAATATGCTCAACGCCGTCATTATTTTTTTTATAAAACATAATTAATGCAAATGGTCACGTAGAACGCTCATTGGCCTTTAACCGAATCTCGTCGTTTTTGTCCAATTTGTAAAGGGGACGCGTCGCGCGGAGCTTGCGAATGTCGCAAATTTTGTCCTGTCCACCGTTGATTATCAATCAAGGACTCGAGCATAGGTCGTGTTGGCACTCTGATTTATACATATAAAGTTTGATGTCAAGCGGATGACATCTCATAAACCAGCGCAACGTCGCATCGACTCACTCGTGCCGCTCTTAACGTATTCATGAATAAATTTCCAATGAAAATAACTATGTTTCTTTCGTTGGAACTTTGACGTGGCTGGTGCCGAACTCGTGCAAAAGTTAGTTCGGTGAGTATTCGGGTCAGACGTGCGACCATTTGAGCATGGAATTTTTGGCACTGTGTTTGCCACCGTTTGAAGTGAACTAGGAATCGGGAATCGCGAAATACTTACTTTATAGTGGCTGTTTATTCTTCGGGACATCAAATAAAAACACATCGCCGTGCCGAAGGCTTTTTCCATCGGGGTCAATATTTTGTGAAGATTCGTTCGAGGTATTGATTCGTTCGATTCGTGAAGATTATCGGAACGAAAGCGATGCAAGTGGATCGAAGTCACAAATGAATTTTCGATCGAACGCTTTATCTTCGAAGGTATATCCATTTTGGAGGTCTATTTTTTGCACGCGACGAGACAAAAATTTTGTTTCTTCTTTAATTCCACAATGTTTTTGGCGTTTGAGGACGAGTTGCAGGATGTGCGCCATCAGCGAGGACAACTTCGATAATGGAGATCGAATCTTTACTCATTGTTGGAAACTTCGAAGTTCGAAGGTTCTTACGAACGACTCGACGTTTGCGTATCCGATTGGCAATCGATATTTGCTGCCACTACTTAAAGCAGATTTTCCGTTCCATATTCCCTTCGATCCATTAAACCGTGTAATGGAAATTCGATTATTAAGGAGTTGATTGAATCCAGATACATTTCCTGGATTCTGGCTTCAATACCAGCCACCGACTACCAAACAAAGCGACAACCCTGTATAAGATAGTAGAGGCAAATCTCAAAAAACGGAAAAGGAAAGAATTACGTTCCACGTATGTGCGAAGAATTTCTAACAAAAGTCTTGTTTCTTTTTTTTTTTTTCCGTTTCCGTTTCACAGCTCTTTGTCACTCGCTAGGTATCCCAGCCCCTTTGGCGCGCCTTTCATTTTTTTTTGTTCGCTTCGCTTACTCTTCTTTTATCTCGACAACTTGATTTCCTTCTTTAAGAACTGTTCATTAAACGAAAAAAGGCTAAAGAGGTAAAACATGCAAACCTTCAACCCGCGTTCATTAAAAGAGTCTCCTTCTTTTTGAAGTTTCCTCGCCCGCAGTCTAAAGTTAATAATGTAGCACAACCGGGGGCTGGTCATTTTGGAGAAACGCATACACGTTAAATAATTTAAAAAAATTAATTCATTTATTGCTGAATTTTTGTCCGTGACTGTACAGCGTCTTTTCGAATCAAAATGTAAGGGATGATTCGAGCGTAGGATACTCGCAATTACGTTGCGAGATTACATTGAATTAAAAAAGTAGAACCTCGGACAGTCTCCTGCGATATTTGGTAGCGCGCGAAGGAAAAAGTTACTCTTGTTCCTTCCACGTATACTTTATCTATTTTCACCTACGTGTAAAACTTGACCACTTTTTCCCTTCCAGTAGAAGGGTCAGAGTTATCAGGATCATGCCGAGTATATAAACTGTTATAACTGTCGAATACGAATCGAGGGGAAGAAGTAACACCTACTCTATAAATTTACAAAGCTCTTAGGAGGAAGTTGGGAGAAACTGGGTACTCACGGCTATAGTACCATAGATCAGACAAGACACGCGCTAGCATTTCATTCGAAATGGAATGAATATTTTCCGTACTGGGTATAAGAGTATACCTTTTCTTTCAGAATTGGTTAGGCACCCAAGTCGAGCCTCGAAAGTAAACAAATTTCAAAAGAATATTTTCGAGTATGTGTCTTTTTAATAATTGAATCGATTAATTATTTCGAAAATATACCGACTCAATTTTTCTTGGGGTCAATTTTACTCCCAGTGTCGGCTAAATTATAAATGAGAATAAATTATTCCTCCTTTTCTTAAAAAGAAAAGAGTCTTTAGGGATATCGGAACCACTTTCGTTTCCTGCACCGCTCGGGAGAAAAGATCATTTAACATTTAATTCTAAGGAGAGAAGATAAATGCGGCTGAAAATGCGAAAATCGATGAAACTTGGCCTTAATTCTCGCTCTTCGATGCTTCAAATCTGTATAATACGACAGGATGTTTTATCCTACTTGAAGTATTCTACGTCCTTGGTTGTGACGGAAAAAGAGAAGAATGTTGGGAAGAGAAAAATTTGTATCCGCGCTCACTAACGACATCGTAAAAATTCTTCCCTACCCTTTTTCCCTTTTTCCCTTTTTGCCCCTCAATAATGAAATATCATACCTCGCTCATTATCGAGAAAACGATTCAACATGGATAGGAAAAAATAAATTAATTAAAAGGCGGTGCGCGAACACTCGTTAAATCTACAAACTATGGAAATCGAATCGATACTTCGCAGTTATTATTTTAAAAACAGAGACAATCACTGAGCAGCAATTATATGTACTTAATTAGTAATTAAAAGTTGTCGGTTAATAATTTTGAGTTTCATTGAGAAAAACGAGTTAAGTGGTATTACATATGTATTTATATTAAATGTCAAAGCCCATCTGTGTTATTTGAAAGCTGAATCGTTTATGACACATCGGGGCTTTTGAGACCCCGTCGCTAAAAATTTGTATTGACTTTTTTCACACAAAAAAATTGTACGATCTTTGTCGAACGTTGTTCCTACATATAGTCATGATTTTACCAAACAATACAATAATCTCATTGTTGAACGCTTGGTAGGAAAGGTAGAGTTTGTAGATAGTTCTAATTAGGGTCACTCTGCGGTGCTCGCGCTAGTTTGTGGTTCACTTCGGCACACAAATATTCACATTCGCGTAACAGCTGTTCCGGTATAGGAATAAAACTTGCATAGGTACATAGTAAACTTACTAGATTACTCATTTGTCCCATTTTAACGATTACTTTCTCCGATGTACCAGATTCATTTGTGCAATTTTACAATTGTCCGGTACTTTCGTGGTTGTTTTTCTCCTTTTGCTTATAAATAAATGGAAACCTATGCTCCATTATGAAAATGACACCCTCCATAAATCTATAGTCTAAATTTCCTCGATTTCAGGCACAGAGATTATTAGACCCTTCATTTTTCTATCCTTTGATCGCTGTTTAATTGCAGGGACGCTACAGCAGCATTACGGTCATATCGACGGTTTTTATTTCGAAATTCGAGATTATCGATCTCCCTCTACTTTTTTCCAGATTTAATCATTTTAATAACGGGTTTTGCTGTGCTCGCTTACCCGTTAACGCAATCGCGTCGTATAAAATTGATATACGCGTAGCTGCTACCAACGGCGAAAAAATCCACCTCGGGCTGGAAAACGTGGTAATATCGAATTGAAAAATGCACCTCGAGCGATATCGATATCCACGACTCGAACGTAATTCGGTGAAAAGAGGACCCTCGGCTGGTTGGTGATAGCTACGGATTTCCTCGAACTTTGCGAACCGTTGCTACATTTAAAGATGATATCATTTTATAGATCCTCCTACCATCGATTCAATTATCTAATTAAAATGAAAAAGCGGATGAGGGGTAGATGTAGCTAATGAAAATGGTTTTCCCTTATTCAAACAAAACGGTGAAAACAGACGTACGAAGGTACGGAGCTGAAAATTATAAGCGTTAAAAAATAAGGGTGGTTTTACGAAAAGTAGGACAACGTTATATGTATATCGATACCTGGTTAAAATCATCCAGGAATGAGTATGCCAACCCTTTAGAGGGCAAAGGTTCGAACAAGACGAAATTACGTCCGGGTTGGTTTTTATATCCACTTAGGTATAGGTTTGGATAAATAAAAGAAAAAAACTATTCCCAGCCATCCTTACAATTTGTATGTTAATCGCGACCGTCGTTGACGTCATTATTAGAGAACAATAGATCCTTTTTCAAAGGGGAAAGCGGGAAAAACCAATATTGTAGCCAGTAATTGACCAGACAGAAAAGTTGCATAATTAAAGGCAAAATGAAGTTTTGCAAACTGATTTTACTATTACTTGATTATCCGCCGCGCCGGTGATCCAGTTCACTAATACCATTCCGGACTCCTTTCTTATACTCCGTTCTTTAGCTATCTTCCAACCTTCTGTCTTATCTGATTGAAATTTATTTTAGTTGCTTGCGCTTTCCCGCTCCCTTTATGTTTCCGTCTTCTTCTTCTTCTTCTTCTATTTCTTCATCGATCCTCCCCTTCTCTAATTCATTCAACATAACTTTCGCTCCGAACAACCGTTTCGGTAACACCGTTAGAGGTGAATCGTGTCCTTATCATTTGTTTACGTAACGAATAAAATGATGAATGATCCATTATTTGCGGCTTCGCTACTCGTAAAGAAACGCAGCAGCCACGGCTAACATAAGTGGAACTGAAGTTTCCGATACCCAGACGGTCATATTATATATTTTTTGGGAGGTTTGTCAGGAACTCTAACGATTTCCAGGGACAATTCCATCATCAATGATTTTTCAGACATTTGGATTTTCCGGAATTTTACAGAAAATGTCCAGCAGTCAAGGGATCGTTCGTTTCGATCCTCGAGACACCAGGGATGTTACTTTTTCTCCTCGAACGTCATAATATCGATCCCGTCATTTACGATAACGTTTCCCCACAACGGAGATATAATCGTCCATTCCAACGAGGCTCCGAAAGCAAACACGAAGCTCATACACTCTTATCCAAATATAGTAGAAACTTCTTGGATCGTGCGTTCGCTAAAATTTCTCTTTCATGAAAGAAATGTTCATTTTTGGTATCCTAAATTATCTCCAGAGGTCTACTTGTATTTTTACAAGTAGGCTAAGCCCATTCGTCAATGTACCCTCGAAGCGCGCACACCCATTTTTTTCGCTCACGGAGCACCCTGTGGGTTCTTGATACCCTGTGCGCTTTTTTACGAGCTGTCGTGTAAAAGCTATTCATCCGATCGATTTGGAAAAATTCAATCGAATGAAAAAATTTCAAGAATTTTTCTAATACAGGTTCTGACAAACTCCGTATGAGTTCCGAGGGTTAATAATATAATATTTGCAAGTTTCAATATTCGACATTGGAAATTTCGAACACCGTATTGTTGTATCGAGAGAATGATGTTTGGATTTTTGAATAAAAGTGAAATCCGAGCGCGAGATGCGAAATCATTGTTTTTGAATAAGCTTCTTTGCTAAATACCCTCATTAGAGGTTCGCAGATGCGTGTGATTTTGTAACAATAGTTTTTACTATTTGCAGACACGATATTTTCTAGCACAAAGGATCGCGTTGAAATACCAACGCCCGCTCTGGTTTATCAATTTCATTTTTTGTATACCAAGCTGATATATTTTTTTAATAACGACACAGCGGAAAACGTGACCTTTGATTCCAGATCACACAACAAAATATTGTGAGAAGGAATTAATAAATGCAAAAACCATTTCTTGTTTATTCATAGATTATTTCTTAATTTGTTTATTTATTTTTCTGGTAGATACAAAAAGACGAGAACGCGCGTGTACAATGGTAGCGTACGCGTTTCGCATCAAAGGAAAAGGGCAAAAGAAAATATGGGATGGGATGTTGTACGAGGGTAAAAGCGCTAAAAGGGAAAATTGTATATGTTTTCATTACAAAATCGTTCCCGAGTGCGTTACAACGGCTCTCGAGTTTGCTGTATTTTATTTATACACTAAACCTCTGTCAACGTTGACATTTTTGCGATAGTCGTAGCTCATATTATCAGTAGAAAGTTAGTTATTTCCCTACTGTCACCTTTGATCACGACAATCTCGTTACATTTGCATTTTATCGAAAAATGAGTAAAGTGCTTTTGTGCGAAACACGGTCTCTTTCACGCACCAAGTTATATGCAATATTCTCACGGCAGAGAACATTTCAGAATTAATATGCAACATTTATAGTTCTAAAACCGGAAACATTGCCAAACGTTCTATCAATTTTGAAGAATTTTTGTATCGCACGTCTCGATGGAATTCGTTTTATACGCTATATTCGCAAAATGTGTTTTTTAGTTCGTGTAATCGAGCTCGTCGACACTCGCTGACTCGCTCCGTGACATTTGGAACCCGAAGGTTCATTGCCGGATCTACTAAAGCTCACCGAACCAACCATCCCTCTTCCGAGCTAATACCGTTCATTCCCTGCCATAATGTCCTACTTCCAGCCTTCCTTCCTTCCTTCCTTCCTTCCTTCCTTTCTTTCTTTCTTTAGGTCCATCTCGATATTATCTTTCTATCCACGCGTTGGTCTACTACCCAATGGCCTTTATCCAATGGCTTTTCTCGTTAGTATCCTATATGCTTTCTTCATTGCGTCCATTCGGGCGACGTGTCCTGTCCATCGTAATCTTTGCGATTTAATAACACGGCAGGTTGGTCAAAATGGAGCGGTGGTTCGGTAAAACGGAGTACTTATCGGTGCTATCGATAAGAAACTCGCTATCATTAAATCGATATTTCTAATAAAGGACGTAAAGGATGTAAATAGCGATTGTCAAAAAGGTAACGCAACATGGGTGAGTGGCATCGATCCACGTGGAGAGGGAGACTCCGAAGAGTGGAAGGGTAGCGAGCAATTGTTGCACGTGGTTGTACAGCGTGGTAGTAACCCTTTGCAACTTCACCGAGCCCTCTAAGGGGAAGGACGTTTTATGCGCGTCATGCCTGATCCTTTGCGAAACACGCAAAATGAGGAAGAATATGGAAACCTTTTATTTTTCATACGAAAGATTTCAAATGTTCGAAATTTTCACGAGAGGCGCGAGAAGCGACTTTTCGCCCGACTACGAAGAGCTTAAATTTTATGGATTTGAAATGAAGCAAAGATTCGCCAGCTCCTCCACCAAGTAACGCCAGCTCCCCCGCCAAGTAACTTTCGGCCCTGAGAACTTGGAAGTTTTAACTAGATTTTTCAACTGAAGAATACAGCTGTCATACAGCTGCTCGGCAATTTCCACCGTAAGTGAAATGTATGTTGAGGCCGTTAGTATTCGTTGTAAAACAAAAAGAATAAATATGTAAGTACCGTGTCAAGGTAACGACGGTAACTTTGTTATTCAATCCGCAGTGTGCTTTCAGAAATTAACTAATCCCTGCTTTCTCTTGTCTTTATTCGTCGCAGCGTTTTCACATTTTTATAATCCCCGGAACGATACGTATGATCTAACTTCCCCTTTCATTTCACGTCGATCTTCTCCGTATTACACTCGGTAAATTTTCTCCTTTATAACAAAAGAAAATAAGCAATTCCCGCGAGACACTATGCCAATTTGAATATATACATATTTTTTATATGTATGTTGATTATGTGCTAAAAAGAATGAGGCTGAGGATGAAAAAACATGATTTCTCCTCTATATTCCCCAGTTTTCTTATCCTTTTGGGAGAGAAGTTGATTTCTTTTATTTCCCCTTTCCTTCGCTTTTCGTATCCTTTTCCCTCTTCCAACCTTTTCTACCTTCTAACAAAATAACATAAATTCTTGATAGGATATTTCCACCCTACATTGATACTTTAAGCGTGATAATCTTTAGGGGATGTCTCTGTAACTTTAACAGCTCCAGGGATGTATAAAAAAGTATTTCATAGCTACAACAATACGTCCTGTTATAAATACATTCACGACAAAATCTTTTTTCTCCTTCCTTCCTTCCCTCCCTCCCTCCTTTTCTTTCCATTTTAATAAAACTTTCGCTTTGATGTTGCCACGAGTTTCTAAAAGTAAAGAAATAATTTCTCCCATCGTCATATTTCTTATTCGCTCCTTTCTCTCGAGAAGTTCCTCTTATGGTATAGGAGAAACCGGGCTGAAAAGAAATTTCAGCGCGAGTCGAGTTTCCGGTCTCACCGCTAGGGTTTTGCGACGTACGATAAAGCTTCGCTGCGGGAACAATTCGCGTCCAGTGGAAAGTATAGCGATTGAAATTGAAATCGTTGCACTCGGTACCAAACTCATTGCGTAAATAATTGGGGAAAAAATAAATCGTTCGAAATCTTGGAAAAGATAGAGAAAGTATCTGGGAAGACGAAAGATCGTTCGACACGACGCGACGCGACGCGACGCGACGCGACACGATGTCGTTGAAGAACGTTTGCTGGAATTTACAAAACTTGAATTTACGAAAGAAAACGGAATACAAAGGACCAAAGCGCAACCGATTGGATAGGTTCCCCTGGATCCGACAATGAAATCGCACATTCGAGAATGTGCGAATTGGAACGCGATGTTTGACGTCCTACAAAGGAATGAAGATCACGATGTAACGCGAAAAAAAAATAGATGGAACGTTCATGTACAATTTGTCTAAAAGGATTAAGAAGCTGTTGTAAATACATTCCAAGATTACCTCTACCAACCGTTTTGCTTCGTTTTAAAATAAACTGCTAATTGTAACTCCTCGGTAAGTATTGGACGTATAGTACAAGAGTGGTGCGAAAATAGCATCGCTCGAGTTTCCAACGAGTTCCCTGTATCCTTATATCTCCTACTGCAATTTTTTATAGCGTTGCAATAACGAACACGCGGAGGAAAGGTATATCAACTGTGACATTTACACCGGTATGGGTATTATATGTATAATATAAGGAAGGACGCTTACGGAGATAGAGGGCGAAAAGGCCGAAATGCCGAAAAAGGTGGAATGCTAACATTCACCTTGTAATGGAAAACACTAAAGTAGGCTCAACAAACACCATGTAAGTGGATGTCGACGAGAGCCCGTTCCTCGAGTGCCCGATGTTCAATGTGGCTTTATTTTATTTACTCGCTAGGGCAGATGGCAGTGAAAAAGGGCTATTGACGTCAAACGGGAGACGACGTTGTACATACTTGTGTCGATATTTCCAATCAAAAGTTTCATTACTGGCAGAAATAGCGACTCTTGCTCCGTAGCGATGTAACTTTTTCTCGAAAATGTTTCTCATTTTCGCTTAATAGCTTCCAGATTTAGAAATAGCGATTATGAAAATCACTAGTTGGCCGTGTGAATCCCGAACAGCGTCGATCGACCCAGTGGTTGGAGTTTTCGCTGAATTTCTCCCCATTTTGTATTCCGGCAAAACGTTCGGCTGCATAAATCTTCTATTATACATATGTTATATTGTATTACGTTACAGAATAATATTTATTCATGAATACAAATAATTTATTTATTTTTGGAATCGATTCCTCGTGAATGGACACCAAGCATCCTTTTGAAATTCATAAGAGAAAAAAAAGATCATATCATTTTATTTTACAATATTTTTATCAACCGGAAGTATTTATTACGAGTAAGGTATCTAAAAATAAATTTTCCTCTTAAATTCCATCTTTCGTATCCCTGTTTCTTTAAAGTTAAGAATGTAGGAACTTTAATACAATGTTCCAATATCGCGCGAGGCTCCACAGCTCCATCCCCTTTAGGGTTCTGCGATGTACTGATAACCCAGGCGGGAATGTCCTCCTTTTGTGCATTACCTTATGCGCGCGTTGCGCCAATCAGCTGTTTCTGCTTCTTTCACCATGTTTTCCGTGAGAATGAACGGATAGATCCGTAATGAATTTAATTGGCGGCAAAATTGATTTTCAGTTCGGTCAGAAACTAATACTATTTTAATAAATGCGTTCTTTTCCATAAATATGTATTCCTAAAGGTAGTAACGAAAGTATTATCAATCACAATTTCAATTGTATAATATTTAGGTTTTTATTAGGCAAATTTAATATTTTTCAATCGCTTTTCCTGTAATTCTTTATACGTATCGTATTTTCATTTGAAGCTACCGTAATTTTATCATTAGCTCCCTGTAATTCAAATTAAACTATATATTATTTTTTTATCCAAATCCATTCTTACCCTCATTCTATGCATACAATATTGAAAGGCATGATTGTTGGAAACGCAACCCTTCAAGAGATATATTGGAATATTACTTTCTACCCAACAGGTGTTCAAACGTTCCATCGGGAACGTTTCAATTTTTTATTGCCCGTTTCTTTACATTTTTCATGACGTCGTCTAGTTGCGCAGCAGTTATATTCGCACAATTAACTTTAATTCCATCATTCCTGCAATTTGGAGATTGAGGCATATGAAAAGTAACATAAAATACAGAAAATCTTATTAATCTTACAACTAGCATTAATGATAATAATATTGGATCGTTCGTGATCAAAGCTGCGGAATTTTTTGGTACACGATTCAATACATATTTATTCGCTCCGTTCCAAGCCAGCGGATCCCTGGGTCGTCGATGTCCGGGTCTTCTACCGACGCATTAACGAATATGTATGTAAATAACGCATAAGTACGTTTCTTGGGGAAGAAAGCTAATGCGAGTATAATATGTACGTATGTACGTATATCGAAAAAAGTAAGTGTAAGATTAATGTCTTTCTAAATGGAAGCCCAAAGCCGCTCCGAAGTTTGCCAGAGACTCTTATGAATGAAATTTCATAGCTCTGAGTTCGACGCATGAATTATTTATGTAAATGCAGTCGAAGTACCTGTTCTAGCGTGCCTGCAAGCGCGGTTTAGTTTCGGAAATGGGAATTATCATAAACATAGACCGTTAGAAATGTTCCGGCACTCTAGTACCATAATTCGAAAACGTCAAATCCGGTGCAATCGTCTTTAATAATACCGTGTTTATTATAGTATTCTTTGAAATTTGCCAAAGAATGCAGTACAAAGTTTCTGTCTTTGCAAGACTTTTTCAGTAGAATCGTATCAAAATTGTAAGGAAGTTCGATAAATTTGTAACATCTGTGTCGGTATCAAACTTTCGGTATAGTATAGTGGAAAGATTTGTTACGAAAAGTATAGTTCCAAGTACCACTGAAGAATGAAACGAAGGAGGCAAAACTTCTCACAAAATGTTGCAGTACTTACCTACTTATTTGTTCGACTTTTCTTTCAAACGTTGTTACACGTAATACGCTATCGCTACTAAAATTTAAGACGAGCTTAACATACCAATGGAGAAGATCTTTGTGGAACCACAGTTTTCTTCGGTTGCGGGGTCGCGCAAAGCAACGCAGACGCGCGTATCGTATTATATGTGCGTACCTTTTGGTCAACAATAACCCGGTGTTGTATCAACAATGTAAAGGACCGTTCCATGTATCAACTAACAATTGTAGGTCGAGTTTGCGTTATTGTCGTATCGATCTGTCCGCGGCTGTTGTCATTTCGTCAAAAACTAATTTATTATTGTATAATATTTTTCTGCATTCGATATCGTTTCTAATTTCGGTAAAAATAATTTTCGCCCTTATCCTTAATTTCCAAAAATAATGGGATCGAAATTTGAAACGGTGTCGTCATTTATCAGTAACAATATACGTTTTATTTGGAAGAATTACACCATTCGGAGCGCTTTATGCATCGCACCGACGCAGCGATGAGATTTCCAGGTGGGTGTGGTCTCGACGGGACTCGAACCCGCGCCCGCGGCTCGAGGGACGGGAAACGAAACTCCCAACCATCGGACCACTCGGGACCTTCCCGTAATTCGTGGTTGCGATTAGATTGGAGAAACAAATCTAATCGCAACAAATCGAAGCTAACAATCGCCTACCGCAAAATCAGAAACTATTATCCCGGGCTCTTCGCGCGTAGGTAGTACATATTATACATAATATCACCGAAGCCAATACGGTAAAATACTTGGGCGTAGCTGTTAAGCTAAATTTAGCTAAATTTCAAATAATGGTCTAATTACATTTAAACGAAAATGACAACAAAACAGTCGCGGCGTCTTGAATCTTTAACCTTTTCCAGTACCATATAACAGGAAGCGCATACATTCTGATATAATGAAATTCTCGAAATTCTCTGAATTCTATCATTCCATTTGTCCAGAAAATTCTTGAATCTCTGGAATCACCTCTCGCGCTTCTGATCTTCGTAATATGATTTTCCGGAGCACAGGTGCTCTCAGTGGCACAGGTGTAAAATATGTGCCTCATATGCTTGCAACCACTTTATCTTTCTTTATTTTTTGCTCGATCGTTATTCACTTACTTTGAGCTCGCTTTATTCCGTCGTTACTTTAAATGAGGTTTAAGGTACTATAGTAGTACCTGCAAAAATTCACAATCCAACTGCGAGGACTCGCGATAATCAATAATGTGTTATCGTAGAACCCTAAATCTGTCGAAAGAAGGTACAGGAGTAAAGGTGCACGAGCCGCGACGACGAGGGTCACTTATTTATTTATTTATTTTTTTGTTTTTTTCGAAATCTTCGAGTAAGTCCCTGGAGCGTCTAAAGTTTAAAGACAAGAGGAAAGACAAGAAAGGAAAAAGAACATTCCTCATGGCCTAGCCTCGATGCGAGAATAACGTTGGGGTGTCCGGAAAGCGTCTCGACTACTCGCGTCTGGCCACCGCGAAGTCACTTATAGTAGTACGAACGTATAATAGCACCGTTGCAGTACGAAGATCGAAGACTTACAATTAGTTAGTTACACTACTTGGAATCAGTAGTATGAACGTATGTATGTATGGTACGTACACAATAGTGCCGTTATAGAACGAAAACCGAAAAGTCATACTATCATACTTGTAAAATCCTTCTGCACCCATCGATTAGTAACGATAGAGGGGCCGAGAATGAGGCTAAAGGGTTCACTAGTTTCTAGGCGAGCTCGATTACAGAAATACTTACATTTCTGGTGTCTCTTCTCAAATTATAAGCCCTTCAAACTTGACTTTTTTGAAACAATAAACGTTTAATACGCGCATATGGGAATGAACTGTAATTACATATATATTTTTCTAATAGAAATGACCAAGAGAGCGTTGTACAGAGATAAATTCCAATTGTTCCCCGTTGATTTTCGCGAGGGAAATACACAGTGTATTGCACGGAGTGAGGCGTGATTTTCATTTGCTTCATCATTTAATAACAATCATGATGTCAAAGGCATTATATGGTAAAAAAAGAAACATGAAAATAAATACTTGGAAGAGTGACATTGAAGTGCGGGAGGCGTGAATAATTCATTAACGGCGCGTGTGAACAAGCGACGAGGTTTTACACGTACCCCGTTGCGACAAGAAGAAACTACGTGGCTTTTCTGATATCGATTGCCGTCGTAATGCTAAAAGCCGAAGTGAGCTTTGCAATTGTACCCATGCACAAACGTAACCGACACGGGTCATAGCTGCTCGCCATAAACATTGCTCGCGTGTTTTAGCCTACTTTCCTCGCGCTATGCTTCTTGCACTTTTAATCAGCCCGACGATTCCTCTAGAGAAATTCGGACGTCCATGATTATTTCCCTCGGTTTTCAATTTTTGTTCTCCTATCTTTCCCTATTTTCTATCAACGCCGTATTTCATGCGCACAAAATAGAATACCCGCGATTAGTCGGTTTCATGACCGTTTCCAAGAAAACCAAGATGCATAGCGGATTGGGCTCATAACGCAATTCGCATACCGATAAAGGAAATGTCGTAGGATTATCACTGAATTCTAAGTCACAACGCGGTAGAAGAAAAAGATGAGAAAGATCTGGCCACGAGAAGATGTTATTATTATTATTTCATTTTGATATACTTTTTATTTTGTTAGAATAATCATGAAATAAAGATTTTACGAGCTACGGAACCACCCTAGACTGAGCTTTTTTGTACGAAGTAAGTCGCAACTGCGGTAATTTACTGCAGTGGCAGTTTATCGAGGCAGTGGGTTACCGCAACAGGATTCCTCCGCAGTGAAATACCGCATAAGAGGAAAAACGTAGCTTTCGAAAGTAAAAGGCGGATCGAAGAATTTCCTCGCACTAAATACTTTCTCGGGTTTTATGGCAAGTAAGTTTGTCGACACTCCACGGTTTATTGTCATCGACGGGATTTTATTGCGACAGTGACTTACAGTCACTAAGTTATAGCTGCGTCAATTCGCAAGCCGCGGAAATCCAGCTTCGATACTTTTGCCGCAGTCATGCAGAAAAAGAATTTCACTTTTTATGCAGCCAAATATGCATACATTTTTGTTGAATTTGTTAGATGCATTAGTATTGAAATTCTTTTGATGAACGATCAATTAATTTTTCTATTCGCTTTTATCGCAAACGCTTAGGACAATACTTTTCAATAAAAACTTAATATGCGAGATATCAACTTTGAAGTGACTGACGATAAAGTCATTTATAAAGGAAAAACTGCCAATATTGAAAGTAAAAAATAATATTACATGTACATATGTATGTATTATAGGGAAAATATTACAAAGGTAATTAACGCTTTTTTTCCCTCTGTGCTTCCAGGTGGATGTGACAGCTTCGGAGAATTCTCCATGAAAAGTATTGGCCGCCGAACACGAATCAGCGAACCCACAGAAATCAACAATGGAGTTCCAGGGGAGAATCGTTTTGCGTAAAAGGAAAGCCAGCTAATCGAACATTTTGTCGGCTACGAGCCGTTAATAAAGACTTCCATCAAGAAATATAACGAAAAGAGAGAAGGAAAAGAAAAAAGGAACTATATAAAAGTAGGAAAAAAAAGAGAAAAAGAAAAAAATGAGCTTCTTTAGTTCACTTCAACAATACGTGAGCGATAGCGTCGCAAATCTAAGTCTCAGTCCAAAAAGATTCTCTTTTGGACGCGAGGACTCGACTACGTCTCCTACCGGAAGAAGCGGCTCCACAGGAAACGTCCCTTCAACCACCAACGGAAATGCCAGTAATCAACAAACGCTTCATGGCTTTCCAAAGGTCCTGAAATTCCTTTTTTTCCGACGTAGCGCTTCTTCTTCATTTTCTCTTCCAGAGAAGGATGTCGTCTTACATTACTCATACGTCAAGTTAACGCCTTTCTACGATTCTAGATTCTAAAGGGGGACGAGAGTAGCTTCGAAAATCCTTATATTTGTCACTATTAAATTCTGAAACGATGTACCTACCATACATACCGAGAGGGAGAAAGAACAGAATTCAGCAAAATATACGCACTTAGGCATTTAGAATTAGGCATACCGTGGGCATTGATATTGTGGGTTAAAATCCACAAGGGTGTAAAGAACGAAGGGCCGGGACTTAAATTTACAAGGTTCTTCCAAACATTACAATGGGAAATTGATGACACGGACAAATTTTGAGTAGCTATAAAAATTATAATATGTAAATAAAAAATATGCTTACGAAGGTATTGGTAATTACCATTAACGCGTACTACCAAGAGCGTAGCGACTATTCCTCTGGAGCTGGAAATGGATCATGAAATTTCGAGTACCTCATGAATTTCCTAATTTTATTAGCAGGGAACGGTAAAATGGTCTCGGAAAATAAAACACATTGATGACAAAAAAGGAATACCCCAATTACCGAAATTACCTTTAATTCAATTTATCCAGGAATTAATAATAATTAATAAATTATTAACTTTTTACGAAATTATTAGTATATCGCTGGTTTATCTAATTTTATCTTTAATTCTTCCGATCGGACTCGATAAAAAGGAAATGATTGCAGGTGGTGCCACCGCCAGGAACGACGACAACGCAATCCTCGGTATCGCGGACGCTATCAATGAGAAGACGCACTTTGGATTGCGCGACGACCCCAGGCTTGACGCTGCATCCATCAAACGTTCCCAGTAGCACGAGTGGAGATGTCAGCCCGAGGAGAGTCGGTTCTTTTCGAAGAACTGCGGGAACAACGAGACCTCCTTTGATGTTTTGTCGCAGAAGACCGTCTTGGCCGGAAGTTGATATCGAGGCAACTTCGGGGTAATATTTTTCTCTCAACAAAACGTTTCTCGTTCATTCCGTCCTTTATTTTATGACCAACGCCTTTTATGGCCGCGATAAGGAAACGCATTTTAAAAGCAAAGCAAAGTAGTCAAGCATAACTCGACTTTCCATATTTTTCAAGTACAAGTTTGCGTGACAGGCTTTTTTTTCCAATAAATACAAAATATTCGAAAGTTCGTCCGATGCGTTGAAGGCAGAGGGTTGGTAACAATATAGACAATATTTTGTAAGAACTTCTTGTTAAAGTTCGACCACGTTTTCCCGTTCTTTATAAATAAGATAAGTTTATTGTTACCGTTATGACGTTTAGTGTACAGGAAACGGACGGTTCTTTCTTCGAAAGCTTTACTGCGTTATCCTGGAAACAAGCGAATAGGAGACTTATATTTCAGCGAGAGGCTGAGGCACGAGCCGAAGAACCACCACCACCACCACCGTCCAAAGATATTTCTCATGATACCTCGGAAATTTATCGACTCGGTAAAAAGGAGGTAAAATATACTGTTTTCTTATTTTCTTTTGTTTCGCGCGGAAAATTCTTTTCACGTCGGATCGGATTACTATGTTCACCGGAAATCAATCCTATACGATCTTATAAGTATTTCACTGATTTCCTCCGGTTTCTCTCTGATGCCACAAATCAGATATTCCAAGCCATACCGCATATGATTTCAAGAACCCTCGGGTGATTTCAAGTATCTCCGATTGCTTTTACCCGCGGCATGCTTTTCGTTGTATTGTTATTTTCTGGCAAATTCGGTTACTCGCGATCTAAACAAATTTCAGACACCGGAATGAAATATTTCATAGGCGCTAATGTTATTTTACAAGAAGTGGTCAAACGCTTCCAACGAAACATTTTTTTGAATGTTGCATCACCTAAAACTGCCTAAACATTTATTTCCCCTCGTGGATAATGATTCAAGCTTTATAGGACTTTAATGCCCCTCCCACGGTTGGATTACCGCCGTGTAGTTTCCTACGGTCTCACCGCACATACTATGTATACGTAAACTACGTGTTACAATATGCTTTGAACTCCAGCATAAAGTTCATTTGCATAGAGATGAGCATATAGCGTCTTGCCTTAATGAATTCGGTTACATGGTTGCAGAGAGGAAAGGAGATGAGCAGTAATCTTGTGTTCCTAATTCTCAAAAGAGGGGATCGATCGAGTAAGCAGTTCGAAGTAACGGTCACTCAATCCTAAAATTCAGGGATTTAATGCAATTTCAGCGGTTGATGCAAACATCGAATAAACGGGGATGAAAAAAAGCTTGCAGCAAACGAAATGATGAATTTACTATATTAACCTTCACCAGGGTAGAGGTTCGCGTAAATGTACCCCCCCCCCTCCCTCCTCACCCCTCTCATTAGATTTTCGAGTGCAAAAGAAATTCATGAAAATTGGTAGAATTTCATTATACGAATCAATTACTTCCAAGTTCATTACTTCCTAAGTAAATATAATAAGGATCCTTTAATTTTCTTCTTTCGGTGCTAGACAAGTGCAAATCTTTCGAAAAATATACGTCTTATCGGATCTAACCGCTATTATGTAGTTTTTGGGTAAAGAGCACATCTTCATTTTTTGTTTTCATCAGTATCTATGATATCCCTTTGAGATGAAACTTTCGAAAGAAATGTCTGAAAGATGCTGCAATTAATACACGCTGCTTTTACGTTTCCAGTCTTTTCAATTTTCACGAATCTAGTAATTAAAATCCTTTTTGAAAATTTTGTCTTATCTTCCACTACCATTCCTTTTATTTACGGAAATGAGGATTACAAAAATTTGATCAATTTATTTCCTTTACCCGATTAATTTCCAAATCTTATTAAAACTTTCCCATAGGACAGCTTCAATTTCCTACTGGGAATTAGTCAGCGAATCGTTGCATCGCTAATTTAGAATTGGATAAAAAAATTCATAATTCTGGCAAAGTGTATCCTTTCAGTTGAGGGAATTCAAATTGCGTTTCGTCGCAAAAGGGTTAATAAGGGTTTGAAATTCCCTGACCCGAAAGAGCCTAGGTATATATATGTAGTATGCTCGCGATAAATTTACGTTGCTTAATGAATTTCCCTTTCCCGAATGAATTGGAGGAATACTCCCCTGACTTTACTTACCGTAGTCACGTGCAGGTTCTTTGGGTCCCATCCGTAGATGCGGTGTTCAACCCAAACCTGCACCGACCAAAAATATTTAAAAAAAAATCATTTTCCTCAAGCAAAATCCTTCTGGTTTTGCGATTGAGGCCTTTCGGAATCCATCGTTCCGCCATAGAAGCGAGCTTAGGTAGCTACTGTCTTTTTTTTATAAATGAGAATACCAATAGAAAGATCGCTGGGGTGCTTAAAACCGATCACTTTGGCAATCGCTACAAAGCTGCTTAAAATCTGAAGTTGTAGGAAAAAAAAAGTTAGAGGTAAGTCCACTCTAAAAGCGGTTTCGAATGATTTTGTTGCCATATTTTTAGATGGAGCAGCTGTACATCGAAGTGCTGTACACAATCGCAAACACAGTAGGTGCAAACACGGGTCAGTACTCTCATTACAAAGAGGATTTGTATGGATACGCGCAGAAAGCTTTCGGAGTACCCCAGGATCAACATCGACTTTACCTTAATATAGCGTCTGAGGAGAAGGTACGTACGTACGTCGTCCAGTATCGTACGACTACGACTAGCATTCGTTATCCATCCTCTTCTGTGCCCCCTCATCTCTCGAAACCATCAACCAAATCCACATTTAATCCCCTTCAACGGCTACGTTGTATCGAGAGATCCTCAAACCAGATCGTCAAAAAGCTCCTATCGGGCTTTCTTTACTTCCCCCTGCTAAATTCTTTCTCCCATAGAAAACATACCACTCACTTACGCTGCCATCCCTTACCTTCCCCATCCCATTACTATCAAATACTTATACTTTAACTTGTTTTCTTTTTTACCGGGAATTCAAAAAACCTTTTTTCCCTTTTGCTTTTTTCCTTCTTTCACTTTTACGGACGCCTTCCCTTTCGCGTCTCCCATCTTCGTCTAATTTTATTTATTACACCCTCAACGCTTTCGATACATTCGTAATCTAAAAAGGAATGTCGAGTAAAATCGCACCCTTCGATACGTATAACGTTTCTCTTTTTATTCCATACATTTGTAACCCGTCCCATGCTCGGAATGGAATTTTATGTCGGGGCTCTTATCGCCATCGAAATTTCTATCGCGATGTTTTATTGGGTAATGTCAGTTTCATGTCATTTTCAGGAAAATGGTTATTGCGATAATATGTACACATTCTAATAAGAAGAAGCGAGAAGAAATAAAAGGACACCATTTTTAAATTTCCTTTTTACTTTTTTTTTCTCGATTATCCCTGTACCTCCGACAAAAGAACCTAATATGACGTTTTTTCTCAATAACAATTGTAATTGGCCGAATACATTTTTTGATATATTTTTCGGCGGTCTGCTTATAGCCACCGATCGTCGTTTTGAACGTAGACGTCGTCGAGGCTGAGGGTCTGGAAGCCAAAGACGCCAACGGTAAGCTAGGCTTAAGCCCTTTATTTCTTTCAATTACGATCTAACGCGTGGTACCTCTTCCATTGAATGCAGAATAAGGGAACTTTTCTTCAGCTTTTGCTTACGTCGCAATTACATCATCCGCGGAATCTAGTTCTTAATTATTTCAACAAGAGTCTGATTTTCAACTGTACAAGCACCGGTCCGATTGCAAAAAGCTCAAATTTGCGTAGAAAACCTGCTTTCAAGGTTTATCCAACAGGATCCCAAATCCGATGTGAAATGTCTTTTAATTCTTGGTTCTTTCATATTTAATGTATCTTTTCCAGGATTTAGCGACCCCTATTGCATGCTTGGTATTCAACCAAGTAACACTGGTGCTTTACCAAGTCCACAAACAAATTTAGCGGCACATTCACCCCATACACCACCACCACCATCGCCAAGACAAACGATGAGAGCTTTATCCGATAGTGGTCCTATGGATAGTGAACATTCACCTCCAGAAAAATTACGAAAACATCACAGGTACATTTTGTAAACCAAAAAGTCAGTATGTGTACTTTTTTTACATACCATAATTTCATCCGACTTTTTTTGTGTGCCCGGGAGAAGATAATAAATACTTGAAATTCAATACGAACGAATAAAATATTAAAAAATTAAGTTGTTCTATAATAGTAACGTTTTCAAAAAAGGGTATAAATTAATCTTCGAGTATAAAAAAATGCTACTTCACTCGATATACAGACCGCATTGGAAGCTTTTTATTTATTAGGGTACAGTCTTACCCTCGAATCGGTACTCATAGGTCTTCAGAGGTCCCGAGTTAACCCCAATTTTTATGGACTTCTCAAGAGAAAATACGAGGGTGTCCTTTTAGAGCGATATAGAAATTGAATTCAATTATTTTGGGGGAGAAAACAATGCACGTAATGACTTTCCAGCTCCGGGATTCGAACCCATGTTTTCCCGATGTAATATGTATATACATATATGTTACGGGAGCATGCATTCAAGCGTGAATACCACCCTTGATGAAGCTTCTAGTTTATTAGGTATTTCATTGTCGGTTCGATACTACTGCATTTTCGGGAGTTAAGTAACGCTAGAAAAGCTACGTAAATGCCATTGCCGCTCAAATGAAATAAAATTGGATTTCCTTTTCTTTTTCAATGTTAGCAGCATTTGTGGAAACAAATATTGAGTTGTCCGGAAAAATCCTAGTTTCCAAAAAAAGTTTGAAGTTGGAAAAAAAATTGGTTTTTCGAGGAAAAATCGAATTTCCCGTGGGATTTCGAGAATTTAACTAACAGAATTGGAATCCTCGGGGAAAAATACATCGGATATGGGTCTCTAGAAATTTAAAAAAAAAGTTTGCAAAAGTCGAATTTTTTGGGCATAGCGACCCCTTCCCCCAAAAATGGGGTCAAAATGAAAGTTTCAAAAACGGGGTTGGACAAATCATTCCTAGTGGTAATTTTTCCCGTAGAATCGATTCCCAAGGTCAAATTTAATGAAATCCCAGCGGAAGTTGGAAAAAAGTATTGGGTTGTCCGGAAAGTTCGTGCCGATTTTGAAGGAAAATTGGTACCGAAAATCGGCACGAACTTTCCGGACAACCCAATAGTAGTATAATCAATAGCAGTATAATCAATATTTATATTATTGGACGAATGATCCAACTTCGATTAAGAAAATCTTGGAATTACGCGGAAACTATTGAACATTAGTTCCATTAAGGGAGTTACAACCTCGTTTAACAAGAAGTTAGAGCTGGAAGACGAGTGACACCATAAGGAACTAGCAAGAACCCTGTAGGATTTACTGGATTTGTTTTAATCGTCAAGTTATCGTCTTTATCGATTATACATCAGATGCAGAAAGGAAACGGTGACAAAGTTTCCGACCGTACTTTGACGTAAATAGGGGCTGCCTGCACATGTATTCAATTTGAATCAACGGGTGGTAGTCTCCTCGGCTTTGTCTGTATACTTTCTATTGTTTCAACGGCGGAGAATAACATTTAGATGAAAGTAGGTAATTTCTTCACTTCGAGAAGAAATGACGTAACCGAAGGGAGACATTAAGAAACCGGAAACTTGTATGTATGTATTTTTCTGAAAAGTTTTAAAAAAAATATATACGTATGTGTATTGCTCATGTATTTCCATATACATATTATATTCAGACTACAATATTCGTTAATCTCCCGAGAATAACCTGGGTTCGAATCCTATTAATGGCAAGTTATGAGTACCCGAGATGGAATCCTGTACTTACTCGTACATAGAAATCTCCAATTATAGCATTAGGAATTCATTGAATTACACTTTTTACGTGAAAACTTGTGCAATAGGGAAGCGTTATCGCAGAAGAATTAAAAGTTCCTAGAAATTTCTTGCTATCTCTACTCGATAACTTCATCGTGGTTACGCATCGCGTGTACGTAACAAAATTGCAACGGTTAAGAAGTAACTTTTGCACAAGCAATATATGTATATGTGTATATGTATAAGAGCAGGATTGAGTTACCGAGCCACATAAAAGAGAAGAGATATTTTATTTCTCTTTTTTTTTCTTTTCTTCTTAGCAAGAGAGCACGGTAAGAAAGTACAGGGGAGAAAGAAGGTAAAGCTATTGACTTAATACGGGTTTCTAATTTAGCTTCAGGTTGTCCTTTAAACGAAAAGAGCACAGCAGCCGACGCGAGCATCGAGAATCTTTAAGTGGCGCCGTTCCAGCTAAGTTTATACGCGCTACTTCCGTCAAACCACATACACTTAGTCCCCGCTGGGAAGAAAAGTTTCGCTTGTAAGTGCAATTTACAAAGCTTGCAACCTACCGTGTGCACGTATCGAGTGCATTTGTTTCATGACTTTCCTCGCATTACTTATATCTTTACTTTCTTCCTTTTTTTACATTTATTTTTTGATTATTACATATTTTTTAATTCTTTTCATTATTTTATGGATTCCACTGTGACGTGACTTTTTTATATTAATTTTGTAAATTGTCCGCATTCATAGAATTGACCTTTAAGGAACGTGTGTTTCAGAACGCTTCAATAAATTACTTATGTTATTATTCTTAACCTTTCTTATCGTTCAATTAATTCTCTTATCGATTTTTAGTCGTACCTTTTTCATAAACGTACTTATAATTTTTTTGTTTCATTACAGTGACATCGATGACATCAATACCGACATCCTACATTTGGATATCTGGTAAGGATGTAAATTAATAACTGTAATATAATAAATTCATCAACGAGAAGAGAATAGTTAGAGAGTATTGGGTCGAATGAAGCTACGGTATTACTAACGCAAAGTCGGAAGAGCAAGTTCAGAGTTTCGGTAGAAATTTCCTAGAAATAGATTGAAATAGTTGGAAACTTCTCGCGGAAAAAAACTGAGCAACGAGCTACTGAATGTATGGTGTCGGCTTAACACCCCCTTTGTAGTACATACATACATATATAGGGGAGAAAGTATCTCTCTATATATGCATAATATATATGCATATATATATATGTGTATGGAGAGATATACACACACTGCACCTTGCGGGGATAAATGAGCTCACGTTCGAGTGACGTTAATACGATTGAAGTCAATGTAAGAAAACTTAGAACGCCAGAGGGACAAAGTAGAAATTGTTCTCGTGTGATTTTTGTTCTTTTTCATCCCTTTGAATCATTTTGCCAATTCGATGGTGACGGTCTTTTTTGTAATACAAGGGTATCGTATCGGCGTTGCAGATAAAAACTGTGCTTAAATAACGAGATAATTTATTACCCCGGCCTGTATATGTAAATTTGTAAAATTCATAAAAGGCGTCCAAGCTCAACTCAAATTAGCATTGTTTTCATAGTTGTTTACTCGCTCTTGCTCGATTACTCAATAGCGCTTGGAACAAGTAAGCTCATTACCGTATCTACGATAGCTCGCCATTCATCCCTATTCTGTGGCAACCCTGTCTATTGTCTACCTAAATATGCTACTTCCCTTGGATCCATTTCGATATCAACCTCCCTAGTGATATTTTCATCCTATCGTCCTCGATGGTTCGGAAAATTAGGGCAGAATTGTATCCAGGGTATTACACCCAAGTAGGAATTTGTGGCAGCTCAGAAGCGAGCCTTGTTAGTAGGTACACGTTAAACGGATAACACAGCTCTTGAAACTTTTCTTGTTAAAACTTTTTCTATAAATTTCCTCTTAATTTTCTCCTCTTTAACTTCCTGTTAACTCAACACTGTGTTTACATTATAAATCTCCGCCTCTCCTCGTATCGTCACGCTACGGGATGATATAATTTAAGATCTACGATGGCAGGGTACTTATTGACACTGTATTCAAACAACCCGATGCAAACGTCAAAAGGTAAAATAAGACGAATCACATACAGGTATCTCGACCTGGTCGTGCCGTACATATATATACAGCACGTATTATCGAAATGTCTCTAGGAAAACCTAAAAACATCTTCCCTAAAAAGAGATGAGATTTTACTCGCAAATTGCGACCTTTTAGGGACCACGATGACGAGTCATCGGTATTCGACGCAGTCAGTAAGCTCAACGAAGTGCGTGGCGTTAAGGGACTTGGACGTTTTTTCAAACAAATAGCACAAAGCGCAAGATCCGGCAGCCAAGATGACTTTCTGGGGTGTGTTAATATCCCTTTACAGGTAAATAAAACCCTTATCGTAAGGAAAGGGGCTTTTGCTACCTCCATATTCCATAAACTCTTTCTTAATTGATGCATTAAAAATATTTAAATATTTTCGTTATAATTATATTAATATTTAAAAATATTTTTTATAATATTTAGAAATTGATAAAGAGAACACTTTAATAAGGATGTTACAATGAGACACAAGGAAGCTTTCATCCATGCTTGGAAGAAAATTAAGCTTTGTCTCGTCTTCAATTACTGCGTAATGTGTAATTGTATCGTTCGTCCTTTTCTTTTAGGACATTCCAAGCACGGGAGTCGATAATTGGTATAAATTGGAAGCGAGGACTCAAAGGAGTAACATTCAAGGCAGAATACGGTTGAAATTACGTTTATCTACTCGAGAGGATCGTGGAACTTCCGAAGAGGATAACTGGGATGAATTCAGACAGCAAGAAAGACTCAACACTGTCTTCTTGCATCATGAAATGAACAGACAACGGGTGCATTTCTTTTGAAATCCATCATAATAATAATGTCCAAACCCATTTTTGACACTTAAATTTTTACCCTATTTTTAGGGAAAAAAAACATTTGACTCTTGGAATCAACTTGCGGGCACTTTCGGTAGACCCTTCTTATCCCGTATATTTTTTTCCGAGGCATCCATTTCCATTATTATTATTATTATTATTATTACTATTACTATTATTATTGTTACTATTACAACTTTTGCCATTTTTCAAAATTCTAATTTAAGATTAACGTTATTTCAGGGGGAATTTCATGGGGAGCTACCGCAGGAAGCTTTAACTATACTTCATCAGCATGCCGTTCAAGGAGATGTTACGGATCTTCAGCAAGCATTGATACGATGGGTAGTAAATGCACGGCAGCCCAGTGCCGATCCCAAAACGCTTTACCGACTGTTACAGGTTATTATTAACTATTCTTTTTTCCAGCATAGGGTTTGGGTTTGAATTTCAAACGAGCAGATATTAATGAATTCACTGTTTGTGAGATTTACATTTGCTAAAATGCGAGTCGTTTGCACTTTTCCCTGACATCGAGGGGGATTGGTAGGATTAATGATTAATAATTGGCTTTTTATCCCAAATTTCTGTCAAAAACACGCGTTGGGTTTACGTATGCCGCTCCTTAAGTTATATCGACGTCGGATATTTCGAGCCAACAGCTTGGAATATAACTTTATTAAATATTCTGTATAATTCCGTAGTTACGCGTGATTTATAATAGGCATCGGGAGATTTTGTCTCTACATTGCGTAAGGGATGCCAGAAATACCAAGAAACACAGCTTTTCAAAATCGGTTTAATTGATGCGAGTCAAATGGATTTTGAGCTTACACGGTTGCCACTACAGTTTCAAGCTCACATAATTTATTACGTGGATGTTCGTTTCGTTAGTATGTAAAATAATTGAAAATTAAAATCAATTTAATTTTTATTATTATTTTATGGACGGAAAACACTTGAATTGAATTTAGTAATTGGATGATTCGTAATAGGGGTTATAATTACTTAATTAATTAGAATTTATTAATTAACGTAAAGTTTAATACATAAAAAATAAAATGCGTCTTGATAAACTCGAATTTTCCCCTTACAGGGTTTAGACAAACGTTGGAATTCGGACAGACTGTCACACGACGAAGAACTGTGTCTAAAAGATTCCATCAACGCTTTTCTAGAAATGGCTTTGAAGAAAATTCGTCAACACCGTTTATTGTTTCCTCCATTACATCGACAAGCCATGTCCGAACTCGACTATCTTCTTAGGTAAGAGAATCATAAAATGCAATCATATATAGAATATTATTGAAAATTTAATTATCAAATTATCTCGAATGCGAATTTCTAAAAAAAGGGAAACTTCAACTACCGAGATAATTTTTTTTAAGCTACGTTCCTTCCCAAAACCTTATACTTAGAAATTTGAAAATTTAATTCAACGTTTCTGTTTGTCTTTGATAATTTCTATTCTCCCACTTTTTTCTGAGAAAATAAAAAAACAATAAAAAAAATACCTCCCAATGGACAAGAATTGAAAATGAGTATACATATATGATAAATAAGGAACTCGGTGAGATTGCAACGGTACTGACACGAGCCATATTTTGAGAGCTGGCCAAAACAATACCCATGCATCATCCTTAGACGGGGAATTACGTGCTGAAAATTTTCAGTCCAGTGCACATTATGAGTCACAAATCTTCATTAATGTCCCCCTTTGTAACACCTTGAAAGGAACTGCAAACTTTAAAGAAGATTGAGAGCAACATTCGAAAGCTCTAATCTTCTTCGAGCATAATAAATAAATAGCAACCATTAACTTTCATTATCCTTTGGAGAAAGTTTAACGTTATCTTCGTTTTTTTTGTTGCTTAATAGGTGCCTTGGTCTTTTATCTACAATGAAGGCTTTTAGTAAATGTTGTCCTTTTAACAAAGAAATTCGCGGGGAAATTATAACGGCTTTGAGGAAAGGCACTCTTGACTGGTAAGAAACGCTAATTTGAACCTCTACCATAAACCCAGGAATCATCGCGTGGGGTAGGTTTCTACCCTATTCTTCAATTTGTTGATGTCAAGGGTGAAATCAATAAACGATTAAACTTTTCTGTTTGTAGTCCATCGAGAAATTGTTAATGTTAATGTCAAGTGTCAAATAGATGAACGATTAAATTTGTTTGTTTATAATTGCAAGAAAACTTTATCGGAAAATTTCTAATAACATACAATCTTCCTCCGAAGATTGAATATAAAAGTACGATATTGTTATTAAAAACCATACAATCAGTGAATTATTAGCTATTATCGTTATTACTGTCATCATCATTATTATTATTATTATTATTATTATTATTATTATTAAAAGGCACTAGATTTAGTATAAAATTCTAGTTTAAACAAACGGCAGCCTACGATAGCTGTAGCAAAGTCGATAGAAATGAGCCTACGAAGAGGAAAAATGTCGTATATTAAAAATTTGTCTTAATAGGTACGAAGAGATGTGGCAACAGACAATGTGTTACGATAAAGAACCCGATCAAGATACCGATAAGGTTCTTCAGGACTTTACGAATCTCGTGACGATCCTATTAGTTGATCTCGAACAAGGAAGGCAGTATTACAACGAATATTTTGAAACGTAAGTCTGTGTCTCGTATCGGACAATAGATAATTAATGAAAATATATACGTGTACTTCTTTTGTCGCGTAATTACTTTGTTGCACGGTTTACGATCGAATGTAGATAATAATAATTTAATGAACGCAACAATTATTGGTATCCAGTTCGTTATTAAAAAATTGTAAAATTTCAACTTACAAAGAGATAATTTTGCTATCAATTTTATATTGAAGCAAACTTGAAAAAAAGGTTCAAACTAATAATTCCATTTTTTAAGACGAATTATACTTTTTTGCTCGTTTTGATCTATCCAACGGCTTCTTTCCCCATTGTCAGCAAAATCCCAAGAATATTCCATGAGCTGCATCTATTAAAAGTAATGAAAAGGTAAAAGTGAAGCATAAGAAAAGATTAATAACGCGAAGAGTAAGAGTACATATACGGGAAAAGTATTATATAACCAGAAGAAACTATAAAGTTGCGACGGAAACCTTTCTCGTGCTCTTTCATCATACAATCAGTAGAAACTGAAAAGTTATTTTCTCGTAGAAGTGAATTTGCAGTTTTTGCTGGTTCATTGATGACAACACAGGATTCTATTATTAATTTTGACTTTTGCAATACCTACCCGTGGGATTTATTGAAATTTTTATTAAAAAATTACGATAGAAAATGAAAAAGGAGTAGAATGATGAAAATGGAGATTTTGCAATACTCGTCAAAGATTTATTGAATACTCGATGATATAGGATATTTAAGGGTGTTAAATATGCTATTAATTAAATATACACATGATCAATCATTCTGTTATATGTTTATATTATAAATCCATATTCGGGGTTATTAAGTACTGTATAGATAAATATGTATTTAACGCTCTATCTCATTTTCAATATTAATCACTATTTATATTTTCAGATATTAAATAATATTTACATAAATGTATATTTTATGCAACTTATTGAAATTATTATTGAAAAATTTTATTGTTTGACAAAAGTGAAAAATTTGGCTTTTACATGAAATCCACAACATAATTCTCCTTTCTGTTTTTTATCCCTAGAACGAATGGAGTTCCATATTTTATCGCGGTTTACAAACAACTGGAAAAACTGGTGAGTCTACCTATGTTTTTCCCACAAATGGTATTAAAATTAAGAAAATTGATAATTACGGGAAAAAAGTCATTATATAGCAACATAAAAAGTACCAACAAGAAGAGGGGGGAAGGATTTTTTATATAACACACAAACGCACACACACAGTGGCAAACATCATTTTATTTTCTTTTGTTTCCATTGTTACTTACACTGCATCTCTTCAAAACTGTGTGTGCTATGGTTTGGCTTCAAGCTGTATTTGGCTTCTCGGTAAAAGGAATACATAAAAAAATAGGAAAAAGGAAATTCGTTATTAATTAGTGCGATGTACCTGGCCTTACAATTAGTTTAATAATGAAAAACTGTGCAAAATACAATAACTTTTTTAACCAAAGGATCAACCGAAGGGTGTTTCCTTGTACATTTTTTCCTTCCATATTTACAAAATAGAAATTTCGTCTGGAACGTACATATATCCTTCTCGAGAAATCCCATTAAAATTATTTGAAAAAAGGACGTTTAATTTAGGCCCTTGGAAATATATTAGAAATTTATTAAAATTGTATAATTATACTTTGAAGAGTTATAAAACTAACCTCTATAATTTTTAGAATGTTTTAAATACTTTCCAAATATCTATATGTATAATACTTTTATTACATTACATTTTTATTGAATCGTCATTCATCCAAAAAAATATTGATTCGAATCACAGTCGAAAGTGTGAGTCTCTGTGATCTTGCAACAATTTTTGATATCGATGAGTGTCGAAATACATATCAAATGTAAAAGAATAAAATATTTTCTGAAATTTGGAATTGGATCCGATCTTCTTTCGCAAGCAAAAAGAATCATTTTGGCTAATCTCTTGGTTGAAAATAAAAAAAAAAGGTAAACTCGGTAAAAAGGCACTGGAAAGTAAACATATATGTGTATTTGATTTGTGAATACAAGAGGTTTGTTCTTAGCTGGCGGAACACGTGGCGAAACAAATGGACACCATGTCTGAGGTACTTTTGAATCAGCAAAAGCACTTCTTACATCTTCTATCAACTTCCCCTTTTTTATTTACAATATTATTACAAATAATCTTTTCTACGTTCTTATACGACTTGTATCTTCGAAAATACAGACTATTGCAAGCTACCTCCAGTATGAAGCTGATACGAGACATCAGTCCTACGAATGTACTTTATTCATAATTTTTTCAACACTATCTTGTACATGTTAGTTGCAAATGTTAAAAAAAAAAACAAAAGAAGAAACTCCTTCTATTGCATGTACGGACGTCTTTGTAACTATTGTATTTAGCTATGCGCTTGAATCTCCGCACGCAATGTTTGTCGCACACTGAAAAAATATCAAATGCTGCATTGAAAATGTTGTGTAATACCAACTCTTAAAAGTACTATATACACCTTGTATTCCGAACTCGGAACTTTACTTTGAAGAGGCAAAAATTCAATATCCTATAGCGCAATTTAGGAACCGTAGTAATTGTGTTTCCTTGTAAAAAGAATTGGAAGCCCAAAATACGATTGCTGAAATGAAGAAGAAAACTGCATTTATGCCCGTTTCCTCTGTCAATTAAATGTAACGTTACAGATTCATAATGAACTTGGATCAAGAGTAACAACAGCGTGTTTGCAATTACATGGCCAAAGCGGAGACGAAGATTATGTCTTACCACCCGGTGCTGAAATTGGCACCGCTATCTTTGAATTATACTGGGCTCTACAGGAATTTGTCAAGTAAGGTCCAATAACAATGCATTATAATCTGACTTTCATAGAATTGTTGTTCCTAATCTGAAAATAAATTTAAATAGTATCTAGAAGCAAAATAACGACTATTATCTTACAATGAAGAAGAAAATTGAATCTATGGATCGTTTTAAAAATTGTCCCGCTGCAGAATTGTATACATATACTAATGTTTCCATTCATCGCATTTTTCAGAATGAAGGAATATTTACCGCAGTCGGATCATAAAACCTTAGCAATTTGCAAATACTACGAGTGGTTTGAACCGGCCGTAAATAAATGGTTAGACCTAGCCAAGCTAAAGGCCAATTTGAGAGTGAGAAGAGCAGCGGAATTGGATCGAATTTGTACCGGGGAATATATCGCAAAACATTGCACCTCCGCTATTGACACAACTTCTTGTTTTTATCAGGTAAGACCACGGGTTCAAATAGAAACTTGCGCATACAGAGACAATTGATCGCCAATTAATCCACTTCTCGATCCAAATGATTATTATATTACATACACGTATTACTATACACGATACCATTTGTTCAATGTACAATCCTATCGCATGTAATAAATTGAGCCAAGAACATTTGAGACAATTACAGCGATGCAATAAAAAATGTAACCAACAACCAGTTTCTTCTTTGCAGATCAAAGAATTCTGGAAACTGCTCGCTTGGCCCCCAGTCCCAGGATATTATAATTTTGTTTACAAAGTTATTGATGTAAGTAGAAAGGACCGTAAAAGGCAGATTTTTAAAAGCCTTCTTCCCACGGCGCGGCGGTGGGTCTAGAGATAGCGCAGAGCTGCTAAGTGATACTCCGCTCTATCTCTTTAGTTTCCACTTTATTACGCTGAGTGCAAGGAGAATGATAGGGCGCCATTTAGCGGATCAGTGACGGCACGTCATCCTTTTATCGCTGAAGGAAATAAGGAAAATAATACGATGACAGCTTCTTCTCCTTCAATGTAGAAGGAGAATTGGCAATTTCACATTTTCTCTGATAATTGCAACAGTGAATCTTCCTTGACTGTGGGGCAGTAATTTGTTAGGATTAGAAAAAAAATAAAGAAGGCCATTTGGCAGAGTTATTTCATTTCTTCTTTCTTGCATTCTTGGAACTTTCCTCGGTGAGAGATCTAGGAAATACAATAAAAATCTTGGGACGTAAATAAAATAATTGATATTTCTATTCAATTGATGTATTTCAGGAAATATGTATTCATTCGAGCAGCGATTTTTCCGACTAGTTACATTTTGTTTGTACAATAAATGCGTTATCGTTCTAGGCAATATGTAGCTCTGCGGCATACTACGCAGAACTCACGCATCAAAAATTGGAAGAAAGCGGATACTACGAGGAACAAACTCCTTATAAAACTACAAACGAGGTAATCGCTGAGGTAGAGAAATGCTTTCGCTTTTTAGTTATGGTAGAACGTAGGATGTGTCGTATAATAGCTGCTTCGTGGCTACAGCGATAGATTTGGATGGTTATTCGATTTTCGGGGTAACTTGCGGATCGATCCATTTTTTTTCGATCGATCCATTGCTATACGATTCGATACGATACATTTTCGGAATCGACAGATGTGCGTGGCGGTAAATGGATTGGAGTACGTGAGACGTTGGCTCGAGGGCCTTGGCGGTGAATTAGGAGTCGAGGAGATTGCAAATTCTTTGGACGGACAATGGAGGAATAACTTGATTTCTCCGCTGGAACAAACTCCTAGACAAATGTTACTTTTCATCAATCAGATTATTTCTCGAATTGGGGCCAAGGTACCTTTCGCCATTCACTGGATCGTTTTCAAATTCGAATTTCTTTTCAGTCAATATATGTATTTACTCAATGTCTTCTTATCTACCGATGATGCATCGGAATGAATACATACATATTAGTGAAATATTGCAAAGATTAGTTTTCAAATTTTGCTGATGTTTCAGATGAGAGCACAATTGAATAAAGCCATGTTTCATCTCGCTTGGTCACCGGAGAGTTTACCAACGAATGAAGCGATTGTACGTTTATTAGAATATCTGGACGAACATTTGTTAGCTTTAAATTCGGCATTAATGGCTACGAATTTCACGAGAGTGCTTCAAGAAATCTGGGAAGTCGTCCTGAGCGAATTAAGCAACCAAATGGATGGAAACGCTGGGGTTTGTATGCTTGAACCATACCATTTGTACCTTCTTTGCATCCGCTGCGTATGCATGTATGGTAGAGTATATTGTTATCAGCTCGAATTTTCTTTGTTTCTTCGTTTTTTCTTTTCTAGGATAAACCGGTTATGTTCTACGATAGGTTGCACGAAGCACTTGAATTGCTACTCAGTTTCTTTCACGCCGAAGATAAAGGGTTACCTTATGAAGCATTGAGGTGTGAAAGTTTCCTTAACGTCGAGGAGCGCCTTCAGTATCATAAAATGGATACTACACTTTTAATTGACCGATATTATCGACAACGACTTCAGGTAGAGCCCGTATAAACGGAACTTTTGAAACATTTTTTCAACCCGAACTATTGTAATATTTACATACAGTCAGTGCGACTCAAATTTCCTCCATGTCCACAAGAAACATCGATACTCGTTCCCTTGAATGTTCATTTTCTTCCATCAGGACCAAATGAACACGTCAATAGTAGAATACGGGGTCTTAACGGTCCGAGCGTACTTGAATCATGACTCGTTATGCGTCGAGGTATTGAACGCAAGGGATGTTATCCCACTGGACACAAACGGGTTCAGTGATCCGTTTGTGATCATTGAATTATTACCAAGAAGGATCTTCTCGCACTGCGCGGAGCAACAAACTAACGTCAAGAAGAAAACGCTTAATCCTGATTTTGACGAGTGTTTTGAATTGTAAGTATTAGATTTCGCTGTAAGCGATTTCAATGTAACGTCAGTTCCAGAGTAGAATGTAAATTGTACTTACTTTGAATTAATCGGGTCCTCAAATAATAATTTTCTCGCCAGGACAGTCCTGGGCCAGTAATTCCCGCTGCTGGTATCGTTGTCGATTATCCAAATTATCATATAAACTAACAAAATGCTAAAATTTTCGAAATGCTAAGATTTTTTAACATTTACGCATAAATTTCTGTGGAAATTGCATATTGCGAAAAGATGAATTCCAATTGATTAGTTATGTCATTGCAGTTCCGTAAGCGTGGAACAATGCAGAAACGCAGATGCAATGGTTCTGTTTACCGTGATGGACCACGATGTATTGAAATCGAACGACTTTGCCGGGGAAGCTTTCCTGGGACTTTGCAGTATACCTGGTGTCGCTGATACGAATGCCAGCATCGAAAATTTTCATGGCCTCAAGCCTCAGGAACTGGTGTTGATGCATCAAAAGAACAAAAGTAAGTATAAACTTGTCTATTTTTCAATTCTAAAATAGAAAAGAACCACTGACTTTTTATTTTTTATCCTCTTTAACTTTTGTCTTCAATTTCATTTGTCGTGCAATCACATACTATATTTTCTACTATGTTTCAGACCATCCAATTCTACGGATACTAGAGACAAGAGTGGACGATAAACTGGCATTGGATTTTGTAAAAAAGCAAAAACTTCGTTTCGCTTCTTAAACGGAAACTCAAAAACATGGGAAAAGGAAGTTGAACGAAAAAAACTCAATTGATCAAAACAGCACTCTCAATCAACAATAACGATTCCGGGACTGAACAGGAGTGAAATGAAAACTGCCGGAGCGAATAATAATACAAAAATACATATTATAACTGATATCAAAGAGGAAATGAAACCAAGCGGATGTTTTTTGGTTGTAAAAAAATAGATGTCAATACTGAAAACTAACAGAGATGCTAAAGTAACAAAGAAATTTGTGTATCAAGTTGAGTTTAAACTCGATGGGTTTTAAGGACAAACAATTAGCTTAATGTTGGCAAACTATTGCTACTTATAAGGTGAAGAGAGGGCAATTATTACCATTATTATTATTGTCATTATTATCATTATTATTATTATTATTATTTATTTTTATTATTATTGTGGAAGAAAACATTTGCAAAAAAGAAACTCAATCCTTTCCCTGTTGGTGTGGTGTTACATGTTTAAAAGAAAAGAAGAAAAAAATAATATTTCTCATTCTCTTCTCTCTCTCTCTCTCTCTCTCTCTCTCTCCCTCTCGTTCTCTCTCTTCATCTACGTTTCGAATCTTTACAGGTTGATAGTTTTTTCGTTTTCATTTACTTCATTTCCCCTTCAACATATTTCACTTTCAAAGAATCTTGAAAAAGTTGAGTATTTTAAACTGAGGTTGATCAAATTGTATCAAACGATAACGCGAATATTTTTCTTACGGCGAAGAACGTAAAAGTTTGATTACGCATATGCGTATTTTTTTTTTTTCAAGTGACATGCTTCTATACATCACTCTTGAAAATCGGTTAAATATTTCGCTCACAAATTGCTCAAAAACCGGAGCTCAAATTTCTTATATTGACACCATAGCGAACTTTGGGAAATATGTTAGAAGGTTTCTTGGGTCCAAAATTCCAAATGTGAGTTCTGGTTGTTTGGGGGATACAACGTTAGAAAACTATTGTAAGAACAAATGTCTCATCTTTCTACGCATATACGATTCTACTAGAAGCAACTAACATTTTGTTACATTTCCCCACTCATGCGCTTTATTAAGCCTACGGTGCATTCAATGTGGTTCATTAATCATCGGTGAATAAATCCTTACCAACATTTTTCTTAGGAAAAATAATTGAAACATATTTATTTTGGCAAAAGTAGTTGTAACTAAGTAAGAGGAACCATTGCTTTGATGACAATCATAAAAAGTTGTATTAAACAATTGTCGCTTGAAAAAAAAGGTTAATTGTTTATTCGAAAAACTTGTCTCTCGAATAAGCGATTTTGAGTACCTACTTTTCTTATCTTCCAACATTTTACACGCTCGCTTTTTGCACTCTATGAATCAAAATCCAGAAATTTTTGAGTTATCGATAAAGTAACGGTAATAGAATCAAAAAACAGGATATGAACATAAATATATTTAAAAAAAAAAGGAATGAGAAGAAATTAAATATAATGTGGAAAAATTACGATTAAAGAAAAGGAGCAAAATTGCAACAACAAAAAAAAAACAATTATTTGTCTATACTACTTCCGTCGTGCCTCGATTCTTCAGATTTCAGGAATCGATGTCTATCTTTGCTAATATCCACTTTAACGTGGATGCTATGTCTTGTAATGTGAAGAATAAATGATTATTAAATGTATTTATCTTCATTCTATTTCTGATTTTTCTTTGAACTTATTAATTTCTCCAAGTAACAATAATGGTACTTTTTCCCTAAAGTGTACTCGAGTGTTTTCAAGAAAATCGGCGTTTCGCTTAACACGAAATATATATCCTGCAAGTACATGCACACATCCGGATAAGTAAAGACTGTCCAAGCTTTTTTTATCAACTTCAGTCGATAAGCCAGAATGCGTTGATGCCTACTTCAGCGTTTGCTGGAAAAACAGCTAACATCCAAATCGATATGCCAAGTACCGCCATCACTCCAAAGCTGAAGAATCTTAATTGAGGAGAAGAAAAATCAATGTGGTTGGCCTATGCAGTTCAATTATTCGCTTTCAAATGATTGTTTCAATTAGAATTTTCATTATCACCGTTAGGGTTCTCTTCCGTATGAATCAAAGGTTCGCCGTCAAGCTTTTCCAGACTTGGCAGTCGCCTTGCAACTTCGCTTCTCCAGTAATCTACCTGAAATTACTACATTTTATTGGGAAAATATTTGATTAATTATATTTTTACATTCAAATCGTATTTCCGATGAAATACATCTTGCGATTGTTTGCAATATTTTTTGTTGTTTGGCAATTCAAAACAGAATTTAAAGCACAACAAAGCTCTTGGGTTCATAAATACTCGATTAGGACAGATTTATTATTACTTGCAAGTTCCTCTCTCTTTTTTACAAGAGCTCTAGGGAAATTCAATTATAGACGTCTATGTCTATAGGCAGCAAACGGTAATGCAACGTGGATTGCTGTACGATCAAGTGGAACTTGAAGAAACACTCGATAATGCGTTTCTCAAGATTTTGAGTGAATGTATAAATAGAGCTTTTATCGATGTAGCGTCCAATGAGAAAAACCTGGGGATCACTTTGACTCATATTGAGTGTGTAAAATTGAAAAATAAACAGGCAGCACTTGAACATAGAAATTGAATAAAGTCAAGTATTCATCCACAAGCTCGGGAAAGCTAGGAAAATTCAAGTTCTCTAATAGAGAACTAGAACACGTTGAAAAGAAACTCCTAAGGTACTCGACCGTGGCAAACATGTCAAAAATCGAAAAATTAACAATGCTGCAGACTTTGAAGTGAAGCGATGCTCTGAGAAGTGAATTAATGGAAGTGCAAAGTTTGCGATAAAGACGTACGATTTAGGGAAACGAGTAACTCGACTTTAAACGAGTTTCATGAGAAAGAGGAACTGCTACATCGCATGGACACGGAATACCCGATTAGCTGCAACTTATCTTTTCTTCATTCCGTTACACGAAACTTTAAACCCGTTTTTCTCAAAATGACATTTTCGTAAATTGCTATCACGAGAATTCGAAGATTCACTGAAAGCTTTGCAGGCATATTCTCAGTGACCGTATGACCCTCGTCTCTAGCAGAACTAATAATCTCTATACGAAAGTATTTGCGAAATTTTATTCGTGCGATTTCAAATATTTCACGGATGCGAAAAATATTATAGTAATTCGAAATCTTCGAGAATCGGAGGAGCAAGAAAACAGAGAGAGAGAAACGAAGCACGCATTGCATTAATATGCGTATCGAAAATCTACCACAAGTTGGTAAAGCATATCTCTTTAAAGTTCATTTGTTTGTCAACTATCAATTTTCGACCTTTTAAAAGCTCTCCTATGTATTGTATTTAAAAGCTGTCCATTTTATTCCAGAACTGTTAAAAATGAAATTGCGGAAAATTGAGCTAGACGGATGCCCGTGAAGGCAATTTCGGGGGAAAATTCTATTACCGGGGTTAACTTTGCGATAGTCCGGGTGAAGTGCATATTTTTTTCGGCTGAAAAAAATCTATAAGAGCTTCCGTTAGAAAAACGAATCAATTTTTTGTAGGTTCCTTCCGATCTAAGTCTTGCAATACGATTACAAACAAAAATATCATTTCAACGAAGTAATTGACCTTTTGAGTGCCAAGCGGTACGACGGTGCTTCTTCCGTTCCATGTCCAAAAATGCCAGCATTTTTGACAGAGCAAATAAAAAGAGCGCTACCGCGCTGCTTGGCGATTTTCGTTTTGAAAACAACAAAGACCCGTAATACTCAAACGGTTAAACAAATCTTCAAAAATGATGGAAAGCAGAAGAGAAGAAGTTAAGTAGTAATTTGATTGGAAACCTCGAGGCCATCGCAAATTGGATTTCCAACGAAGAGCAGGTCCCGTAAATTTGGTAATTCCTGAAACCTCGCAAGTTCGTTCCATTCTTTCACAAGATTGTTCGACATATAGAGTACGCGTAAATTTCGCAGCCCATTGACACCTTTGGTTTTTTCAATGGAATTGTAGGAAATCCAAAGTTCCTCCAGGGTCTCACCTAAGGGTTCCAAACCCGAGAATCCTTTGATATAGTTTCGACCCAGTGAAAGGATTTTCAAATTCTTCAATGCACCGATTCCTAAAATCAAATAAAAAAAAAAGAAGAAAATAAGTAAGCAGTCTATATTTATTTTCTCTTAATTTAAGAAATCTATTGGTTCGTCGGTGTAACTCTATCGTATACGAGTATTTCTTTCATTCGCAAAAGCAAAATTTGAATGGCAGGAGGGTGGGGGGGGGGGGGGGATCGAACCCACGTCCACCTCGTGGAGGGCAGAATCTTTTTGTTTGTTAAAATTTACATGAAAATAAAAAATACCTGTAATCTTTTCAATCATGTTTGTGGATAACGATAATTTCTCACATTTAACTAAAGTATTTAACGAATTATCCATTTTTTCGATGGGTGGCCACTGGAAAGAGAGATTTACTTCTGCAGCCTGAGTAGCATCATTTCCACTTTCTTCTTCCCAACGTCGAATAGCTTCCTTACAAGTTGTGGCTTTTCCAATAGACGACATAATAACACTATTTTCGGTTGTTCTTCTCTTTTTTTCTTTACTATTATATTATATGTATCATTTATTTGTCGTTGTACCAAGTGTAGGATTCGATAGTTGATTCGACTAAATTTGAACCAAGTTATTTGTCGAAACTGTTTTTATTCATTTTGCAACTGTGTACGCTATTCCATAAAAATGAGATCACGATTAGGAGTGTCCCAACTTTCATTCAATTTTTTCATTTTATAATATCATAATTCAAACAATTGAATTCAATAAGTTTCATTTCTTCACTCATTATGAAATTACAAAATTGAATGAAATTTAATACTCCCAATTTTGGGAATTTTCATACGAAACTGTACATTTTTCAAAGACTAACAATAAGAATTCGCGTTTCTCCACTGTGCTATGTAAAAACACATTTTAAAACTTTTTGACCTTTATTTATTCAGACGAATCGTTCAAGGTATTATTGGATTTTCACCTATACTAACTTCCAACGTGGTATCACTAAAAATATATTTTATTTTCGCGGAAAAGCGGAAGGTTGATTTATGTGAACGAAAATATAAAAGTTACGTGTAAATAAAGTTCCCGAAGAAAGAAGTACAACTACTTGCAGGGGCCGAGGGTGGAAAAGCCCTGAACTTTTGACTTTAACGGCCAAAATCGTGGAAAAGTAACGGGAAATACATTGCAAACTGTTTTAATTATAACTGTTTTGATTGAAGCTTTTAGGTGTAAAAAAACCCAACAGCTGCTAAAGTCAGCAATAGAATGGGAATCAAAGCCTTCAGGTTTCCTCTTTTAAGCTTCCTATACTACGTTCCTGGTACCATCTGGTATCAAGTAAAAATAATCAATGAAAGTAGTGAAACAGGAGCAACAAACGCCGGCGTCTGTTTTTAACTCTATTTATCTTATCCGCTAATCAATTTCTCAATAAATCAAAAAGGAAGAAGAATCTTTGGAGAGAAATGCTTCCTTCGAATGACACGAAATTTTTCAAGAGTTTTGAATTTTATGGATTTTTTTGGCAATAATTATAGAGAAAATGCAGAAATTTTGTAGTTATTACTGCAAATATTTGTAATTACACCGAAATTCTATAATCACCCATAAGTGATAGTTTTCTGGGATCTGACAGGGAAAATTGCGTCTTTGCTTTGTACTGTACCTACTGTAATTTTATTTTTATACATAAATTTCGATATATTGCGTATAAATTAATGCGTTAAACAACGAAAGATAGATAGACCACAAAATTCTGCCGGGTCGCTTTAAAAATACTGTTGAAATTTCAGTCATCTCTACTGAAAAAAATGAATTCCACTGATAAAATGATAAACTTTTGGGATATAATGAGTATAATGTATGAATGAAAAAAGATTTTTCTAATAATTGACAGAATTCGCAATAAATTTTAAAACATGTGTGTATATATGTATATATATATATATTTGTAATTATTTGATTCCCTTTTTAGTTACTTTTTATCATCATTTTTGCTTTGCTCGTTTTTACGGAATTCAAACACAAATTTATCTCTCACACGTACGTACATACATACATTCTTACATACACGCACAGAGAAAAATAGATAGTAAATTAATTTTCGTCTTTTTGTGACGCGAGGCTTTGGCATACGTACACATAATTCAATTTTCATTGACTCATTCTCAACTCGTTTCAACTACATCCATACAGTCACACCAGTCATCAATCATACACCTTTCAATTTTACACTTTTTACTATACTTAAAATTATTTATTTCCTCATTATCATAATAACAATATTTCATCCCAATGGATCAATTGTTTCTGTTGGTATCAATTTTATTGATTTTATTATTCAGTAATAACTTTAGGAAGAAAGACACACGTGCATATTACGTATGTATGTAGGTACATATATGTATATATGTATATAAGATTTACTTTTTTATAATTGCTTACATAAAATTTGGCTTGTCAAGTATTCGCTTGATCCCATTTATAGCATAAGTGCACCAGCGTATGACCACACTTTGTGAGGATAAATTTATACAATTGTTCTTTCATTTACAAGTATTTTACCGTGTATTTTCGCAAAAAGTTTTGCGTTTCGTTCGAAACTTGCAAATTCTCTCTTGAAGCGAAGTAAATTTATTATAAACTTTTGCATACTACTTTTTTTGCACTGTAATTAAATTGCGGACTCCTATTTTTTTAATAGTTAAAAAAAATTAAATCTTAAAAACTTTTCAACAGAAAGTTCTAAGAAATTGGATAGAAAAACTTAAATAATCATCATTAAAATTCCAATTTTTAGTAAATAGTTCCTACTTTTATAGTATTTTATGGATCTTCTGAATATTAATTTGCAAAAAATTGAAACCAAAAATGATAAAACATGCAAATTATGAGAAATTAAATTTAGCAAACTTTGTTTCTCGACAAAAGTGTTTCAAAGTATTTGTAAAATTTAGTTGGTGCAGTTGTACAGACATTTTCCAAGGAAATCGTTTGAAACGGGAAATTTCACATTGCCTTGGGAAAGAACGATACAATTTGGGTCACCCACTGACGTTCTTACCCTACTTTTTTTCTAAACAATACGGTTGGCCACAAATTTATTTCACTGCATGCTGCATTTGCTTATTAATGATAATCTTCTTTTCACATAAAAGAGTTATCGCGAAAGACCTGGCAGTATTGTCATCGTCATCGTCATCGTCACTTCTTCTTCTTCTTTTTTTTTATATTAATTTATCATATTAAAATTGAATTTCTGTGCTTTATAGTATGCATAATGATTTTTTTCAATTCCATTTACGACTTTATTTGATTTGTTAGTAGTTTTTTTATCTGTACATACGTCCCTCTTCTCACTTCACACTTTTCGTTATTTTCTCCCTTTTTTACTATTTGACACGATAAACACAGGAATTTGGTAACAGTGTATTTTAGACTTCTCTCCTAACGACATCAATAGTAATCGATTAGGAATTCCTTTTTGTATGTTTCTTACATCCACAATATTATATAATTTGCATCTTTCTCACCATATCTTCTTAAATACAAAATTTAATGTAATTTCGAAATTATAAATTATTATATTGTCAAATTAAAGTGCTAAACATCGCTAAGTTTTCCAGACTTGAAGAACTTCAACTCTTTCCGTGCAATTTCTTAAATTTTGGAAAATTCATTTATGGCTTTATTTGATTTTTATTTCTTCCACATTTTCCACAATGGGTATACATACCTACTACATCATTCAATTTCGTGCATTTTTAAATTTCCTATCGCAGTGTTTGGGAGATTTTGGCGATTTGATTCAAGTTGCGGAGGTTCATGAACCCGTACATGGTAGGAAAATATTGGATTTCTTTATCAATAAGAAGGTTTTTTGCTTACTTTTGCATATACTTTTTATACATATTGTATATACATAATTGAATATAAAAGCCTCAATTTGTGATAAACTACAGTAATGTCAAATTTGAACCACGATTAGCTCTGGTTGCAATTTCCATAATTTAAGAAATGGAACATCATGGAAGAATTTGCAAAATTTTTCTTTTAAACGAATTTCTCATGAAATAAACCCTTTCCTTCTCGACTTGGCATGTTTTATGCAAGCGAAAAGCAAACGCATTACTGTTTCGATGCTTTGCCCTGAAATTCCCTTCAAGGAATTTAAAGGATCTTCTGTAACACATTCTCCAATAGATATCATTCCAATTTCGAATACATACGACTCTCCTTCATTGACTTGATTGATTTCTACTTTTAATTTTAAGATTTGGCAATTTTGATTACCAAGTTTTTCCTATAGATATCGTCATGACGTACAATAGAATCTCTATTTGGTGGTTAGAAGCGAGGAAATTCGCAGAATGGGATTAACATCTATTGTCAAATAATTTCAACTGGCGACATAGATTAATTTCTGTGTCAAGAAATTAATCTATGTGCCGTCTCTCTCGTGGCAACGGCGCGGCAGTCTCTAGCATAGAAATCTGTTACCAATCCGAATCTCCTTTTGTGTCGAACTTTGATCACCATCGCGCATACATATGTATGAATTGGGACTACCTTCATCCACCTACAATATCGCTCACTCGAAGAATAAGAGTGAGGGCAAGAAAATGAGGTAGAGTCTACGTCATAGAGGGAAACCACGAAGTGGAGATTCTACCGTTAAAGCCGTTGTTTCCAATAAAGGGAATATACTCTTTCCTTTCCCTTCCCTTCCCTTCCCTTCCCTTCCCTTCCTTATACTTTTCACGTATTTCAATATATTCACAGCAAAATTACGGGTAATTCCCATAAATTTGTCAGTTGACAATAATGAATTTTTTAGTTTTCTTACTTTTACCGCTTCCAAGAGTGCAAAAATGAAATCGAATAGGTATGTCGTATTGCTATCAAACAATTAAACAAGAAACCCTGTTACGAATCCTCAAGAAAAATGTAATTTTCTCTTTTCGATCCAGAAAGGGTTAACGAAGAAACTAATGACCCGATAAAATCAGCACTAACGTGTTAACTTAGTTTATAAGATTATGAAATATATAGTATATCGTATATATCTTTTACATATTTGTATACAAGATATATAAAAAAATTGTCAAAGGCACTTTAGACAAAGTTGCTAGCTTGTTTCCGCTCCTCTGCTTTTTCTATATTTTCATCTTCATTCCGGATTCTCGTTCCTTACAAAACATGTAAATTCTCACAATTTTTAAATTTACTATCCTCTTTACCAAAAAGCCACGTCAACATTTGTCGAGCTTTCATACTCGCGCGTACCACACCGCGAGATTTATACCAGTGACCAGCACTTTCGCTGCCGCTACCACGGTTTTCCAGATGTCCCTGTGCCACTTTCATTCTTATTTGATTTAAAATACCGACTAACAAATCGTCCACGTTATGATTGATTCCCACGGATACCTCGATGAATTTCGCTCTGTACGTACAAGCCATACATTTTCCATCTGAAAGAAGAAAGAGAAAAAGCGTTAAACGGGGTCAAAGGACGAATGGCTTTACTCTCAAATGAATTCCTTTTACCGATGACACGCCATTCATCACGGGAATAATTTATCGAGAAGACAATTTACCACAGAGTATGCATAATAATTTACGAAGAGATCGTTTAATCGAGGATGATACCGATTTATCCATCTTCGGCTCGTTATCAATGTGTAATTGCAACTTTTCACTTTGTTCAATATTTTAACGTAATTTCACCTAAAGCTTTTTTTATTTATTTATTTATCTGTCGATTTATTTACTTTTTTCTTGGTGCCTTTGATTACGCTCTGAAAATTTTCACGTCTTACAATTAACAAAACCCACCCCAATGTCATGCACCGACTTTGGCTTACCTTGAGGAGATACAACTCTGGAACGTACGAGATCAACCTTATTCCCCACCAAAATAGCAGGTCTTCCACGTAAAAAATCTTGGTCATGAAGGCGAGCTAAATATTCTTCAGCTTTTTGAAAAGACGCCTTATCAATTACAGAGTACATTACTACAAAAGCGTCCGGTTGGGGTATTTTCTCCAGATCCGTCTGAAACAGAACGAAGGTGTATGTTTCTAATTTTTCTTTTTCGTAATTTTTCTTGCAGGTTTCAATAAATATGTGTACATACGAGTATGTATGTATGTATGTACGCACATATGATAGACGTTTGACATGACATTTCAAAGCCATAGTGATGCATGGAGGGTCGCAGTCTCACACAGCCAAATATCTTTCCCGACAGTAATTTATCAAGTAACGATTTAATGAAACGTTTTAATGAAATGTACTTACTTTGGGATTCGCGATGTTGAGAAATCGGAGTTCGCTTTCCTCCCCGTTCAACATGACAAAGACGGATTGCTCACTCGGCACGTCTGAAAAGAAGATAAATGTTGTATGTTTATATTTTATTTGGGAAAAAAAACACACAGAATTTAAAATACTACGTCCAAGAAGGAAGGAAAAGCTTCTTAGCAAGTTATGCGTTTTAGAAAAAGTCAAGATGGAATTTCAAGACAAAGATCGACCGATTTTCGCAAACTTTTCGCGTTCGCTTTCCATCGTTTATCCGCGCAGATCAATTACTATTTTTTTTTTTTACATATGTATATGTATAGTATATCGATAAGGCAATGACAAGCGACAGAGACGTTATTGATCACTAATAGCGCTGCGCTTGATTAGTGTTGACGCGAAAGCATCTTCGAAAATGAAGTTGCAGCGTAAAGCAATTTCGCGGTGTTCTCAAGGATGTCAGTGTTAATAGTGTGCACCAACGATGAATCAATGTTGCACTCTTTATCTGCAGGTACATATTAGGAACCTGAAATATTTACTTTTTTCCATGTAAGTGAATACGCAATCTCATAATATTGCAACAACCAATTAATGAACCAATTAATTATCATTTATAACAAAACGACTCAACTTACAATAAGTTGTATTCTGAATTTCTTTCAAGTTCTATAAGGTATAATTGCTTGGCAACCACACTCGTACTATATATTGTATGTATAGGTAGTTTATCTGGATCGTCTACGTTTTATCAAGAAATCAACGATGGTATATTTTTCTAAAGCACCTACCCATTATAATAAAGAGCCATGTGAAATTTCCTGATAATACTTCAACGTTTAAAGAGTCCTGTGATAATGAAGGAAGTATGTTAGTATTTTATCTCGATCGAACACGAGAAAAAAAAAATGTTCATACCTACACATAAAGATATGTATTACTGACATGAGAGACAAAATATGTAAATCGCGTTTGAACTTCAAAAACCGAGTTTTTTTTTAGTGTCGATTGAAGCAAAGATAGCTAGCGTTGCTTTGGGTTAAATGAAGTTGATAAAAATAGATTGTTCAGAAAATACTAATAAATTCTAATATCGTTTCAATGTACATTTTTGTTGCTTACGTTTTTTTTCTAAACAATTTATTTGCTAGTATTCGAAATGTAAGTACAAATTTTTCGATATTTTAGTAAACTGCTAACTTTTGAAGTTTCATTTTCAAAAAAACTCTTGATTCTTTTTCGAAAGAATTACAAACATTTCACCAAAAACATTCAGAATTAAGGTAGGTTAAAACCTCTTTTTCAAATCATCAAATACCGACCCGCTTGGAAGAAGCTGTAACTCGGAGGAGAAAATGTATCAAAAAAAAAAAAAAATTTCTAATCGCCATAAATTTGAAAATAGGAACAGATTCCATTTTTTCTTGGTATAATCGTGCTCCTATAATTTAAACAGAACTGTCATTTATATCATTTGCTATTTATTATTTTTAGAAAAAATCAGTCAAGCTTCAATTCCATTCGTAAAACTGGAACTAAAACTGAACTCGATGCTACACGTGGCAGAATAACATAATAATCATCATCATAAACATAATCATCACTCTGATTATCATCATCATCATCACCATCACCATCGCCATCATCATCACCACCACCACCACCACCACCACCACCACCACAACTATCATGATCATTGACTTCCTCGTGTGTTCGTGTAGTTACATCGCGAAACGGATATATAGATATAAATAAATACATAGGAGTGGTCAAAAGATAAAGAAGACGAAGACGTTCGCATGAGATGGTATACTGGCAATACATACATATACTATATTACTTATCTTTAAATTGGGATCGAGGCCAAGGAGAGAAAAGAGAAAAGTTTGTGTAGTAATACCACGAAAAACGTAAACGTGAACCTAAAGGAAAATGAAAAACGAAACGAGGCTGGATTTTCTTTAAAAAGAGAAAAGGTCAATCCGGAGTGCAATGACAGCTGGGAAATAAATTTCCCTCGCTCGTATATCACCAAACCTAGGTGACGTTATACCACGAGGTACTATATTTTTATACAATTTATTGCTCCTTTGAATATTCAATTTTTTTTTATTCAAACGAAAGTCCATAATCTTGAATTACCAATTTGTTCAATGTACAAAAATTCAATGGAACTTCATTTTTATTCTAAGAAATTCTGTGACTTGTTTCTTTGTACTAATAATTAAAATTGTTATTTTTATTGGTTAATTTGTTGAACCTCAAATATTTTCACAAAACTTGCATTTTTTCTAGGAAATATTTTCTTTCTTCCGTTTTGTAAAAAGTAATAGACTTTTTCATGAATAATAATTGTTATTATTCTCCATAATATTAAAAACGTCACGATGCATTTTTGTCGGTAAACGTTGAACGTATAAAAATATTATGAAACCGAAAAAGTGCAAGTCATTGCAAAAGCGCAGCTTTCGCGTTTTATAGAGAAATATGTATGTATGTGCATGGGAATATGTACCGTTAGTTGTGACATTTTTACGAAAGAGAGTTTTAACGAGATATTTGGAAACGAGATTGGAAGTATAGCAAAGGCATTCCCAAAGCGGATATGTATCGATTGCTAGCATTTTATAGGGCTTTCGGTCGTCAATGTCATGTTACTTTTCGGCTCTATCGTCCCAAAAAACCGGCTTTATTAATCTACAATATCGTACAATGGATCTTCTCTTTTCATTAAAGCAAATAATTTGTTGGATTGACAAATTAATTCATTTCATTGTAAGCCAAAATAGGTATAATGGAAAAGCATTATCCTGACCAGGATTAAATGACCACGTGGACATTGGTGGTTAAAGCTTCCAACGTCCAGCAACGCAAGAGATCCCAGTTTGAATTCTGGTCACGATAGTCTGCTTAATTGTTTCTTAACTAGTTTCAATTGATTTTCTCTTACAGAAGAAGCTACACCAAGTTTGCGCCAACTCATGCACATGAATATAAAAAGTAAAATATGAATTATTCAATATTAAATAGTAAATGGTAAAAATGAAATCGTCAATTTTCACGCATCCTGACAAAAATACCGGAAAAAGTGAAATAGACGCGACCGTCATGAAATTAGTGACTACGGCCAATGATGATTCACCCTGACGCATATCTAAGAATAAAAGAATATTTGCGAATAAAAAATATCACACATATAAGTATTATACACATTTAATAGAATATATCTGCTTATTTGTTTACAACTGCACGTATCTCCATAATATAATAGAAATACGCAACAATTGAACTCACGTTTTTCGTGGGAATCTATACATAAACGAGGCAACCCAACAACTTGCAAGGGAATCTTTATCAAAATCAATGTAGAAATGCCCCTTTGGGGGTTGTTAGACTATACAAAATTCAAATAATGGGATGCTCAAGCATTCTGTGTTTGCTCGATCATTCCACCCTATCGACTTTCCCCATAACGACGTCAGTCCATTCTAAGAGCGGTGCCACCCCCTCGGTAAATATTTGTAACGGCCCAGTACCGATCCCGCCTTTATTACCTTCACCCTTCAACACTGATGGACCACGCCGATTTATGCTTGCTTCGATGTTTCTAAAGCCCCGATGCTACTTTCATCTAACCGTGCATTTATGTAACCTTGTTCGGATCAATATTCCTTACAGCCTTTGTTAAATACTTTCGTTATAAGACCACCTGTTGTAGCATATATCGTATAACGAACTTTTTCATATAAGACCACGCCTTTTTAAACCGTTAAATGTTTCTGGAACGCGATGTAGCATCCCCCAATAAAATAATAATCGGCAAGATGTTGTTGCACTTACGTCCTACGCAAAAGTCATTATCATTTGTTGGTTCTTAAAGATGACAAAGCAAGGTGCAGAAACAAAAACAAGCTTTCTTTGATAATATTCGAGCTGGTGCAAATTATTGTAATATTCAAAATAATCTGTATTGTAAGAAAATCCTTGCAGAATAAAATTATTGTATTCCATTGGACCGAAAATTTATAACATTTTTTTGAAAGGTAATTAAAAGGAAGGTTTCAAACAAAACACTCATATATGGTACATATATGCATGTACTTTCTATTCCTTGTTAACCGCGGATAAATTATTCTTATCAACCAGTTGCCCGTCAATCATTTTCCTGTCAACCATTTCCTCGTCAAGCATTTTTCTTCCGTATGAAGACTCCTCTGTTTAGCTGCTTCCCTACCCAGGTACTTTGACGTATTGGCGATATGACATTGCGTCGCGGATAACAAAATTTCTTAATAACCATAAAACGTACTTCTTCGCGATTTTGTTATCAACGAACTATCCAACCGAGCGATTATTATTAGACGGGGTGACAGCTTTACGACAAGGAGTTCTTCAAGTAATATGATAGAAATTGTTTTAAGAAAAAAATAAGAAACATGCGACGGTGACGTGAAACAATGAAATTAACTGGATAAATAATAGGTAGATATTCGTAAAAAAGTTAACAATTAACTTTCATTTTATGGAAGAAATCAGAGCTACAGATTGATAGCAATAGCGTTTCATAGGCAAACCGTTTTATAACGAATTGGCTATTAAAATAATACGACTGCTTTGTGAATTTTCATAATTTACCGCGGATTAATAATATTTCAAGATAAAATTCAACTTTTCATAAATAGCAACAACGACAACGACAACTACGACAACAGTATCGCATAGCGGTGGAGTGAAAAGGCGCATGTTATTCCTTTAAACGGCATTTCCTTTCCTCCTCATTAAGTATAACAAAGGGAGAGTGGAGTAGAGTACGAACCATAAAAATGGGGGCAATATTCGAAGCCAGAAAGTAAGAGTAAGATGGAGCTGAAAGAAGAGAGCAAAAATGGTTATGGTTTTCACTTGAAGAGAAAACTGGGTCGACGTTATGTACCGCTCCTTCTACCCTTGTCTTTTGTGTCTCATGCCTAATCAAGTTTTCCCTCTGAGTTTCCCCTGTTGTTTTCAACCATCCACATCTCCCACGCATATTCGAATAATTCTACTCGACTTCTACTATTACTACTCCGGCTCCATTCTGCTTCACTCCGTTCGTACGTACGTACGTACGTCAAGCTGCAACAATGCCGCTATATAGGCCATGTAAAACCAATGAAATATATGATGTAGTACATACATACATACATACATACATATACGGAACGTGACTTGTTGCTGCTGCTGCTGCTGCTGCTGCTGTGCAGCTTGTTAATATTGAACTCCTCCAGTCCTTTTTCCCATTATTGCTATCAAATACATACAATATAATAGTTGTAAGTTGAAAACGAATGTTCCGCGCGCCATTAAATATCCTCGAATGAATTGATAAGTATCGGCATTCGCGAGGAGAGGACAATAGGGAAACTTTGTACTTTTCTACTGATACAAAATTATTAGAATGCAGCGAAAAGTTGAGCACAGCGTAAAATGCGTTTTGTACCGTGTGTCTGTCTTCGGAACTGTCACAGTTTTTGTCATGTTCCTAGACGCGACAGTTGGATGCGCGGGACGCAATTTAGAGATATAACATATGTAATAGGTGTCACTGCACGGGTACCGTTACTTCTGCATGCTGAAGATGAAAGGAACCCTTTTTATTGTCGAGATTTGATCTGGTGACCTGCGAACGTTTGTTTTCAAATACATACAGGAATTCTCTGAAGCTGAGAACAAGCACAGAAGCAGCAGAGTGCAATGAAATAGCGCGAAGAAATTGAGTAGACCAAGGGAGGAGGATTGGGGAGGAAGATTGGGTAGGAAAAAAAGGAGGAACGAAAGAGCAAGGTAGCGTAGAAAGGAAGAGTGCAGAGTGGAATGGTGAAAGGAGAGTATAGTAGAAAAAATAGATGTGAGACAAAGGAGTACATATTATATGGAATGGGAAAAGGGGTATGTATAGTTAAAAAATGGATAAATTAAATCCAAGTGTAAGATCCTACGCTCGAAAAAAAATACATCGGACATGGGTCTGTCTCTCGAAGTTCCAAAAAAATGTTTCGAAAAGTCGAAAAACCCTAGCATAATCTTTTCCCCAAAAGTGGGTTAAAAATTAAAGTTTCAAAATCGGGGTTTTGCTAGGGTCATTTTTAGGGGTAATTTTTCGCGTAGAATCGATTCCAAAGGTCAAATTTTTGTAAGAAGAATTAATAAGTCTTGCTACACCATTGCCACTTGTACAATATTACTAAAAAAAGATGATTATACTGGAAAATAAAAGAAGTTGTACGTACATACATGTTATACGTATAATACAATAACTTAAAATTTCCTTTCGACGAAGAAGACGGGATCCAGAAAATGTTATATTCTTTTGCTTCCACCTTTTCCCACGTTTTTCTCGAAATTTCCTTTTCACGTCTCATCGATATCGAAATCCTTTGTTACTTCCATTGAAATTGAAATAGAAATTTCGTGCGAGAGAAATTTCGCCACAAATTACTCGACGTGAACTTGAATGAATACTCAATCAATGCCAGCGCAGTTCAGCAAATCCATACCTTTTACCAGGATTCCAATTTAACCCGATAATCCGGCAAGTTGCCCCAATTTTCATTTCAAAGCAGGTCTCGTTGGATTAAGTTTAAGACCGTATTTCGACGAAGAGAAAGAAAAAACGGTCACGTACATACATACGTCTCCCGGGGGCACGCGCATATACCATGTTATGGTATACCATACATATACCGGATAGTAACCGGTTCATCGCGAAACCCATCGTAAACTATCACCGTACTATCGGCAGTAAATACTCCACATGAAGTAGACGTTAAACGAGTAATAACAGCGTGATTTACATCACCAAAAAGGGAAATCAGATACGCGCTATTAAATTTCCGTTTGAGAAAGATATTCTCGATTCTCTTTTTCACGGGCTGTAAAACCCGACGAGAAATTTCAGCAAGTACCTGCTTTGCACCCTTAGAAGAAAAAATAACATTTCCCTCGAGCCAAATTATTCAATCTTGGGCCACCACTAAAAACCGACTAATCCGACTTATTATTTGGGCCTTCGCCAAATCATAAGAAATCGTATGATATTTGTCGTTGTAAGCCACATTGTAAGCTAAATATGGAATTCTGAGTCGCGTGATCTCGCACGTCACCGAATAGTAACGACAGAAAAAAAAATTCTTTTCTCACCCCGTTGACGATCGTAGGCATTGATACACTCGCTAGTCATAAATTGGCTGATTAAAGCTGTCTTTCCGACGCCTCGGGCACCCAACATAGCCACGGAATACGATATAACTTCCTTAGGTGGCGTAGAGGGTGCTTCTTCGGTTTCTTGCTCAGCTGGTGCCAATGAGTTGGATCTTGATCTTCTTCTTCGAAATGAATCCCCTCTATTGACAATACCTACAAATAGAAAAGACAATACGCGTTATAGTCGTTTCGTAGGTATTACGAAGGAGCGGTTAAAGAAACTAACGTATTTGCGTTATTACTATATAAGTACATCTACATATTTAACCAGCTTATCCATTCCAACTTAGGCAACAATTACAGCAAAAAAATCCCACAGAAATGGTGACGAGTAGCGATTTTTCAATGAGACTCGAGACGTGTCTCAAAAAACTTTTATTCAAAATCTTTGATTAAAATCTTGAATTAAAATCTATTTGTTTTTGGTCCAACCGCGAAGGGGTTAGATAATGTAACGTAACGATAGAGATGAAATACCGGACAAAAGACTTCAATAGGTGCTTGAAAAATTCCACAAGTGTGTTGCTGTGCCTCGCAAACAGTGCAGTTTGCTTCATTAGGGCTTTGAGTACGTACATGCTTCAATACTGGATCACGGAAACTGCAATATTTGCGGAACGTCAGCATGCGTCCTTAGCGGAACGCCAAATTTCAAATCCGAAAATGCGCAGTCGCCGAAATTGAAAAGAACAATTATACGAGATTCGAAAATCAGACTATTTTTTCTTCTCTACGTTAAGCGAAAAGTTATCAATTAAAAGGAAACTTTTGTAAAAAGCGTTACGCTTAAAATGAATTTTTTGCAACACATACGCACGAAAGGCGATGGTGCAATTTCATAACGTATGTATTATAATGAATACTTATACATATAGTATAACCCGATAGACGTGCATTACAAATAATTTTGCTACACAGTAACTCTTGTTTCAGTACAGTCAAAGCGGTGTAAACGTACATACATATATTATATTAGAACGTGGTTCCACGACAACGATAATTATGCTTGTTACTACGCCAAGTTTCGCGCAAATAAATGGAATAGTTTATGTTTTGAACACGTAATCGTAATACTAAGGTAACCGCAGATCTAAATTGAGGTCTTTTTCAACTAAATTCGCTCCGAGTGTCGAGAACAAGACAAATAGCTGTTTTGCAGAATGAGCTAATAATTCTGCGAGGCAACGAAGTATAAGATTTTGTGACATTCCAAGACTAAAGTTCACAAACTTTGCTTTGCAAAAAATATTTATTTTGCCTTTGAGGAATTTCTAATAAAAGAATCTATGGTTCGATTTTACGTTAGTTTTGAAGAACAACCGCTACCGAGATTCACACCGATAAGGTTTTTGATCACCTTCCTGTTATCGGCATCCGGATTTCCCTCAGCCAAGTTCATGTTATCGCAAGCACGCACGCACGCCCGCCCGCACGCACGCACGCACGCACGCACGCACGCACGCACGCACACTACGCGGATATCTTAGCACTCTCGAGGACTAGGGTATATGTAGGTATTTATTTTCGTTCGTGATGATTTTCCATTTCTTCTTGTTTGTTTACCCGTTCCCCCTTTTTTTGGAAAAAGGTCAATGAGATTATTTATAAAATAAATAAGATAAATAAACCGTGAAGCGGGGGGGGGGGGGGGGGGTTCGCTATCAAAATGATGGCAAAGGATCAAGTTGGGTAACAGTGCGTTACAATAGAGAGTAATTTGGAGATACGTTTTTGCTTCAGTCCGTTTCGTTGAAATATTGTGACACCCAGAAAACTAATAATACCAATAAATTTAGATTCTGTATCTTTTTTTATGCAAACTGATTTCAATGAAAACTAAAAAATACACGGCTACACTTGTTATCGCAATTTTACCGTTAGAATGGATCCGTAGAGAAATGAAGTCGACCAAAGTCTAAAAAACAATGGAATCCGAAGGTCTGAAAATGAACTCCAAATTCATCATTTGATTAATGAACATGCGTACTATATGTAGGCTTTTAGGGGAAAGAAAAAACAATCTCTTTTTGTTTATTCCTGAAGAGATAGCATTCTCTTGATGCCTTTTACGACATTTCCTGTAACAATTGACCAGATCAAAATGGTTAAAGGTATAAAAGTCGAGGTCGTTCGTAAAGAAAATACTACGTCTGTTTCTAATAATAAATACAGATCAAACTCGAGGCCTGCCAAATGGTTTTTCGGATGATTAGAATGCTCGTATTTGTTATTTGTATTGTAACTAAATTAGCATGTGTAAATCAGTAAATCACTTTTACATTTCAAAGGGAACATTTATTGAACGTTACTTCTGTTTCATTTTCTTGTTTCCTTTTGCATTTCATAACAACGGATTACAAAGTCTCAAAATAAAACAAAGAAGATTGAAAAATAGCGCGAACGGAAATTAAATAAAACCATTTTTGGTAAAATAAGACGTAACGTGAGATATGAAGAATTGAGGTAATTACTTTCTTGAAGTAAAGAAAGAAATTTTCTTGACACAAGCAACTTCCAGGTTCCAGCTGAGTCTACGTGTTTTACGTATACACATATATGCGTATTTTCTACGTAATTTATTATACATACAATATAAAACAACTGCGTTGTCTGTAATTTTATTATATTTACACGAGCAGAGAAACCTGTAGATTCAACTCTAACATAGGTACTACTCTGTAACTCTATTGAAACGGATAGAAAGGAAACTAGTAGCCGAGGAAGTAATTTTCTGGTGTTTGCTGATGAAAAATAAGAAAGTTATTCTTTTCTTTCTTTCGTGAATCAAGTCCGACGAAGGGATAGTAATCGAAGAAACACAAGGCAGGTCCAAATTTCAACCCTTAACGGTCAACATGGTTTTTGGTAGTCATAACAATTTTTGGTGTATGCTTGTGGTTGCTGTATTTCGCTAATTTACACTGTAAACATAATTCGGTAAATATTCATGGTACGAGTTTTAGGTGCCTACCAGAAGATTCCAAATTTTTTTTTTATGAAACATCTCAAACATTTGTGCTTTCATTTCAGCAAATATTTCAATATCAAAGAAAAAGACAAATTTTCGGAGGTTTCATATACAATATATTTTTTAGGAAGTAATCACTTGTATCCAGAACACAAAAAAGAAGTTTCTCTTTTTTTTTCACCTAGCCATTTCCTCTACGAGCGAGTGTGAATTTCTGTCAGCAGCTTTCAACTTTATTCGCACTCGTGACTCTAACACTTTTAACGGTTCGACGAAAACCCGACTACTGGAAAACATTAGTTACAAAGTCTCTCTTTGTGTTTAAAATAAAGAATGTATACATACAAATAATGATTTAAAGTTCAAATTAAAATTAGAATTAAGAACTGTCGAATTGATTCTACATATAGAGGACAAAGGAGATTAATCTCTTTTGAATCTGGCTGTGTGCTGTACATCCGTGGATTCCAAAATTAGGCATTTGTACACGAAACACGGTGAACTTGAAATGAACCTCGCGTTAAAGAAAGGAAGTTCTTACAAAGGATGCCCTCCGTTACATTTCCTTTGTTCCCGTTTCTTAAACCGAAGGCAAATGGACAAACCCCCCACCTCCGCCATTTTTTAAATGGCGTTTCAATGAAATAGTAATGGTTCGTTTATTTCGTCAAAAGGTTCGAGCGTTTAGTCGGTCCTGATTTGCCGAAAGAATTTAGAAGTCGAGCGTATGAAATAATGTTTCTTTTAATTTGATAATTCTCGAGGCTTTTCAAAATTCGTTGAAGGTTTCATGACATTGGGGAAGGTCTACAACCCTTAGGGGACATCTTCTTCTGTCACGAATATCGTGAAAAAAAGGATGACGCTTTTATTTCTTTCCTAAAGAAAAAGTTTCAGCTCAGGTAGGTTACTGACCTCCATGCGTGTATACCTTTACTGATAAAAAGTTGGAGTAGTAAAACTTTGGGTTGGACACAAGTGACCCGTTACAGTTTTCAGTCGGTACTGCTGCCATCAAACGTGACATTCATAAAATTCGACTTTCTTCATATTTTTCCAATGACTTTTTGGGCATGCAATAAATGCAAGTGCTTCACGAGAGACTACTACCTTCAGTGTGGATGCAACGAAGATACGAGTATATGATATAAACCCATTATAAGTTTTTATTCTTTACCTCTTGTTTTTTTTTAAAAAATAGATTTACACATTTAGACTTTCCAATCACTGGTCCGTCGTATGACGTAGGCACGGATAAAAATCAGAAAACCTCATCCAGAGTTAACGAAAGACAGAAAAAAATTGTATGGAAATCGGTATAACAATTTTTCAGTTAACCATTTGAGAGGTTACATACTTATTTCCAGTTTCTCTCACATTTCACACCGATCTATTGAACACTTTTTACGTTCACAAAAACACTTTTTAGGTGCTTGGAGGTCTAATTGTAAGACGGACTGATTTTGCAGATGTATTTTTATACTATTGTATGTTTATAATATACCACATTACTAATTTAAGAGAAGAAAGGTGAAATAATTAATTAATTAATTATGGTAATCGGTTGTTGCTCCGAAAGGACTTCATTGATTGGCACGTAGTCGCTAAACCGCAGAACCGTGCTAACGAATCCTTGATGCACATATTAACAATGATTAAAGTATATAATTAAATTTCTAACCACTCAGAGTTTGCCAGTAGTTAACCCTTCGTTTTGCTGCACCGTTCCTATATCTTAAATCGATCGAATCTATAGAGACGAGAACGTAGCTCGGAGGCCAAAAGGAGAGCTCATTGTCAGAATTATTAGTGGTTTTATGTATAACTCGTGATTATAAATATTCTTCAGAGTATGTAATTGGCAATTTCGTAGGAAAGTTGCACGTAATTTTAATTTCGAAAATGCATACCTATCTCTATATTTGTCATTCGTATTTCTCTTTCCGATTCCTTTTCATTACCATAAAAAGTATTACCGGATCTCAAAGTGCTATTATAATTAATACAGCGTAACGGCGAGTTGCGGATGGAAGGCGGAAAGCAAAAGCCCTTGTTGCGGAAGAAGGATGTTTGGAGCGACACTTTCCGGCTGCTTGAAAATTTGATTAAATGTAAATATGTAGATGTGCTGTAGAATGGGAGAGTATGTTAAAGGTAAATAAATGTAAATTACGTTTAGGAAAAATGCGCATCAGTGGTCGATGCAAAAATCTCTTTATAAATAAATGTATTCTAAATGCAATGCAAAAGGGTAGTAAGTTTTGTTAGGGTCTTTCAACCAATGCCAGGAAGAATTTACAATATTGTGTAGTAAAAAAAGTATATATTTTGCACACTTGTATCAAGTATCACCTTAGATTGCTATTTATTATTCGACGTTGAACTTACAATTAGTGGTAGCCCCGTTGCTTCTTCCATTCCACGTAAATATCCCTATATTAATGAATTTTATTTGCAGCAAACTGTGTAGAAGCGGTAAACAAAAGCAACAAAAAACATGGGGTATAATAAAAAAAGAGAAGAAAGGAAGGAGGATAGAAGAATTCATTTATCTCTGAAAATTTTTCCCACAAAATATCCAATATATATGATAGAGATAAAAGAAGAGAAAAAATCGTCCGACAGAGAGTAATTTTATCTTTTACTAGCCCATAAAAAGTATCGACCACTCTTTCTTTTTTTCCCCATACGGTGTGGTAGTGCACCAGTTCCTTGTGTATGAAACGCCATCGATGATAAAAAGCCCCTTGATAGAAGGTAACTCAAGTGTTTCCGTACAATTTAGTGGATAACTAAACTTCAAGCGTCTTGAAACTTTTCACTTTTCTACGTAAAAAGAATTTACTGCGTTCACGCGTTCTAAGGTACATGTTTATATTTACTCTACATGAATCTATCATACATACATAAATACATACATACGTATACCATAGATACATATGTATGGTATATCTACCCACAGTAAAACCATTGACCTGTTGCGTACTATTAAATGTTTAAGAAATCTATTTATCTACCGAGTATACATGTTACATACATACTCGTATTATATACCAAAATGTACTCTGTCCCATTTAATATGCTTTATTTACGGATTTACGCCGTACTCAATATTCATGAACGTACGCGAGCTTCAATTTATTTAGGATGGGCTTCTGAATTCGAGTGAAAATTAAAGTAAAAGATCAAAAGTGTAGTCATTCCCGTAAACAGTGTAAAAATATTGCGTAAAAATATAGCTTTTACTTATGCTTCACAGTATTGAATTAATTATACTAATTTCTTAAGTTCTCTAAGCCCAACAACTTTTGCTGCAACAATGTACGAATACTTTAAAGTCGACACATTTTTTGCCTCGTCCTGCATATTATAGATACCTACGAATTTTTCAACGAATGTAACGGAAAACAGTTGATGTTACGGTATACTGGAGAGCAATACTGTTAATTGATAATTACTTTTGGAAGGTAAATTAGGCAAGTTAGGTGAGTTAGGCATCGAGTTGGACGCACGCAGTTTAAAAAAAAAAGCCCACAGAGTGAAGTTTCTAATCCGCATTAGCAACTTTTGGGGTTCAAGTTAGAATGGGACTTTAATTCATTTCGAAGTGAATCTATTGTAACGTAAGCTGGAAAACGGCAAGAGCAAATGCATATAATAGGCTACAACAGTTTATTAATTTACACTATTTCTCTACAAGTTCAGAATTTATTGTTATTCACAGTCCTTATCTATTTTGCACTTCTTAGATGCATATAAGCACTTTTTAGGTTCACGAAGTTCCAATTTATTTTATACAACTTTTAGGAAAAATTGTACCAGATAATCCATTTCAGTGTATTTTTATTAACCGAAATCCTTGTAACGAGGGGTGGAGCGACTGGGTGTATTAAATGTGCGAACATGGGTGCTTGCGAGCGAGTTTGTGTGTGTGTGTGTGTGTGATTTTCCAAACTTCCTCGTCTGCTTTTCTACCCTTGCCATTCCTTCCAACCCTTTTGGTACCCACACTTTCTGCGCCCTGTTTTCCTGCTGATGCTTTTCCACCCTTTCCACCACTTTTCACTGCGATACCTCAGCCTTTACTATTCCTTGTTTTACTTGTTTTACTTTCTACTGTTTTCTCCTCAGTGGAGTGTTTGTCGCTGTGAACGGGTGTTGGGTGAACGTATAGGGCTTTCATAACGATGGTGTTAATAATAGGTGTCAATTCGGTTATCCGAGAAGTCTTCTCTCTTGTTTCCTTAGATCTCGATCGATATCGTCCCCAGTAATTGGAGAATGGCGTTAATTGCCCTAATTTACCTAATTCGTGACGTCGAGCTACAGCTTTTTTATTGGTTACATTAGCGCACAAGCACGAGCGCGCTTGCATTCTCTCCTTATATGTCCGTCGGAGTTAAAGCGTGCGTGCGTGCGTGCGTGCGTGCGTGCGTGCGTGCGTGCGTTGGTGTGGGAGTGGAAGTGGTGTCGGGTTACGTCTTGTGTTAATCATTTCTTCCGACACGTTTCAGTCGAAGATGAAGCAAAAGTGGATCTTGATATATTGATCCTGACCCTCGCGCTCCGTAGGACGTACAAACACGCTCCATATTGGCATTAACTCATCAAGGACGCGTATATATTTGTCCTTCCCTGTTAACATGCAATTCAAATACCGATGAACGCAGAGTTTGAGTAGCACCTTGAAGCCTACAGGCCTGGCATTGTGCATGCATTACAGTCCATCCCTTGCACGATGCACCCTCGTTGCTTTTATTTATATACTCCAATTTAATTGATAAATTCCCTATCTTCGATTCTATCCCTTCCGAGTATTTTTTCTTTCCTTCGTCGTTTCTCCCCTGAACGATATTTTTTCTTAAAAAGGCAGCTGAAATTGCCCAGCACTCTGTTCTCGAGATGCCCGGAAAATGACATTACGTGTACCTCGAATATAGTAAATAACAAGAGCTTGGGTTTTGCTACATTTATTTATAAATATACGATGGACAATCTACCTTTTCTTTCACCTATAAATAATTTACCACCTTTTCTCCTACCTTTCAGTCATACCATCGCTCCTTTCCTCTCTGAAATATTTTCTATCTCCTTCTCTTTCTCTCTTAACCATTTTACCTTTAAGCATATTGCTGCTCGAAGGTGTGGTAGGAAAAAAATTTATTTATTCTTTTTTTCTTATTTATCACGTAAATAACATTCTTGTCCAGAAAATGTGTAATGCATTTATGGAGAAATACTTACTTTCAATATGTACCATTTGTGAAATGAAGACGGTCTTAATTGAATTCGAATACCTATACCTACATATTGTATCTTCTGCATCGTATTTACTTCAAGTTTGTTTTTTTTTTGTTTTTCCGTATTTTCATCTAGTTACCGTTTGGTCGTGGAAATATCCAGGGATGCAACAACAACCAAGCTAAGGTGAGTGGGAGTAGACAGGTTGGTTTTGTACTTCTGAATTATGCACCTATCTGTGGGGAAACAACAGCATTTCTAGACTTATTGTACTTGCATCCTTCTTTTGCATTGCTTTTTCTACAGAGCCGTAAAAAACGAACAGTTATTTTATACCCTTTCAAGCCTTTTTGCATAGGCAGCTGACGTTTAAACAAGTTTACTGTAAAAAGGTACCTCGTACGAAAGGAAATGCTATTATAGCGCTATTTAGCCATGGAGTTCGCCACGGAGGTCGTATCTATAAGCTTTTATATGAGCGCTAGCTTATTGAAGGCCGCTGAAACGTACCGTTCAGCATTCGTACGGTAGATAACCTATTATACTATACACTAGACTCACAATCGGTGAACGATTCTTACTGTTAGTGAACAAAAATGTCGAAAGATGAACCGTTTGTGAATTGGATAAATTAATATCCTAAGATTACACGCTTTTTTTCCGATAGAGCCATATCAACGGCAAATTTCACAATCAGATTCATTAATTCCCACAGGAAGAGATAACATAAAACTATCCCATTTCAAAGACCATCCGAAATCTATTACCGAATTCCTACGTATCGCAAAATTAAGTTTTTTCTTGCTCGTACATGAGCGAATCTCTGGAATTTCTGAAATCCAACCTCGTACCATATAACACAGCCGAATAACGAATCAATAGTATCATACGAGTAAATAATACCGATTCTCTAATTTCGAAATTCTCCAAATTACTTGCTCTCAACCACCGCCGGTATTTGCGATACCAACGGTATACACATATGTATGTCGTATGTACCAGGGTATATTGGTTCCTCCGAACTACCAAAGATATGCACAAATTAATAGCAGTTCCACTAAGATGCTGTATTAGCGGTGCCTGGAGAGAGTTTGTAAGCAACCTTTGGAAGCTATCGCGAATTTCAGGAATTGCATGGCAGATGAGTCTTTGCAAAGTGATAACCAATATATGTATTGTACATGTATATGTATACTATTTAGTGTCAGGCGTTTTACCGTCTCTGCTTCTGTAATTTCCAATTCCTCTTTCTTGGAAAATCTGCGAAGAAAGAGTCTTTTTTTTGATGGATCACGAACAAAAAATCGATACATAAAGAAAGGGAAGAGAGAAGAAGAAGAAGAAGAAGAAGAAGAAGAAGAAGAAAACTTACAACCGCCTTATTGTGTAGGTAACTGTCGCAATGAATTTTGTAAAGACGCACTATCGCGTGCTATAGTTTTCAATTTTATCTCATCTATATACGCGAACTTTTATGATACAATAATTTTCGAATTATATGTATATATGTCAAGATATGATTCATAAAAGTCCGAGTGATGAGCGACTTTCGAAGTGAATCAAAGTGTAGAGTGACGGGAGGAGGACTACTTTGATTACTAAGTTTACTATGATATTAATAAGAGAAGGATTAGGAATATTTAGACAAAGCGAAAGTGCAAATATGTAGAAGCGAAAATTGTTTCAATGGCACTCCATGAAGAAACGAGAAATGCAACAGGGAGTTCAAAGAAGGAGAAGAAGCATTTCGATATAACACGGGTGTTTCCCGATTTATTAATAAACCACGTGGTTACGGTCTGAGTCTAAGAAAACAGAGAAACAGATTATTTCTGGACCAGAGCGCTCGCGCGTTATCCATTTATCCATCCACCCATCCATCCATCCAACCATCCATCCACCCATCTCCTGGGTTCAATATACCTTCAGAACACATGCATACGATTTCTGTGTCTTCCTTTCTTTCTTTCTTTCTTTCTTTCTTTCTTCCCTATGACCACTATCATTTATAATTAGCAATATTCTTTGAATTTGAAGAAATATACAAAAATAAATAAATAAAAATACACTCAAACGTTTTATCCATTTTCCATTGCTCCTTTTACATTATATTTATGTAGAAAGGAATTTCAAGTCAAAGTTGATGTCATACTCGGGTCATACTTTGTCAGCTGCATGCATCGCTGCAGCTTCAGCAAGGGAATCTTTCTATCCAAAGTTGTCAAGTGGCAGATTTAGTTTTCCTTAATGAGCAGAACTTGAAACATCCCTCATACCCTCGAATCTTGTTCGATACGTCAAAGTTCAAGGATCCGATAATGAGGTGTGATAGATACAATACATGTATGTACATATTATGCATATAATAAATAGATAAAAGTCTTACCTTTACTAGTTAAACTAAAACTTCGCAATCTGTAACTATCCTCATCTTCACCTTCTTCTCGTGGCGGCATTTGTGTATTAGCATCAGGAACGTCGAGGAAAGCGTTACTTTTACGCTGATGCGTATGATGCATGCTTTGACCTCTTCGGCTACCTCTTCTGCGTAAACCGGGACTGACGTCATTTTCCGTTAATCTTGGTTCGCTGCTGCAGTGCGCTGATTTTACAGTCCCTTCGTGATGAGGATGATGATGATGGTGGTGTTGAGCTGCTGCTGTAACAATTTCACGGAATTTCATCTCTTTCCTTATCGACTATTAGCAAAAAGTGTACGAATCAAATTCGAATTTTCGTCTTTCTAAACAAAAATAAATGATAGGTGGTTATTTCTTCCGAAATATTTTCAACGGTTTTTTCTTAGCGATAAAACAAAGTTTCTTTAATGCTGACCATCTACACAATTTCTTATCGTTAGTAAAAAATCAGTACCGGTTAACCGTAACTTTTATTGATAATAAATATAATAATTCTATATATACATATTATAATAAGAAGACGCAAGTAAAGAATAGAATGGGGATGGAGGGATATGTACATAAAAAATATTATACGTACATATATGGATTAATTATTATTATTTCCCGTAGCCTTACTCCAACACCGGTAACCATTTTCTTGTTTGAAAATCTCCACATATGTAGGTATGTATCATATTTATACATATATGTTTTTATTATAAAATAAACTCCTCGATAGGCATAAGTCTGTCTGTTTGTTTGCACAAATTTTTGAAAATTCTTCGGAATTGGAGAAATTATGACCAAACCACCAATTCCTTCCTATTAATTAATGTAATTCTGCAGATAAACTCTTTCTCGCGTTTATACCCAACTCTGGTATTTACATTTACGCCAAAAAATTATGATTACGGTGTTTCGTAGTTAAATAAATAAATTAGGAAACGGTAAAACATTACTTTGGTGTTTAAGATGTTTGAAAATTGATGAAGGAAAAATCAGCTTTTCAAAATCCACTACTTATCGTGTAAAACGAGATCATTATTTCTTCAAATGCTTTGTGTGAAGCCTACTCGTTTATCGAAAAAGAAGCCAAGAATTTTCTGCAGCCGAGGATATAGTCGATTGCATAGCAGCAGGGTGGGTTACTACCCGGCTGACTGAACAGAGTTTGTTTGATTTTTACCGATTTCAGATTCCGACCAAATAACCTGATATACCATACAATATTTGCACATACCTGAAAGTAATCGAAATAGCGATAGTTCTGTTGAGTCAACCGAATAATCATTGTGGCTGTATTCAATCACAATACTTTTTCTTACTGATGTTTCGGACTAGCTACCTACTCACCTGGTTGCTATCTACCTATTTTTAGCTTTTTTCTTTCCAAATTTCTAATGTGTTTCACCACTTTTAAAATGTCAGCCTCGAAGGTTTAACGTTAGCAAAACCCTAACAAAGGTTCTTCATTATCGTCTGTCAATGCGACAAATGTAAGGTCTCATCGATACGGCCGGTCATGTAATTCCATCCGTATTGGAAATACAGCAATAAATTTTGTATCATACCAAAGAACTTTTTTCTGCGGCAGAAGGATCCCCCTCCCCCCACCGAATTTCAGCCAAATTGACCGATCCACTAGCTTCATGTACCTATAGGTATGTACCGCGATAAATTGCCCCAGCAAAACCCCGACGAAAGTTTCGTAGCGTGGGATAAAGTTTTTCATCTCCCTTTAATGGATACTTGGGTAAAATTTGTAAATTGTTGCCTGGAAAGTTCGCATAGTACTTGTATGATTTTCGCGTAATATCAACTTTATACGTTCTTGCCTGTTTGAAACAAAGTTACGCTCTAAAGTTCATGATAATGCAATAAAATTTGACATGTCTACCGAAGAATTTTCTTCTATGTCGTCATGTAATTTTTTCAAAAAGCTATTCCATCATACAGCAGCTATTCTTGGCGGGGTAAAAAGAATGACATTTTTCCGAAAGAGTAATTAAGAAAACACATTTTTCATAATTTGCTTATAACTAAACGTCAAGAGCATTTTTCCAACCTACTTCAATAATGTTGATAGATGGTTGTTAAAATTTGACGAACAGGCCTTGGACACTGATATTCCTTTATTCCGATTTTTGAAAAACCCTCAACATTTTTATACAGGAGATGTATTTTCAAAAGGATCTACAACATAAATTCTCCTCGACTGCTTAACGCTCGATATTTCACTAAAATATTGTATAATATTAATGAAATATAAGATCAACATAATATTAATGCAATATAAACAGACTATTTATTGATTATTATTCATTATAGTTTTTGAATAATACGTTTTTCTTCGTTTTTCCCCTCTTATTCTTTTATTTAATTTTTTTGATTTATTGATTATATCAATGCAATCACATAGTACACACAGATACATATACATATGATGTATGTATGTAGTACATGTATGTAGAATGAAAAAATTGTGTATCGACTTACTGCGATTATTATTGCACTAAAAGCAAAGTTTTCCCGTTCATTCGACTAATATTCATTAAAAATGTGAAGAGAGCTATTATATCATTAAACTAATTAGAGTTGTTTGTAATAATATCACGAGTAAAATTTTCGTTACATCAAACATATTGTGTAATGCACGGTATAAGAAACTTTTTAGAGGAACTTTCTGCACTGTTAAAATTGTTTTTGAATTTAGCATACTTACTTTTGTAAAACAAAAGTTTAATAATGGATGAATAAATTATTCCAAAAATTTGCTATAAAATATAGTAATTATACAAGAAAATATCAACAAATTTCACAATCCATTGCTTACTTCGAGTCTCTACTGGAAGTAATTATTGATGGAAAGTTACCTCCGATATAGTATAATCAGCGCTGAAAGCCTTAATCCGACACGTATGTTGTAAATTCGTTGTTTTTGAAAAAGCTTTTGCTGTTTGGTAATTTGGATTTCCATAGTTGTTGCAACATTCGGCAGAAAAACTTTCATGTAACTAAAGTTTTACGCTAACCGCGAACCGGAACCACCCCTTCTTTCACTTTCTTCCCTACCCTTACCTACCCTTCCCTTCGCTTTTCATGAATTTCACATACATGGAAAATTAAATTTGTTGGAGTACAGGCGGACGAAGCATGACAGTTACTGAAAATCAATTTAAGTATAGTTATCGCGCGGTATATGAAAGAAAATATGAATTTATTACAAAATTTAATTAAATATTGGTTTCTTCCCGCATCAAGCTTCACTGCCATATATGCTGCATTTTATAACGCGGCGTAAAAGTAATCTCTGCTTCACATTATTTGAATGTTATTTCAAGGGAAATTGATTTCATTTCGGAGATCGTCGCGATCAATTGACCTTTCCTGCAATTTCAATTAGCTTGGAGAAAGAAGAAAACGTTTTCAAGACAATTCTTGAAAATCGAGGGTTTTTTGATGACAGAGGTATAAAGTAAAGTGTTCCAGGTAACAAGTTCATTCCCTTGTGTCCAAAATCAACTTGTGGGCTGATTGTGAAATTGACTTGATTGGAGGAAAATCAATTGATTTCCAGTAAAGAAGAAGAAATTGTACGTATCACGCGTGTATCGGCGGTATGAATGGAATGTTGTTATCACGAGCTTTCATTAATAGATGAGATGATTATTAATTTGAGTCGGCAAATCTATTTCCGTGCGTTAGAGTTTTCAGTTGGAACGAAATGGATCAAGTGGGCCAACTAACAAAGGATAAAACCAAGCCTCCATTCTCCTATGTATAATATAATTGATGTGTTGTATTATAGGTGCATATGTAGAATAGAATGTGGCAGAGAACGTAGGGCAGTAGTGAATCCAAAGTAAAAAGTTTCAACTTGACGATTAAGTTTGTTAATTGTATTATATCATGAAAGTACCTACCCTGAGCCGCAGCTTTACGTCGAATGCTCTTATTACCGCCAGAAACTCGAGCACTTTGTGATCTCGTAGCCGGTCTTCTTCTTCTGGTCGGAGTACTGCTGCTTTCCGGTGTACCACTTCCACTGTCCCGTTCTCTTTCGATCCTTTCTTTAACACCGGAAGGTGGCATGGAACCAAGCACCTGTTCCATGCTTGAAAATCCTGGGGCACATATTGACGCCGAACGCGTTTTCCTCCTCGGTGTTGTCACAACTTCTTCCGCCATTCTTTCGAAATATACTTCTTCCAAGTCCAATCTTTCACAATTTTCTTCAATAGAAATCCACAACGATAATTAGCTTCTTTTATCGCAATTTCCGGTCTTACCGGAAACCTTTTTATTTTCTTTTTTGCTTTATAGTTTGTTGCTCGAATTTTTTCCGTCACTGAAAGTCGACGATTTATTAAAAATAGGAAATTGATAATAGCAACTCGAAGGAACGATGAGCACACTACAGTCGCAATTTTCTTCTGCCAAGTGCTGACAAAATTTAAGAAATGATAGCAAACCGATAAGGTTCGATAGAAAGGCGGGAAATCTCTCTGGGGAAATCATAAAATATATGTACGGTATGTATAAGAACAGAGGGAATCTTTTCAATCGCTTTGTTGCATTAGGGAAGGAGACAGCAAAGAAGGATCAATTTCGTTGCTACTTAAACATGTTAAAAAAAATTCTAGTTTATACAAAAACATACGGATTCCTTGGTCCTAAAGTAATAATATTGTATTCCTAGAAAAAAAATATAGAGAATCGGTAGGCTTATGCAATTTATGACAGATTTCCATAACGTTTATGGTACCGAAATGAATTGGATTTGATAATGTTTGAGCGACTTTGGTAGTCTTCTACCCTCCTTCCAAAAAGAAAAAATAAATAAATAATTTTTACTCTTTGGGATACAATAATTCTCAACTTTATTACATTTCTTTTTTTTACGTATTATTGTTACGATTTCTTTAGCGGTATTTTTTAATCTTTGATAAATTAAGTATTGGAAAAATTCATCAACCGTGAAATTTCTGCTTTATCAAAAAAAAATCACCGAAACAAGATAAAAGTTGAATTATTTGCGATTCTATGGTGCAACAAATTTTTGGTACACCAAACGAAGGAGTTTTGTTAACAAAGCTAACCCTTTAACGGGTTAAATCCAACGTTTTTCCTCTATGAATTCTTTGATGTTCCAGTTTCTAGAATCACTCTGCGATATTTTCCCTCCCAAGTACCAATGTTTATGTTTCTTCTGGTTACACGCTAACATTATTGACGAGATACTCGTGCCTTAACCAAGATGAAATCTGTTTTCAATCACAGCGTGTATCGAACCGATGCGATGGCGAGGATTGTTAGCTCCCTTCCGTTATATCCTCCTCGGATGAAATTAGCTTTGGGTAGAATCGTTATAAATTGTTTACAGACGCCGCTTAATAACACCATATGTAAATTTAACATTTCGAACGGTTCAGCTCCGATGCAGCGTTTAATACATTTTGTTAAATACAATAGCACAGAGAACATTATAGTACAATATATACACGACAATCGTTAATTTTGCCTTTAGCAGAAATTTTACAAGCTCGTAGCTCACACAATTCTACTGAGAAAGGTTCCTATACAATTTCAATTATATACCACATTCAAATATCTTTTTATCACTTGGTGAATATATCATACATATAATATACATATATGTGTACTACTATACATACATTTCTAGTTTTTAATGTGAAATTGTTACTCCGCAATCTGGAACAATCACAGATTAACAAAATTTCAAAAATATTGTTCAATCGTCATTGATCAATTCTGATTTATGGAACTTTTTCCATAAATCGGATTAGGGAGGAAACAAAATAAAATAAAACAACTTGATGCAAAAGTTTTGAAGAAAATCGTATTTATGAGGATCGAAAGAATTTATTTCATTGAATAGTAACATTTCTCTACTATTCGATGAAATTGCCAAATGAATCAAGAATTTACCTAACAATAAGACGAAAGCCTATGCGATTCTATGGTGAAAGAAATATTTGTCAGCAGATAAACCGTATAAGAAGTTTTTAACTGATTGTAAGTTGCCATAGCCTGTCAAGATTTTTATTTATCACAAAATTTTAATAAACAAGGAAATCTTAGATATCGCGGTTTCTTTTGTGCGTCCCTTTCAAAATGTCATTTACTTACAAACGAATAAATTAGCAGTGTAAACGAACCGGCCAATTTGGCCGGTTCAGATACCTTTTCCACTCACACCAGCGAAATAATCTAATTTAATGCCTTTGACGATGATATCTCCCAGTTTATTCAACTCTGCCAAACTTTCCTGCTCTATTTTATTTCTCCGCCTCGCGTCGTACTCAATACGTTAGAAACAAAAGCAAAAAAAGAAAAGAAACAAAAAAAAGAAAGAAAGAATATCTATATCTCCTCTTTTTCCCTTTTCACTTTTCTTCTTCACTTCCGTTTGCTTTCACATTAAAAACCTTTTTCTTTCTTTCTTTCCTTTCTTTTATATCTTTTAATTTATTGTTTACCGTTCCACAGTTGGAAGCCTTTTTTTACATTATCGAAACTTTTAGCACAATTTTCAAAAATAATTCCCAGAGTTTTGTGACATCGAAAACTTTGTATTTAATTCGATTAATCGCCTTTTATCCGAAGTTAATTCTTCCCACGAAGAGATTGAATAGGAAAACCGATTGAAACCCACCCGTACTCGTAATTTTCTGTATCCGCGTGCTTTTTTCAAAGATCCGATTTTCTTGCGTCTAAGTACTGCTGAGAGAAAGAAGCACGGCACGCGATGCGCGATACACTGACAAAAGCGACGTTTTGAGCGACGCAGCGACGCCCGGCGCCGTTGAAGCGGGCCTGGTAAAAGCTCACGCTCGTGCTACTGCTGCTGCTGCTGCTGCTGCTGCTGCTGCTCCTGGAACTTGATGCTGCTTCTGCTTACTAATGCCACCGAAGCTTCGACGGTATTGGTATGGTTATCACTAATACCACAAGCTCTGCTCTTGTTACACAGTTACACGTATTCAACTTTAGCAGCAGGGAAAGCTTTACAATTAGATACACATGCTGGCGCTCGGCCAATGTTCTATTACCCATTTTTAAACGTACACTTAATCCTTCTTTCGCACGTATTTCAAAATTGCATGCGAAGGCGATTGCACTTCTCGTTGAATTATTACAAGCGTTATTCCTAGCAGGGCTATCCAATTTGAATTTGTTGTTCGCGGTCTATTAGAAAGCAAAATCGAATTTTGTGTGTGTGTGTGTGACATTAGCCATGATGCATTTCCTTCCTCGAAATTTTACAAAAGATACTTCTTCCTTTTTATAAACAGAGACGAAATATGTGTAGAGAAAAAGCAAACATTGTGGTATTCTTGGATATATATATATATATATATATATATATATATATATATATATATATCGATACTTGGATGTTTTAGTTATTTAATACGTATTCTGATAATTCTATTTTTGTCTTTGTCGTTCGGATTATAGAATTGGAATTAGAATTATTTATTTGGGACAAATTCCTTAAAGCGTGGACATAAAATTTACAATAACGATATACGCAAAAGTTATGCGTACGTACGTACGTACATACCACATAACAATATCTCGAAATAACGCACGATAAATTTCGAATTATTTAATATTGTGTTTTAGAAACGTTACTTATACAAAACGTACGTGTTTAAATTGTGGAGAGTATATACATACTTCCGAATAGGAAAACTTGGCTGACAATGGAGTAACCATGGCCCGTGGTGCATTACTTCGGATAAGTTACACCAAACTCTAATGTAAGTCAAACTGCGAAATAGAGAGACTTTGGGAGGAGAAGTCTTCTCTAATTGTGTCTTGGAAAGAAAAACTGCATACTTCCTTCAAGTACATCCGTTGTTATAACTTGAAAAATGTTATTTTCCTTGTCCTCTCGTAAACCCTAGCAATGTGTGTACGTTACATCTTACATTGGAGTAAAGTAGAACCAACAAGTTAGATAATAATTAAATGGCTCGATAGGAAAACGTTTGTATTTCAAGTTCTTTGATAGTTTCGTAATGACAAAACTTTTAGTTGAAGTTTCAACTGTTGAATGAATAGACGTGTAGCTTTCTGCTGTATGTACAACCCCCCCTAAGTGAAGCATACCTGGAGAGGAGTGAGAGTAGTAACAGTGACAGGGAGCAGGAATTTCCGCTGATTGTGAGACAGAGTTTGATGGATAGATACATAGGTAGAGAGTGCCAAGCTTAGGTTTATATTGATATATGCCGATATAAAATGAGAAGAGGTTTTGCGATTGAAAAAAAAGTTGAGTAGCTAGTATAAGACATTCATACTGCTTATTCATTACCAAGAGCGTCATCGCTATTGAGAATTTAGAGAACTGGAAATTAATGTAAATAAAAAAAAGAAAAAAACATATATTCTAGGAACGGCTATGGTAAGCTTAATCCACATATTTAATTGATTACCTATGTTTTAAGTATTAACTGCTAATTTAATCATTATTATAAGTATTTTAATTATTAATTTATTATGAATTTTTTATTCTAAATTGAAAAGCTTCTGCAAAAATCTCAATTGGGAAGGTTTTAAATAAGTTTGAAAAACACAAATAATCATGAAACAAAAATTACTCACTCACATGATAAATTTCAAAACTGTACAAAAAATCTAAGTAATATTGAAATCGAAGATTCAAAGTTTTCACTTCCCTTTCCGATGTTCCAATCGAGGACGTCCCTTTTTAGCAGCGGGTTTGTCTTTACCTTTGCTCAACAAGGGATGCATTTCTGTAAAAGATATAACTGATATTACAATCTAGTGAACATTTTTCATTTACCATTTAGTGGTAACTGTTGAGTAAACCGATATAAAAATTAACCCTTAGCTGGCTCACTTGATTCTGAGTCGCCCAGGGGGCCTAGTTTAGCTTGAATTCGAATTTTTCTTATAAATATTGTTTTTCATACCAAATATATGATTTTAAATATCGATCAGGAGATCTACGGAAGCACTTTTTCGAGTATTACCTACTCATTATTACTCATTCTTGACTCATTAAATGTTAATTTTAATAAAAGCAATGTTTGAACCGATATCAAGAACGTTTATTGCGAGGAAAAAGTCATTAGGGAAGATATGTTTATGCCGAAACGTGCAACCCTAACAATTAAATATGTACGTTTCTTTGCATGTATAATTAATAAATCGACAAATTAAATAAACATACGATTAAAAATTGGTGAATGAAGATATTATAAGAAGCTATTATAAATTGCAAAATAAGTAAAGTCTAAGCGTTTGTAGTTTACCATCGACAGGTGCACCTTGTAAATTGATATCGTGCGAGCGATATTTTTTCATAGGTGGTTCATGAGTCGCAGTTTGGCTATCTTCAGTCTCTTCCACATCCGGAGCGATTGGCAAAAATTGTAGAGAACCGATATCTTCAGTTTCTTCGTCGGAACTACAAAAAGCAGCAACTCTATCGATAGAAGCAACGTCCACTTCGACCTCTTCATCTTGCGCTTCTTCACCCTGCACTACGGATTTATCTTCGTCACTTAGGTCAAATTCGCTTTCTCTTTCTTCATATTCAACATTTTCATCGAGTTCCTTAAAATCCGGAGCAAACGCTGACCAGTTTTCAACTTGATTCTGGGCCCATATCGAGACAACTCCGGATGAAATTGAAGCTATTATCGGCCTCACTGGATGCCACTAAAAATTAGTTGTTGATAAAAAGAGTGTCTGTATGTTCTCGAAAAATAATAGCTATAAGTAAGTAATAATAAAAGTAAATACAACATTTGACGATCATTTGTTTATGATTTACAATCGAATCAACGAAATATGTATCCTTCCGCTGAAATTGAACCAGTGAGAATCATTTAATATTTTTATTCCTTGAATTTTTATCATCTTAATTTGAAGTAAATGGGAGTAATTGGATTTGAAGAAAATCACGCGTAACTTGTTGTCTAATTAAATCGTACATATATGGAATGTCAGAGTGAAAATTTCAACTTACAACAACATCGAGAAGAAGTTCGCCTTTCGTACCATGTAAAATTTTAACAAGATTACCAATACTTTTTTCCCACACGTATAAAGCATGCTGTCGAGCGGAACCGGCGCACACATACTCTCCATCACCGGAAAAACAACATTTTTTCCACATGGTCTTGTTCACGAGATCCTGCAATTTTTGTATCGGTTCTGGTTCCCCGTCTTTTCCGCAAGCCAAGATTTCAGTACTATCGTAAACGCGGATAACTCTGTCGGAGGTATTAACAAGGAAACACGAACCGCGTCTTGCAAATTCTATGCTCTTGACTGCTGTGTTACTTGCTGTTCCTTGAGATATTTTATAAGAAGCTTTAACCGTTAAAGTATCTGCATCTAACACTAAGATTCTTCCACGCGCATTTCCAGTGAACACGTAATCTCCTCTTCTATCGAAAGACGCGACAATATTTAAATCGCTCTGCGAAAAGAAACATAAAATTAGAGTTAGACATGATAAAATTAATGAAAAAGTTGATATTTTCATTTGAAGAATTTATAAGTAAGCATTATACCAAATTAAAATGTATTATGTATGTATTATATTATATTATTATGAAATAAAATATTATGAGTATCGAATCTGAATTTTCACCAATCTTTTTGTTTTTCCAAAACTGCAAAAGATAAAATAATTTATACCCACATACAAGATCACTAATAATTCGCCCGCTACCAGTTTTTCTGACATTTGCTTTAAATCAATTTGTAACACGTCGAAATGGTTTTGAAATTTCAGAAGTACCGGCAAACACAATTTATTTAGACTTTTCAATCATACGTAGTTTCACTTACATCTTCGTCTAAAGGAATAACTCTGTGACTCCCTTCGATATCGACCATAACGGCGGCGTGTCGCATAGGACACACTAAAAATTTATTTAAGTTCCTCGGATGAAATTGTACTTTTAAAATTGGCGATGGAAATCTGTATTTCTGATCACACTCGCCAGATAATACATCCCAAATACAGACATTGTTATCCGTCGAAGCGCTTAATAATTTATGTCCATTTCGACACCAGCTGTAACAATGCCAAATATTTCATTCGATATTCATACATTAAAAAAAAAATTACACGATATGTATATTCGAAAATACCAAAATCTAAAATACTGTATTTTCCGTCAACATATTTATTGGTTTCAATCTAATTGATATAGTTGTCGCTCGTTCAATATTTTCAATGAATGGATATAAACAATTTCTCTACATTGAAAAATTCCTTTGCTAGCAAATATATTCAAAAGAAAATTTATTAAAAGAAGGAAATTCAAGTAGCAAAGATGAATGTTAAAAGTACCTTAAGGAACAAACAGGGTGAACATGGGCGCTAATAATTTTGGCAATACCCCTTGTAAGAAAGTCCCATATGACAATTCTTCCATCGTTACATCCAACCGCTAATAACGTTCCTCGTTTGTTAAAAGTACACGTTACAGCCAGGGAAATGCAATCCAAAGTACCATCAAATTCCTGTAAATAATGTCACACAGGAGAAATACGATTAATGATGGAACAATAACTGTGTAATTGTACATATGTAGATGTAATTTTATTTTAGTGTAAATAATGAGCTCTTACAATTGTTGAAATGCTACCACCTTAAAGGTTAAAAAACATTATTCATTAAATGTCTACTTCACCAATGTCAATGTTGTGACTTGGTTCGGAAACATTTTTGGCTTTAAAGCTTTTCCAACACGAAGGCTTTAAAGAACGTTTTAGAAAAAAATTAAACATTGAAATATTGTAAAAATATAAAAATAACAAATGAATTATGAACTTGGGAGAATTTAATATTACTTAAAGAAAGTACCTACATACCTCCGGATAATTTTGGCCGAAAGATTCTGTAATAATTATAATATTTTTAGTAAGGTTATGTAATTTGTAATGAGAAATTTACACAGTCAAGTACTCACCGAGCAATTCCAAATTCATGGCTTTTTGCTTGAAAAAATCGGCGAAACCAACCGCGGTAAGGGCAGCAAAGATCCTTCGCTATTGTATTTTTACGGGCACTGGGCACTTTGTTTATGTTTTACATTTATTACTTTATTACATCACTCTCTTTGCCCCTTTACCCGCAAAGTGGAAAGCTGTTACATACAACAAGCTACTGTCGCATATTCACAGAAGAGAGAGCCACATACCGAATGAAAAATAGAAGGCCGGTAATATTGGAATTTAGAGGAATGGCCGAGAGATGGCGCCAGGCGCGCAACTCGATATTGGACAAAAGCAAAGACACTCGAGTTCAGAGAAAGGACCGAGAGATGGCGCCACGCACAGAACTCGATATTGGACAAAAGCAAAGATACTCGAGTTCAGAGGAACGACCGAAAGATGGCGCCACCCACTCGATTCTATATTGGACAAAAGCGAAGATTCTGGAGTTCAGAGGAAGGGCCCAGAGATGGCGCCACGCACTCGATTCTATATTGGACAAAAGCAAAGATACTCCAGTTTAGACGAAGGACCGAGAGATGGCCCCACCCACTGAATTCTGTATTGGACAAAAGCGAAGATTCTGGAGTTCAGAGGAAGGGCCGAGAGATGGCGCCACGCACTCGATTCTATATTGGACAAAAGCGAAGATACTCTAGTTTAGACGAAGGACCGAGAGATGGCCCCAACCCACTGAATTCTGTATTGGACAAAAGCAAAACATGTTGGACAAAAGACTGGGCTGAAATTTGGTATTCCGCATATAGGAACCCTTCTGAGTCGAATGAGACTATTCCCGCCACGATTGGACAACCGAAAGTGGAAAATTTTGACGAGGTCAAAAATTTTTTGGATTTGTCACATTTGAAAATATGATTTTTTGATAGCCCTTTTCAAGCTGAATACGATCCCCCGTAGGCGCTTCTGAAAAATTTTGGACCTATTCTTGTGTTTTCTCGACTAAAGTTTTTTTTTCGTGACACCTGCCAAATTTTGGAATTTCAAAATTGTCCGATCGGGCTGAAATTTGGTATCCTGCATATAGGACCCCTTCTGAATCGAATGAGACTATTCCCACCTCTCTCCGACAACCGGAAGTTGCAAATTTCGCGAAAGTCCAAAATATTTTGGAACTGTCAAATTTGAAAATTCGATTTTTAGATAGCCCGTGAGCTGTAGAATACAACCCACTTAGGTAGAATCCTGAATTTTTTGGACTTTACTCTTGTATTTTGGCGATCAAAGTATTTTAGTTGACAGCTGTCAATTTTGTTGGATTTTTGGTGGCAAGTGACTATGGATTTAGCATATAGGACCCCTCCTGAATCGAATGAGACCATTCCCACCTCTCTCCGACAACCGGAAGTTGCAAATCTCGCCAAAGTCCAAAATTTTTTGGAACTGTCAAATTTGAAAATTCGATTTTTAGATAGCCCGTGAGCTGTAGAATACGACCCACTTAGGTAGAATCCTGAATTTTTTGGACTTTACTCTTGTATTTTGGCGATCAAAGTATTTTAGTTGACAGCTGTCAATTTTTTTGGATTTTCGGTGGCAAGTGACTATGGATTTAGCATATAGGACCCCTTCTGAATCGAATGAGACCAGTCCCGACTCTCTCCGACAACCGGAAGTTGCAAATCTCGCCAAAGTCCAAAATTTTTTGGAACTGTCAAATTTGAAAATTCGATTTTTAGATAGCCCGTGAGCTGTAGAATACGACCCACTTATGTAGAATCCTGAATTTTTTGGACTTTACTCTTGTATTTTGGCGATCAAAGTATTTTAGTTGACAGCTGTCAATTTTTTTGGATTTTCGGTGGCAAGTGACTATGGATTTAGCATATAGGACCCCTTCTGAATCGAATGAGACCAGTCCCGACTCTCTCCGACAACGGGAAGTTGCTAGGGTTTTGCTAGGGTTTTGCTAGGTTACTAGGGTGTTCCATCGACGGAATCGTCTGAATTTTGGATATGTTATAGGGGCTCTAAATACGCTTCGAATGAGCTGTCGCGCAGCCTCCTACGACGTCGGGAAGTGTCAAAATTTTGATTTTCAAAATTTTTTTCGAGATCCAAATTTTTCACAAACTCAAAGTTGACCGATCGGGCTGAAATTTGGTACCCCGCATGTAGGACCCCTTCTGAGTCGAATGAGACCAGTCCCGACTCTCTCCGACAACCGGAAGTTGCAAATCTCGAAAAAGTCCAAAATTTTTTTGAACTGTCAAATTTGGAAATTCGATTTTTAGATAGCCCGTGAGCTGTGGAATACAACCCACTTAGGTAGAATCTTGAATTTTTTGGACTTTACTCTTGTATTTTGGCGATCAAAGTATTTTAGTTGACAGCTGTCAATTTTTTTGGATTTTCGGTGGCAAGTGATTATGGATTTAGCATATAGGACCCCTTCTGAGTCGAATGAGACCAGTCCCGACTCTCTCCGACAACCGGAAGTTGCAAATCTCGAAAAAGTCCAAAATTTTTTTGAACTGTCAAATTTGGAAATTCGATTTTTAGATAGCCCGTGAGCTGTGGAATACAACCCACTTAGGTAGAATCCTGAATTTTTTGGACTTTACTCTTGTATTTTGGCGATCAAAGTATTTTAGTTGACAGCTGTCAATTTTTTTGGATTTTCGGTGGCAAGTGATTATGGATTTAGCATATAGGACCCCTTCTGAGTCGAATGAGACCAGTCCCGACTCTCTCCGACAACCGGAAGTTGCATATCTCGAAAAAGTCCAAAATTTTTTGGAACTGTCAAATTTGGAAATTCGATTTTTAGATAGCCCGTGAGCTGTGGAATACAACCCACTTAGGTAGAATCCTGAATTTTTTGGACTTTACTCTTGTATTTTGGCGATCAAAGTATTTTAGTTGACAGCTGTCAATTTTTTTGGATTTTCGGTGGCAAGTGATTATGGATTTAGCATATAGGACCCCTTCTGAGTCGAATGAGACCAGTCCCGACTCTCTCCGACAACCGGAAGTTGCATATCTCGAAAAAGTCCAAAATTTTTTGGAACTGTCAAATTTGGAAATTCGATTTTTAGATAGCCCGTGAGCTGTGGAATACAACCCACTTAGGTAGAATCCTGAATTTTTTGAACTTTACTCTTGTATTTTGGCGATCAAAGTATTTTAGTTGACAGCTGTCAATTTTTTTGGATTTTCGGTGGCAAGTGACTATGGATTTAGCATATAGGACCCCTTCTGAGTCGAATGAGACCAGTCCCGACTCTCTCCGACAACCGGAAGTTGCAAATCTCGAAAAAGTCCAAAATTTTTTGGAACTGTCAAATTTTGAAATTCGATTTTTAGATAGCCCGTGAGCTGTGGAATACAACCCACTTAGGTAGAATCCTGAATTTTTTGGACTTTACTCTTGTATTTTGGCGATCAAAGTATTTTAGTTGACAGCTGTCAATTTTTTTGGATTTTCGGTGGCAAGTGACTATGGATTTAGCATATAGGACCCCTTCTGAGTCGAATGAGACCAGTCCCGACTCTCTCCGACAACCGGAAGTTGCAAATCTCCAAAAAGTCCAAAATTTTTTGGAACTGTCAAATTTTGAAATTCGATTTTTAGATAGCCCGTGAGCTGTGGAATACAACCCACTTAGGTAGAATCCTGAATTTTTTGGACTTTACTCTTGTATTTTGGCGATCAAAGTATTTTAGTTGACAGCTGTCAATTTTTTTGGATTTTCGGTGGCAAGTGACTATGGATTTAGCATATAGGACCCCTTCTGAGTCGAATGAGACCAGTCCCGACTCTCTCCGACAACCGGAAGTTGCAAATCTCAAAAAAGTCCAAAATTTTTTTGAACTGTCAAATTTTGAAATTCGATTTTTAGATAGCCCGTGAGCTGTGGAATACAACCCACATAGGTAGAATTCTGAATTTTTTGGACTTTACTCTTGTATTTTGGCGATCAAAGTATTTTAGTTGACAGCTGTCAATTTTTTTGAATTTTCGGTGGCAAGTGACTATGGATTTAGCATATAGGACCCCTTCTGAGTCGAATGAGACCAGTCCCGACTCTCTCCGACAACCGGAAGTTGCATATCTCGAAAAAGTCCAAAATTTTTTGGAACTGTCAAATTTGGAAATTCGATTTTTAGATAGCCCGTGAGCTGTGGAATACAACCCACTTAGGTAGAATCCTGAATTTTTTGAACTTTACTCTTGTATTTTGGCGATCAAAGTATTTTAGTTGACAGCTGTCAATTTTTTTGGATTTTCGGTGGCAAGTGACTATGGATTTAGCATATAGGACCCCTTCTGAGTCGAATGAGACCAGTCCCGACTCTCTCCGACAACCGGAAGTTGCAAATCTCGAAAAAGTCCAAAATTTTTTGGAACTGTCAAATTTTGAAATTCGATTTTTAGATAGCCCGTGAGCTGTGGAATACAACCCACTTAGGTAGAATCCTGAATTTTTTGGACTTTACTCTTGTATTTTGGCGATCAAAGTATTTTAGTTGACAGCTGTCAATTTTTTTGGATTTTCGGTGGCAAGTGACTATGGATTTAGCATATAGGACCCCTTCTGAGTCGAATGAGACCAGTCCCGACTCTCTCCGACAACCGGAAGTTGCAAATCTCCAAAAAGTCCAAAATTTTTTCGAACTGTCAAATTTTGAAATTCGATTTTTAGATAGCCCGTGAGCTGTGGAATACAACCCACTTAGGTAGAATCCTGAATTTTTTGGACTTTACTCTTGTATTTTGGCGATCAAAGTATTTTAGTTGACAGCTGTCAATTTTTTTGGATTTTCGGTGGCAAGTGACTATGGATTTAGCATATAGGACCCCTTCTGAGTCGAATGAGACCAGTCCCGACTCTCTCCGACAACCGGAAGTTGCATATTTCGAAAAAGTCCAAAATTTTTTGGAACTGTCAAATTTGGAAATTCGATTTTTAGATAGCCCGTGAGCTGTGGAATACAACCCACTTAGGTAGAATTCTGAATTTTTTGGACTTTACTCTTGTATTTTGGCGATCAAAGTATTTTAGTTGACAGCTGTCAATTTTTTTGAATTTTCGGTGGCAAGTGACTATGGATTTAGCATATAGGACCCCTTCTGAGTCGAATGAGACCAGTCCCGACTCTCTCCGACAACCGGAAGTTGCATATTTCGAAAAAGTCCAAAATTTTTTGGAACTGTCAAATTTGGAAATTCGATTTTTAGATAGCCCGTGAGCTGTGGAATACAACCCACTTAGGTAGAATTCTGAATTTTTTGGACTTTACTCTTGTATTTTGGCGATCAAAGTATTTTAGTTGACAGCTGTCAATTTTTTTGAATTTTCGGTGGCAAGTGACTATGGATTTAGCATATAGGACCCCTTCTGAGTCGAATGAGACCAGTCCCGACTCTCTCCGACAACCGGAAGTTGCATATTTCGAAAAAGTCCAAAATTTTTTGGAACTGTCAAATTTGGAAATTCGATTTTTAGATAGCCCGTGAGCTGTGGAATACAACCCACTTAGGTAGAATTCTGAATTTTTTGGACTTTACTCTTGTATTTTGGCGATCAAAGTATTTTAGTTGACAGCTGTCAATTTTTTTGAATTTTCGGTGGCAAGTGACTATGGATTTAGCATATAGGACCCCTTCTGAGTCGAATGAGACCAGTCCCGACTCTCTCCGACAACCGGAAGTTGCATATCTCGAAAAAGTCCAAAATTTTTTGGAACTGTCAAATTTGGAAATTCGATTTTTAGATAGCCCGTGAGCTGTGGAATACAACCCACTTAGGTAGAATCCTGAATTTTTTGAACTTTACTCTTGTATTTTGGCGATCAAAGTATTTTAGTTGACAGCTGTCAATTTTTTTGGATTTTCGGTGGCAAGTGACTATGGATTTAGCATATAGGACCCCTTCTGAGTCGAATGAGACCAGTCCCGACTCTCTCCGACAACCGGAAGTTGCAAATCTCGAAAAAGTCCAAAATTTTTTGGAACTGTCAAATTTTGAAATTCGATTTTTAGATAGCCCGTGAGCTGTGGAATACAACCCACTTAGGTAGAATCCTGAATTTTTTGGACTTTACTCTTGTATTTTGGCGATCAAAGTATTTTAGTTGACAGCTGTCAATTTTTTTGGATTTTCGGTGGCAAGTGACTATGGATTTAGCATATAGGACCCCTTCTGAGTCGAATGAGACCAGTCCCGACTCTCTCCGACAACCGGAAGTTGCAAATCTCCAAAAAGTCCAAAATTTTTTGGAACTGTCAAATTTTGAAATTCGATTTTTAGATAGCCCGTGAGCTGTGGAATACAACCCACTTAGGTAGAATCCTGAATTTTTTGGACTTTACTCTTGTATTTTGGCGATCAAAGTATTTTAGTTGACAGCTGTCAATTTTTTTGGATTTTCGGTGGCAAGTGACTATGGATTTAGCATATAGGACCCCTTCTGAGTCGAATGAGACCAGTCCCGACTCTCTCCGACAACCGGAAGTTGCAAATCTCAAAAAAGTCCAAAATTTTTTTGAACTGTCAAATTTTGAAATTCGATTTTTAGATAGCCCGTGAGCTGTGGAATACAACCCACATAGGTAGAATTCTGAATTTTTTGGACTTTACTCTTGTATTTTGGCGATCAAAGTATTTTAGTTGACAGCTGTCAATTTTTTTGAATTTTCGGTGGCAAGTGACTATGGATTTAGCATATAGGACCCCTTCTGAGTCGAATGAGACCAGTCCCGACTCTCTCCGACAACCGGAAGTTGCTAGGGTTTTGCTAGGGTTTTGCTAGGTTACTAGGGTGTTCCATCGACGGAATCGTCTGAATTTTGGATATGTTATAGGGGCTCTAAATACGCTAGGGTTTTGCTAGGGTTTTGCTAGGGTTCTGCTGGGTTTTGCTAGGGTTTTGCTAGGGTTTTGCTAGGGTTTCGCTAGGGTTTTGCTAGGGTTTTGCTAGGGTTTTGCTAGGGTTTTGCTAGGGTTTTGCTAGGTTACTAGGGTGTTCCATCGACGGAATCGTCTGAATTTTGGATATGTTATAGGGGCTCTAAATACGCTTCGAATGAGCTGTCGCGCAGCCTCCTACGACGTCGGGAAGTGTCAAAATTTTGATTTTCAAAATTTTTTTCGAGATCCAAATTTTTCACAAACTCAAAGTTGACCGATCGGGCTGAAATTTGGTACCCCGCATGTAGGACCCCTTCTGAGTCGAATGAGACCAGTCCCGACTCTCTCCGACAACCGGAAGTTGCAAATCTCGAAAAAGTCCAAAATTTTTTTGAACTGTCAAATTTGGAAATTCGATTTTTAGATAGCCCGTGAGCTGTGGAATACAACCCACTTAGGTAGAATCTTGAATTTTTTGGACTTTACTCTTGTATTTTGGCGATCAAAGTATTTTAGTTGACAGCTGTCAATTTTTTTGGATTTTCGGTGGCAAGTGATTATGGATTTAGCATATAGGACCCCTTCTGAGTCGAATGAGACCAGTCCCGACTCTCTCCGACAACCGGAAGTTGCAAATCTCGAAAAAGTCCAAAATTTTTTTGAACTGTCAAATTTGGAAATTCGATTTTTAGATAGCCCGTGAGCTGTGGAATACAACCCACTTAGGTAGAATCCTGAATTTTTTGGACTTTACTCTTGTATTTTGGCGATCAAAGTATTTTAGTTGACAGCTGTCAATTTTTTTGGATTTTCGGTGGCAAGTGATTATGGATTTAGCATATAGGACCCCTTCTGAGTCGAATGAGACCAGTCCCGACTCTCTCCGACAACCGGAAGTTGCATATCTCGAAAAAGTCCAAAATTTTTTGGAACTGTCAAATTTGGAAATTCGATTTTTAGATAGCCCGTGAGCTGTGGAATACAACCCACTTAGGTAGAATCCTGAATTTTTTGGACTTTACTCTTGTATTTTGGCGATCAAAGTATTTTAGTTGACAGCTGTCAATTTTTTTGGATTTTCGGTGGCAAGTGATTATGGATTTAGCATATAGGACCCCTTCTGAGTCGAATGAGACCAGTCCCGACTCTCTCCGACAACCGGAAGTTGCATATCTCGAAAAAGTCCAAAATTTTTTGGAACTGTCAAATTTGGAAATTCGATTTTTAGATAGCCCGTGAGCTGTGGAATACAACCCACTTAGGTAGAATCCTGAATTTTTTGAACTTTACTCTTGTATTTTGGCGATCAAAGTATTTTAGTTGACAGCTGTCAATTTTTTTGGATTTTCGGTGGCAAGTGACTATGGATTTAGCATATAGGACCCCTTCTGAGTCGAATGAGACCAGTCCCGACTCTCTCCGACAACCGGAAGTTGCAAATCTCGAAAAAGTCCAAAATTTTTTGGAACTGTCAAATTTTGAAATTCGATTTTTAGATAGCCCGTGAGCTGTGGAATACAACCCACTTAGGTAGAATCCTGAATTTTTTGGACTTTACTCTTGTATTTTGGCGATCAAAGTATTTTAGTTGACAGCTGTCAATTTTTTTGGATTTTCGGTGGCAAGTGACTATGGATTTAGCATATAGGACCCCTTCTGAGTCGAATGAGACCAGTCCCGACTCTCTCCGACAACCGGAAGTTGCAAATCTCCAAAAAGTCCAAAATTTTTTGGAACTGTCAAATTTTGAAATTCGATTTTTAGATAGCCCGTGAGCTGTGGAATACAACCCACTTAGGTAGAATCCTGAATTTTTTGGACTTTACTCTTGTATTTTGGCGATCAAAGTATTTTAGTTGACAGCTGTCAATTTTTTTGGATTTTCGGTGGCAAGTGACTATGGATTTAGCATATAGGACCCCTTCTGAGTCGAATGAGACCAGTCCCGACTCTCTCCGACAACCGGAAGTTGCAAATCTCAAAAAAGTCCAAAATTTTTTTGAACTGTCAAATTTTGAAATTCGATTTTTAGATAGCCCGTGAGCTGTGGAATACAACCCACATAGGTAGAATTCTGAATTTTTTGGACTTTACTCTTGTATTTTGGCGATCAAAGTATTTTAGTTGACAGCTGTCAATTTTTTTGAATTTTCGGTGGCAAGTGACTATGGATTTAGCATATAGGACCCCTTCTGAGTCGAATGAGACCAGTCCCGACTCTCTCCGACAACCGGAAGTTGCATATCTCGAAAAAGTCCAAAATTTTTTGGAACTGTCAAATTTGGAAATTCGATTTTTAGATAGCCCGTGAGCTGTGGAATACAACCCACTTAGGTAGAATCCTGAATTTTTTGAACTTTACTCTTGTATTTTGGCGATCAAAGTATTTTAGTTGACAGCTGTCAATTTTTTTGGATTTTCGGTGGCAAGTGACTATGGATTTAGCATATAGGACCCCTTCTGAGTCGAATGAGACCAGTCCCGACTCTCTCCGACAACCGGAAGTTGCAAATCTCGAAAAAGTCCAAAATTTTTTGGAACTGTCAAATTTTGAAATTCGATTTTTAGATAGCCCGTGAGCTGTGGAATACAACCCACTTAGGTAGAATCCTGAATTTTTTGGACTTTACTCTTGTATTTTGGCGATCAAAGTATTTTAGTTGACAGCTGTCAATTTTTTTGGATTTTCGGTGGCAAGTGACTATGGATTTAGCATATAGGACCCCTTCTGAGTCGAATGAGACCAGTCCCGACTCTCTCCGACAACCGGAAGTTGCAAATCTCCAAAAAGTCCAAAATTTTTTCGAACTGTCAAATTTTGAAATTCGATTTTTAGATAGCCCGTGAGCTGTGGAATACAACCCACTTAGGTAGAATCCTGAATTTTTTGGACTTTACTCTTGTATTTTGGCGATCAAAGTATTTTAGTTGACAGCTGTCAATTTTTTTGGATTTTCGGTGGCAAGTGACTATGGATTTAGCATATAGGACCCCTTCTGAGTCGAATGAGACCAGTCCCGACTCTCTCCGACAACCGGAAGTTGCATATTTCGAAAAAGTCCAAAATTTTTTGGAACTGTCAAATTTGGAAATTCGATTTTTAGATAGCCCGTGAGCTGTGGAATACAACCCACTTAGGTAGAATTCTGAATTTTTTGGACTTTACTCTTGTATTTTGGCGATCAAAGTATTTTAGTTGACAGCTGTCAATTTTTTTGAATTTTCGGTGGCAAGTGACTATGGATTTAGCATATAGGACCCCTTCTGAGTCGAATGAGACCAGTCCCGACTCTCTCCGACAACCGGAAGTTGCATATTTCGAAAAAGTCCAAAATTTTTTGGAACTGTCAAATTTGGAAATTCGATTTTTAGATAGCCCGTGAGCTGTGGAATACAACCCACTTAGGTAGAATTCTGAATTTTTTGGACTTTACTCTTGTATTTTGGCGATCAAAGTATTTTAGTTGACAGCTGTCAATTTTTTTGAATTTTCGGTGGCAAGTGACTATGGATTTAGCATATAGGACCCCTTCTGAGTCGAATGAGACCAGTCCCGACTCTCTCCGACAACCGGAAGTTGCATATTTCGAAAAAGTCCAAAATTTTTTGGAACTGTCAAATTTGGAAATTCGATTTTTAGATAGCCCGTGAGCTGTGGAATACAACCCACTTAGGTAGAATTCTGAATTTTTTGGACTTTACTCTTGTATTTTGGCGATCAAAGTATTTTAGTTGACAGCTGTCAATTTTTTTGAATTTTCGGTGGCAAGTGACTATGGATTTAGCATATAGGACCCCTTCTGAGTCGAATGAGACCAGTCCCGACTCTCTCCGACAACCGGAAGTTGCATATCTCGAAAAAGTCCAAAATTTTTTGGAACTGTCAAATTTGGAAATTCGATTTTTAGATAGCCCGTGAGCTGTGGAATACAACCCACTTAGGTAGAATCCTGAATTTTTTGAACTTTACTCTTGTATTTTGGCGATCAAAGTATTTTAGTTGACAGCTGTCAATTTTTTTGGATTTTCGGTGGCAAGTGACTATGGATTTAGCATATAGGACCCCTTCTGAGTCGAATGAGACCAGTCCCGACTCTCTCCGACAACCGGAAGTTGCAAATCTCGAAAAAGTCCAAAATTTTTTGGAACTGTCAAATTTTGAAATTCGATTTTTAGATAGCCCGTGAGCTGTGGAATACAACCCACTTAGGTAGAATCCTGAATTTTTTGGACTTTACTCTTGTATTTTGGCGATCAAAGTATTTTAGTTGACAGCTGTCAATTTTTTTGGATTTTCGGTGGCAAGTGACTATGGATTTAGCATATAGGACCCCTTCTGAGTCGAATGAGACCAGTCCCGACTCTCTCCGACAACCGGAAGTTGCAAATCTCCAAAAAGTCCAAAATTTTTTGGAACTGTCAAATTTTGAAATTCGATTTTTAGATAGCCCGTGAGCTGTGGAATACAACCCACTTAGGTAGAATCCTGAATTTTTTGGACTTTACTCTTGTATTTTGGCGATCAAAGTATTTTAGTTGACAGCTGTCAATTTTTTTGGATTTTCGGTGGCAAGTGACTATGGATTTAGCATATAGGACCCCTTCTGAGTCGAATGAGACCAGTCCCGACTCTCTCCGACAACCGGAAGTTGCAAATCTCAAAAAAGTCCAAAATTTTTTTGAACTGTCAAATTTTGAAATTCGATTTTTAGATAGCCCGTGAGCTGTGGAATACAACCCACATAGGTAGAATTCTGAATTTTTTGGACTTTACTCTTGTATTTTGGCGATCAAAGTATTTTAGTTGACAGCTGTCAATTTTTTTGAATTTTCGGTGGCAAGTGACTATGGATTTAGCATATAGGACCCCTTCTGAGTCGAATGAGACCAGTCCCGACTCTCTCCGACAACCGGAAGTTGCTAGGGTTTTGCTAGGGTTTTGCTAGGTTACTAGGGTGTTCCATCGACGGAATCGTCTGAATTTTGGATATGTTATAGGGGCTCTAAATACGCTAGGGTTTTGCTAGGGTTTTGCTAGGGTTCTGCTGGGTTTTGCTAGGGTTTTGCTAGGGTTTTGCTAGGGTTTCGCTAGGGTTTTGCTAGGGTTTTGCTAGGGTTTTGCTAGGGTTTTGCTAGGGTTTTGCTAGGGTTTCGCTAGGGTTTCGCTAGGGTTTCGCTAGGGTTTTGCTAGGGTTCCGCTAGGGTTTTGCTAGGGTTTCGCTAGGGTTTCGCTAGGGTTTTGCTAGGGTTTTGCTAGGGTTTTGCTAGGGTTTCGCTAGGGTTTTGCTAGGGTTTCGCTAGGGTTTTGCTAGGGTTTTGCTAGGGTTTCGCTAGGGTTTCGCTAGGGTTTTGCTAGGGTTTTGCTAGGGTTTCGCTAGGGTTTCGCTAGGGTTTTGCTAGGGTTTTGCTAGGGTTTCGCTAGGGTTTCGCTAGGGTTCCGCTAGGGTTTCGCTAGGGTTTTGCTAGGGTTTCGCTAGGGTTTTGCTAGGGTTTCGCTAGGGTTTCGCTAGGGTTTTGCTAGGGTTTTGCTAGGGTTTTGCTAGGGTTTTGCTAGGGTTTTGCTAGGGTTTTGCTAGGGTTTCGCTGGGGTTTTGCTAGGGTTTTGCTAGGGTTTTGCTAGGGTTTTGCTAGGGTTTTGCTAGGGTTTTGCTAGGGTTTTGCTAGGGTTTTGCTAGGGTTTTGCTAGGGTTTCGCTAGGGTTTTGCTAGGGTTTTGCTAGGGTTTCGCTAGGGTTTTGCTAGGGTTTCGCTAGGGTTTTGCTAGGGTTTTGCTAGGGTTTTGCTAGGGTTTTGCTAGGGTTTTGCTAGGGTTTTGCTAGGGTTTTGCTAGGGTTTTGCTAGGGTTTTGCTAGGGTTTTGCTAGGGTTTCGCTAGGGTTTTGCTAGGGTTTTGCTAGGGTTTTGCTAGGGTTTTGCTAGGGTTTTGCTAGGGTTTTGCTAGGTTACTAGGGTGTTCCATCGACGGAATCGTCTGAATTTTGGATATGTTATAGGGGCTCTAAATACGCTTCGAATGAGCTGTCGCGCAGCCTCCTACGACGTCGGGAAGTGTCAAAATTTTGATTTTCAAAATTTTTTTCGAGATCCAAATTTTTCACAAACTCAAAGTTGACCGATCGGGCTGAAATTTGGTACCCCGCATGTAGGACCCCTTCTGAGTCGAATGAGACCAGTCCCGACTCTCTCCGACAACCGGAAGTTGCAAATCTCGAAAAAGTCCAAAATTTTTTTGAACTGTCAAATTTGGAAATTCGATTTTTAGATAGCCCGTGAGCTGTGGAATACAACCCACTTAGGTAGAATCTTGAATTTTTTGGACTTTACTCTTGTATTTTGGCGATCAAAGTATTTTAGTTGACAGCTGTCAATTTTTTTGGATTTTCGGTGGCAAGTGATTATGGATTTAGCATATAGGACCCCTTCTGAGTCGAATGAGACCAGTCCCGACTCTCTCCGACAACCGGAAGTTGCAAATCTCGAAAAAGTCCAAAATTTTTTTGAACTGTCAAATTTGGAAATTCGATTTTTAGATAGCCCGTGAGCTGTGGAATACAACCCACTTAGGTAGAATCCTGAATTTTTTGGACTTTACTCTTGTATTTTGGCGATCAAAGTATTTTAGTTGACAGCTGTCAATTTTTTTGGATTTTCGGTGGCAAGTGATTATGGATTTAGCATATAGGACCCCTTCTGAGTCGAATGAGACCAGTCCCGACTCTCTCCGACAACCGGAAGTTGCATATCTCGAAAAAGTCCAAAATTTTTTGGAACTGTCAAATTTGGAAATTCGATTTTTAGATAGCCCGTGAGCTGTGGAATACAACCCACTTAGGTAGAATCCTGAATTTTTTGGACTTTACTCTTGTATTTTGGCGATCAAAGTATTTTAGTTGACAGCTGTCAATTTTTTTGGATTTTCGGTGGCAAGTGATTATGGATTTAGCATATAGGACCCCTTCTGAGTCGAATGAGACCAGTCCCGACTCTCTCCGACAACCGGAAGTTGCATATCTCGAAAAAGTCCAAAATTTTTTGGAACTGTCAAATTTGGAAATTCGATTTTTAGATAGCCCGTGAGCTGTGGAATACAACCCACTTAGGTAGAATCCTGAATTTTTTGAACTTTACTCTTGTATTTTGGCGATCAAAGTATTTTAGTTGACAGCTGTCAATTTTTTTGGATTTTCGGTGGCAAGTGACTATGGATTTAGCATATAGGACCCCTTCTGAGTCGAATGAGACCAGTCCCGACTCTCTCCGACAACCGGAAGTTGCAAATCTCGAAAAAGTCCAAAATTTTTTGGAACTGTCAAATTTTGAAATTCGATTTTTAGATAGCCCGTGAGCTGTGGAATACAACCCACTTAGGTAGAATCCTGAATTTTTTGGACTTTACTCTTGTATTTTGGCGATCAAAGTATTTTAGTTGACAGCTGTCAATTTTTTTGGATTTTCGGTGGCAAGTGACTATGGATTTAGCATATAGGACCCCTTCTGAGTCGAATGAGACCAGTCCCGACTCTCTCCGACAACCGGAAGTTGCAAATCTCCAAAAAGTCCAAAATTTTTTGGAACTGTCAAATTTTGAAATTCGATTTTTAGATAGCCCGTGAGCTGTGGAATACAACCCACTTAGGTAGAATCCTGAATTTTTTGGACTTTACTCTTGTATTTTGGCGATCAAAGTATTTTAGTTGACAGCTGTCAATTTTTTTGGATTTTCGGTGGCAAGTGACTATGGATTTAGCATATAGGACCCCTTCTGAGTCGAATGAGACCAGTCCCGACTCTCTCCGACAACCGGAAGTTGCAAATCTCAAAAAAGTCCAAAATTTTTTTGAACTGTCAAATTTTGAAATTCGATTTTTAGATAGCCCGTGAGCTGTGGAATACAACCCACATAGGTAGAATTCTGAATTTTTTGGACTTTACTCTTGTATTTTGGCGATCAAAGTATTTTAGTTGACAGCTGTCAATTTTTTTGAATTTTCGGTGGCAAGTGACTATGGATTTAGCATATAGGACCCCTTCTGAGTCGAATGAGACCAGTCCCGACTCTCTCCGACAACCGGAAGTTGCATATCTCGAAAAAGTCCAAAATTTTTTGGAACTGTCAAATTTGGAAATTCGATTTTTAGATAGCCCGTGAGCTGTGGAATACAACCCACTTAGGTAGAATCCTGAATTTTTTGAACTTTACTCTTGTATTTTGGCGATCAAAGTATTTTAGTTGACAGCTGTCAATTTTTTTGGATTTTCGGTGGCAAGTGACTATGGATTTAGCATATAGGACCCCTTCTGAGTCGAATGAGACCAGTCCCGACTCTCTCCGACAACCGGAAGTTGCAAATCTCGAAAAAGTCCAAAATTTTTTGGAACTGTCAAATTTTGAAATTCGATTTTTAGATAGCCCGTGAGCTGTGGAATACAACCCACTTAGGTAGAATCCTGAATTTTTTGGACTTTACTCTTGTATTTTGGCGATCAAAGTATTTTAGTTGACAGCTGTCAATTTTTTTGGATTTTCGGTGGCAAGTGACTATGGATTTAGCATATAGGACCCCTTCTGAGTCGAATGAGACCAGTCCCGACTCTCTCCGACAACCGGAAGTTGCAAATCTCCAAAAAGTCCAAAATTTTTTCGAACTGTCAAATTTTGAAATTCGATTTTTAGATAGCCCGTGAGCTGTGGAATACAACCCACTTAGGTAGAATCCTGAATTTTTTGGACTTTACTCTTGTATTTTGGCGATCAAAGTATTTTAGTTGACAGCTGTCAATTTTTTTGGATTTTCGGTGGCAAGTGACTATGGATTTAGCATATAGGACCCCTTCTGAGTCGAATGAGACCAGTCCCGACTCTCTCCGACAACCGGAAGTTGCATATTTCGAAAAAGTCCAAAATTTTTTGGAACTGTCAAATTTGGAAATTCGATTTTTAGATAGCCCGTGAGCTGTGGAATACAACCCACTTAGGTAGAATTCTGAATTTTTTGGACTTTACTCTTGTATTTTGGCGATCAAAGTATTTTAGTTGACAGCTGTCAATTTTTTTGAATTTTCGGTGGCAAGTGACTATGGATTTAGCATATAGGACCCCTTCTGAGTCGAATGAGACCAGTCCCGACTCTCTCCGACAACCGGAAGTTGCATATTTCGAAAAAGTCCAAAATTTTTTGGAACTGTCAAATTTGGAAATTCGATTTTTAGATAGCCCGTGAGCTGTGGAATACAACCCACTTAGGTAGAATTCTGAATTTTTTGGACTTTACTCTTGTATTTTGGCGATCAAAGTATTTTAGTTGACAGCTGTCAATTTTTTTGAATTTTCGGTGGCAAGTGACTATGGATTTAGCATATAGGACCCCTTCTGAGTCGAATGAGACCAGTCCCGACTCTCTCCGACAACCGGAAGTTGCATATTTCGAAAAAGTCCAAAATTTTTTGGAACTGTCAAATTTGGAAATTCGATTTTTAGATAGCCCGTGAGCTGTGGAATACAACCCACTTAGGTAGAATTCTGAATTTTTTGGACTTTACTCTTGTATTTTGGCGATCAAAGTATTTTAGTTGACAGCTGTCAATTTTTTTGAATTTTCGGTGGCAAGTGACTATGGATTTAGCATATAGGACCCCTTCTGAGTCGAATGAGACCAGTCCCGACTCTCTCCGACAACCGGAAGTTGCATATCTCGAAAAAGTCCAAAATTTTTTGGAACTGTCAAATTTGGAAATTCGATTTTTAGATAGCCCGTGAGCTGTGGAATACAACCCACTTAGGTAGAATCCTGAATTTTTTGAACTTTACTCTTGTATTTTGGCGATCAAAGTATTTTAGTTGACAGCTGTCAATTTTTTTGGATTTTCGGTGGCAAGTGACTATGGATTTAGCATATAGGACCCCTTCTGAGTCGAATGAGACCAGTCCCGACTCTCTCCGACAACCGGAAGTTGCAAATCTCGAAAAAGTCCAAAATTTTTTGGAACTGTCAAATTTTGAAATTCGATTTTTAGATAGCCCGTGAGCTGTGGAATACAACCCACTTAGGTAGAATCCTGAATTTTTTGGACTTTACTCTTGTATTTTGGCGATCAAAGTATTTTAGTTGACAGCTGTCAATTTTTTTGGATTTTCGGTGGCAAGTGACTATGGATTTAGCATATAGGACCCCTTCTGAGTCGAATGAGACCAGTCCCGACTCTCTCCGACAACCGGAAGTTGCAAATCTCCAAAAAGTCCAAAATTTTTTGGAACTGTCAAATTTTGAAATTCGATTTTTAGATAGCCCGTGAGCTGTGGAATACAACCCACTTAGGTAGAATCCTGAATTTTTTGGACTTTACTCTTGTATTTTGGCGATCAAAGTATTTTAGTTGACAGCTGTCAATTTTTTTGGATTTTCGGTGGCAAGTGACTATGGATTTAGCATATAGGACCCCTTCTGAGTCGAATGAGACCAGTCCCGACTCTCTCCGACAACCGGAAGTTGCAAATCTCAAAAAAGTCCAAAATTTTTTTGAACTGTCAAATTTTGAAATTCGATTTTTAGATAGCCCGTGAGCTGTGGAATACAACCCACATAGGTAGAATTCTGAATTTTTTGGACTTTACTCTTGTATTTTGGCGATCAAAGTATTTTAGTTGACAGCTGTCAATTTTTTTGAATTTTCGGTGGCAAGTGACTATGGATTTAGCATATAGGACCCCTTCTGAGTCGAATGAGACCAGTCCCGACTCTCTCCGACAACCGGAAGTTGCTAGGGTTTTGCTAGGGTTTTGCTAGGTTACTAGGGTGTTCCATCGACGGAATCGTCTGAATTTTGGATATGTTATAGGGGCTCTAAATACGCTAGGGTTTTGCTAGGGTTTTGCTAGGGTTCTGCTGGGTTTTGCTAGGGTTTTGCTAGGGTTTTGCTAGGGTTTCGCTAGGGTTTTGCTAGGGTTTTGCTAGGGTTTTGCTAGGGTTTTGCTAGGGTTTTGCTAGGGTTTCGCTAGGGTTTCGCTAGGGTTTCGCTAGGGTTTTGCTAGGGTTCCGCTAGGGTTTTGCTAGGGTTTCGCTAGGGTTTCGCTAGGGTTTTGCTAGGGTTTTGCTAGGGTTTTGCTAGGGTTTCGCTAGGGTTTTGCTAGGGTTTCGCTAGGGTTTTGCTAGGGTTTTGCTAGGGTTTCGCTAGGGTTTCGCTAGGGTTTTGCTAGGGTTTTGCTAGGGTTTCGCTAGGGTTTCGCTAGGGTTTTGCTAGGGTTTTGCTAGGGTTTCGCTAGGGTTTCGCTAGGGTTCCGCTAGGGTTTCGCTAGGGTTTTGCTAGGGTTTCGCTAGGGTTTTGCTAGGGTTTCGCTAGGGTTTCGCTAGGGTTTTGCTAGGGTTTTGCTAGGGTTTTGCTAGGGTTTTGCTAGGGTTTTGCTAGGGTTTTGCTAGGGTTTCGCTGGGGTTTTGCTAGGGTTTTGCTAGGGTTTTGCTAGGGTTTTGCTAGGGTTTTGCTAGGGTTTTGCTAGGGTTTTGCTAGGGTTTTGCTAGGGTTTTGCTAGGGTTTCGCTAGGGTTTTGCTAGGGTTTTGCTAGGGTTTTGCTAGGGTTTTGCTAGGGTTTTGCTAGGGTTTTGCTAGGGTTTTGCTAGGGTTTTGCTAGGGTTTTGCTAGGGTTTTGCTAGGGTTTTGCTAGGGTTTTGCTAGGGTTTTGCTAGGGTTTTGCTAGGGTTTTGCTAGGGTTTTGCTAGGGTTTTGCTAGGGTTTTGCTAGGGTTTTGCTAGGGTTTTGCTAGGGTTTTGCTAGGGTTTTGCTAGGGTTTTGCTAGGGTTTTGCTAGGGTTTTGCTAGGGTTTTGCTAGGGTTTTGCTAGGGTTTTGCTAGGGTTTTGCTAGGGTTTTGCTAGGGTTTTGCTAGGGTTTTGCTAGGGTTTTGCTAGGGTTTTGCTAGGGTTTTGCTAGGGTTTTGCTAGGGTTTTGCTAGGGTTTTGCTAGGGTTTTGCTAGGGTTTTGCTAGGGTTTCGCTAGGGTTTTGCTAGGGTTTTGCTAGGGTTTTGCTAGGGTTTTGCTAGGGTTTTGCTAGGGTTTTGCTAGGGTTTTGCTAGGGTTTTGCTAGGGTTTTGCTAGGGTTTTGCTAGGGTTTTGCTAGGGTTTTGCTAGGGTTTTGCTAGGGTTTTGCTAGGGTTTTGCTAGGGTTTTGCTAGGGTTTTGCTAGGGTTTTGCTAGGGTTTCGCTAGGGTTTCGCTAGGGTTTCGCTAGGGTTTTGCTAGGGTTTTGCTAGGGTTTTGCTAGGGTTTCGCTAGGGTTCTGCTAGGGTTTTGCTAGGGTTTTGCTAGGGTTTCGCTAGGGTTTTGCTAGGGTTTCGCTAGGGTTTCGCTAGGGTTTTGCTAGGGTTTTGCTAGGGTTTCGCTAGGGTTTTGCTAGGGTTCTGCTGGGGTTTTGCTAGGGTTTTGCTAGGGTTCTGCTGGGGTTTTGCTAGGGTTTTGCTAGGGTTTCGCTAGGGTTTTGCTAGGGTTTTGCTAGGGTTTTGCTAGGGTTTTGCTAGGGTTTTGCTAGGGTTTTGCTAGGGTTTTGCTAGGGTTTTGCTAGGGTTTTGCTAGGGTTTTGCTAGGGTTTTGCTAGGGTTTCGCTAGGGTTTTGCTAGGGTTTTGCTAGGGTTTTGCTAGGGTTTTGCTAGGGTTTTGCTAGGGTTTTGCTAGGGTTTTGCTAGGGTTTTGCTAGGGTTTTGCTAGGGTTTTGCTAGGGTTTTGCTAGGGTTTTGCTAGGGTTTTGCTAGGGTTTTGCTAGGGTTTTGCTAGGGTTTTGCTAGGGTTTTGCTAGGGTTCTAGGGTTTTGCTAGGGTTTTGCTAGGGTTTTGCTAGGGTTTTGCTAGGGTTTTGCTAGGGTTTTGCTAGGGTTTTGCTAGGGTTTTGCTAGGGTTTCGCTAGGGTTTTGCTAGGGTTTTGCTAGGGTTCTAGGGTTTCGCTAGGGTTTTGCTAGGGTTTTGCTAGGGTTTTGCTAGGGTTTTGCTAGGGTTTTGCTAGGGTTTTGCTAGGGTTTTGCTAGGGTTTTGCTAGGGTTTTGCTAGGGTTTTGCTAGGGTTTTGCTAGGGTTTTGCTAGGGTTTTGCTAGGGTTTTGCTAGGGTTTTGCTAGGGTTTTGCTAGGGTTTTGCTAGGGTTTTGCTAGGGTTT